>VZRU01011822.1:54281-65741 GCA_013398155.1 Pedionomus torquatus | reverse complement strand
GGCCGGGAACCCGCCGCCGCCCCGGGGGCGCCGCGCCCGTGGTTCTACGGACGCGTTTTCTCGCCGGTGGGAGCGGGAGAAGGCGGAGTGCGGAGAGCCGCTGGCTTTGCCCAGCAGCTTCTCTCTCGGTACCGATCGATACCACGGGAAACCCGCCGAGGGGAGGGGATCGGTGTTCCGAGAACTAGGTCGGCGAGAGGGAATTGGAAGAGCCACAGAATACAATTTGCAGGCATGCAGAGGTGTTTAGGTTGACAGCGTCATTTTAAATGTTGCCATCAACCCTAGATATTAGGGGTAACCTGATATCAAAGTGCTTAAAACAGGTTCTGAAAAATAGGAGCAGGGGGAATGACTGACGTTCCTGGGAGGGGGTGGTGATTATGCCTGTAAAGCTCCTTATGATCTTAAAGATGCTGAAATGCTTTGGGCACAATGCTCACCGGTCTCAAAAAGCAGTGGCTGTCTCCTCGGCAACAAGAGAGGCATATGTCTGTTCCCATGGAAATGACTGAGGGCTTCGCGGGGAAGGTTCTGTTCGCAGTCCAACGGCGCAGGCTCCGAGCCTTTTGTTGCTGGTACCTGCAGCAGAGGCTGTCGGCACCTTCAGGTGCTCTGATGCTGCAGCTGACAGGGAGCGGGCTGTGAATAGCCTGCTGCTGTTCCCGGCTCTCTGTATAAAACAGAGTAATTGTAAACCACTGCTCCCATCTTAGTCCTCTCCTCAGTTGCTAATTGCCAGCACTGAGGACTTCTTTTCAGCTCTTCATGAGGGGAGCAGTGTTCTTCTGCCAGAGAGGCATCAGAGTTTCTGATACTTGTTCTCAGAAAGGAGTGGATGGATAAATCTGAAAAATGGGAAACAAGTGTATTGAAGGGAGTCTGCATCTCAGCAATCCTTTCTGATGTCTGAAAGGAGAAAAGGAGAACTGTGTGGAAGCACTGGCAGATCTACCTGTGCTAGATCTATCAATTAGGAAACTGCTAATAAACCAATTATACGTAATAGGCACGGCCTCTTTTAAACGCGTTGTGATGCTCTTCTAAGGGAACAGACTGATGTTTAGCAGGGACCAGGAGGAGGATCCAAGCCTGGTTTGATCTTTCTGGTTTTGTTCTTTTTTTAAATATGAGGTGTGGGATACAGAAGCAGTAGTGGAACAGTAGTAATTTCAAAGTGATGGACTGGGAAAATTATTTCAGAACCAGCATTTTGTACTTTTTGTATATACTCCGTATAGGTATTCCTAAGCAGCGTGTTTGTTCTTCTGATTTAAGTTTTTTTTTTTCCATCAACAGCTTTCTTTTCATTCCAGTAGCTTCTTCCTAGTCCTGCAGTAAAGGATAGTAAATGGAAGTGCTTGATTTACCTTCCTCATCACACTGTTTCGCCCCTAATACTTACCTTCTAATGTAAGAGCACCTAGCGTTCTCAGTCGCTGCTCTCGATCTGGCCTCTCTAACCCCTGATTCTCTTCCCCGTCTCTGCAACCTGTAATTTTGCTGTGTGTGCAGAGAAAGAGGAGCTCGGTCTGCGTGTATGTTTCCAGGTAAGGGTGTTCCAGGTGTTCTGTCGTTGCCTTTCTGCTGTCGGTCTCCATTCCACAGCTCCTTGTATGAATCTGCTGCACGTTGTTTGGGCTGGTATTTCAGTCACTCGTCATGCTTAAGTCTTTCCTCAGTAGAGTCATAAAATCATGGAATGGTTGGCGTTGAAAAGGACTTCTGGAGATCGGCTGGTCCAGCCTGCCTCCTGGAAGCTGAGTCAGCTGTAGCAACTCCCCAAGGACCAAGGTCGGTGAAGTTCTGAGTATCTTTAGGGCGTGAGTGAAGTTGCTCTCTGGGCAGCCTGTTACTGTACAGTAAAAAAAAATTAAATGTTCCAGTATGTCAATTAAATGTCCCATATTTCATTTTGTGCTAATTGCCTCTGGTCCTATTACTGAGTCCTACTGACAACAGTCTGGCCCTGTCTGCACCCTGCCATCAGGGATTCACACACATTGATGAGAGACCCCCTGAGTCTTCTTGTTTCCTCGCTGAAAAAATCCCAGCTCTTTCAGCCGTGTCTCATGACAGATGCTTCACTACCTTGTCCATCGCTTTGGTTCTTCCATCTGTTTCTTGTACTGGGGAGCCCAGAGCTGGATGCAGCACCCCAGATGTGGTCTCCAGTGGCAAGGAGAGAAGAATTTCCTCCCTTCACCTGCTGGTAATGTTCTTCCTAATGCAGCTCAGGATGTTGGCTACCTTTGCTGCAAGGGGATGTTGCTGGATGATCTCCAATTTGTTGCTCACCAGGTCTTTTTCTGCAAAGCTGATTTCCAGCTGGTTGTCCCGTGGCCTGTCCTGGTGCCTGAATGCAATTCCTCCTTCACAGGTTGATGCTTCTTATGTTGGATCCTCTTGTGCTTCTTGTTGGCTCCTCCTAATCCCAGGAGGATACGCTTCATCGCCCTCCCTAGAATCGAGGTGAGGCCGAATGACTTGCTTTTTTTCCGTTCCTCCTTCTTCCTCTTCTTGAAGTTAGAAATGGCATTTGCTTTCTTCCAGTCCTCAAGAACTTGCCCAATCTCCATGAGTCTTCAAAGACAACTGAGAGGTGTCTCACAGTAATGTTGTCCAGCTCCCATAGCACTCACATGTACGTCCTCTCAGATCCTATGGACTACTGCATGTCCAGTCCACTTAGATGTTCCCTACCTTTGTCTTCATCCACTGAGGGCAAGTTTTCCTCCAGACTTTCTTACCCATCTCAGGAGCCTGGGATTCCTGATGGTTGATCTTGCCAGCAAAGGAGGTGAAGAAGGCATCCAGTACTTCAGTGCTTCCTATGTTCTTTCTCAGCAGGTCTCCTATACCCCATTTGGCAGTAAACCCATGTTTTCTCATGTCTTTCTTTTGCTGCTGATGTACTTGTAAAAACCTTTCCTTGCCCTTCATATTCCTTGCCAGACTCAGCTCCAGGTGGGCTTTTGCTGTGCTTATCACATCCCTGCATGCTTGGACAGTGTCTGTATTCCTTCTGGGTCACCTGTCCCTGCTTCCATCCCTTGTATCCTTCCTTGTGATACTTGAGCCCAGTCAGGAGCTCCTTGTTCATACATACAGGCCTCCTGCTGCTTTTGCTTGATCTCCTGCCTCTTGGGATGAACCAGTCTTGAATTTGGAGGAGGTGATCCTTGAAAATCAACCAGCTCTCCTGGAACCCTCTTCTTTCCAAGGCTGTAATTCATAGGATTCTTCCAGACAGAACCTTAGCCAGGCCACAGTCTGCTCTTCTGAAGTCTAGGGCTGTGATCCTGCCTTCTGTCTTGCTCCATCCTCTTGTATTCCTGCACACCTTCATCTCATGGTCCAGCCAAGGCTCTGAAGGCCTTCACATTCCTGGCCAATTCATCCTTGTTCATAAGAGTAAGGTCCAGTAGAGCACCTCTCCTTGCCTGCTCCTCGGTTGCCTGTTTTAGGGACGAATCCTCAGTGTGCCCCAGAAGCCTCCTGGATCGCTTGTGCCCTGTTCTTGTTCCTTCAGCAGACTGGGGTGGTTATAGTCTGCCATGAGGAACAGAGCTGGTAAACACGAGGATTTTTCCTGCTGTCTGGGGTCTCATCTACTTCTCCCTAAGCCAGTGATCTCTGGCAGACACCCACCAGGTCTGCCTGCTGGTTCTGACCTCCAAGCTCTCAGCAGTTCTCTGTTAATCCCATGGTGGAGCCCCACGGACTCCAGCTGTGCCCTCGGCTGAAGGGAACTCTCTCCATAACGAGCCTGAATCCATTGCAGCGCTCCGAGTCCTGCAAGGGTCAGCTACCCCGACTTCAGCGTGTGCCCAGGATGGGAAAGGAGACAACGGATGGCACCGGCAGTGGCAGGATCGTGCAGCTTCTGTGAGGAGAGAGTGGTGGCCTGCCAGTCCAGCAGCAGGCACTGTGCTGTTGCTACAGGAATCAAGAGAACACATTGTGTCTTCGTTAGCCCTAGGAAAGTGTCTTCTGTCCTCTCACCAAGAGCAAAAGACTGTAAGAGCATTTGACTGACTCCTGCTCTCTTGTGTGCTTTGCTGCAGCAGAGATCCTAACCTTTGCTGTTTCGGGAGACTGCAACAGGACCGGAGCTGAAAGGCTCTTACACTGGTTGGATCTGGTCCATTCTTCACCAGATGCCCAATGGAACACTTGTTTTCTGAAGGTGTCCTGCAGGGCTTTGCTCTGAACTGTCAGAGAAATGTGTCCTGTACCGTGCGGGAGGGTTCACAGAACTGGTCATTTGATAAATAAATGGAGTTAATGTATCAAGGGGAAATAGAGTGATGCTGGGTCTTAAAATAAGGCCGTGGCAAGGAGAGGGGTGTAGGGCTGCCACTCAGTCGTGATGAAAGTATTTCTCGTGAGGAGTTGTGATGGTCGTCAGGAGGCAGCGCGGGGCAGAGGCAAGGTGTCCTGCAGCTCCATGGCAGGATGAACACCTGGTAAAGCTGTCCTGGGCTGGGGTGACATCAGCGAATGGGTATGACAGAGGGGTGCACAAGTGGGCGCTTTCTGACTCCTGTATTTGGCATTTCAGTCCGTTTCAGAGCAGATTTTTAATCACAGTAAAAAAAAAAAAAAGGTATTTGTGAAGTCCAGAAAAGGCAGAATTGCAGTGGTGAGATACACAATGATAGGAGTTTGGCTGCAGAAAGGAAGGATTGACCCAAATAGGAGACGGGGGAACTGGGGAAAAGAAAGTTAACTGTTAAGGCAAATCAGTTGGGTGGAGGAGCTGTTACAGGGCAGGTGCAGTGGGAAAAGAGTCAGTTACGTTATAAACAAAAGCAGCTTTTCCCAAGAGCAGAAACAGGACAAGCTTTTTTGGTCTTGGGTTTCTCTCCCTGCCCCCCTGTTCTGCTCCTCCTATTTCTTATGGTTGGGATGTTACGGATTGAGCTTCCATGGCAGAAACTTTTCACTGGTTTTGGTTTTTGTCTGTATAGCCCTAGCAGAGATTTTTGTTGTGTTATTTGGTGTCATATTTATAATCAACATTCCATGTCGAGTATCACGTGTACACATGGGATATCTGAGCACATGGGAATCTCTTGGAAGAAGGAAGCAGACTTTATTTCCCGAGAGAGAGAGCGGGGTAGTCCAAGTCCCCCTTCGGTATGTTGTTTTTCAGGGTTTCAGGTTGCAGGCTGGGTGTCAATCGGTCAGAAAACAGGTGCTGGGGGGTCACCCGGAGCGGGAGCGTGGTGGCCACCGGAGAGGCGATGCTGGGCAGTGGTGTGCCAGGACCTGCTCCTCAGCAGGAGGGTGCCCTCCCTTTCCTCTCTACTCCCTCCTGGACCGTGAAGGGCAGAGACGACGCTGCCCTTAGCTGTACCTGCCGGGAACGGGCAGAGCCGAGGATGTGGCAGGGGGCACGGCGGAGGGTATGGCCCCTGTTCCTCTCCCTCGCACCGATTACCCCCCCCAAACTGGTGGGGTGGGAGCCCCACCTCTGCACGTTCTGCTCATTTCGCAAAGCGCCGAGTGCCGCAAGGATCCAGCTTGGGGTTCTTCTGCCCGTGCTTCTCCCACACACGTTTTGAAGCCCATTGAACGAGTAACCTGTGCCGCCCTCGACGTGCCTCGCCGCTGAGGCGTGGGTTTTGCGGGGTGTGTGTGTGCAGCCCCCTGGCCCCACGGCGGGGTGTCCTGAGAGCCGTGCCCCTGCTCCCGGGACACCGGCCGCGGCGTGGGCTGGAGCCAGCGCTGCCCCCCCTGCGCAGATGCGGCTGAGCCCGTGGTCCCGCTGCCGCCCCACTGCTGCGATGGCATCGCTGTGCCCAGTGCTTCACACCCCTGCTTTCGTATCTGTGTTTAGGTACTCGGGCAGTGGAACGCTGAGATGAGAAACCCTCTTACCTGCAGCTGTAGACACAGCACAGTTCTTTCACCACAGCATTTATTTTCCGCCACCTGCTTGAGCTTTTCCAGCTTAAATTTCTGCCTAGCACTTTAGGCCCATTTATTTTATTTATATATTTTTTCTTTTTTCTTTTCCTTTTTCTTTTCCGTTCCTTTTCTTCCTGACTGGCTGTAAATCTTTTCCAAAATCTAATCTTCTCATTTGAAGATTTAATCTACATGTCTTCTACTTCCCTCTTTTAGACCTTTTAAGATGGTAAAGTCATCTGGATGTAACTCCTGTCCTTGAAGTCCTTAGTAGTCACTTCCCTGCCACTTGGTTTTTATCCTTTATTTATAACCTTTCAATAATTTTTATTTTTCCTGGCAATCAGATACCAATACGTTCATGTTAAGAATTTCAGGTGTGTGATGGTGTCTTACTAAACTGCATTTAAGTTCCATTTGCCATTTCCCACTGGCTGCCATTTTCCCAAGTCCATCTGTTGATGCTTGCTGTAATTATGTACCATTTGAGAATAACTTTGACTTTTTGGTGGGGTAATCTGTTTGTAGCTGTTGCTGTTATTCAGCCAAATAAAATAACTTAAAAAGGTACTCTGGCTTGTCTGACAATACAGGTTTTTTATAATCAGAAATACTACTTGTTGCTCTCAGTTCTTCAGTTGTGCCCTGAGTCTGATGTGGGTGTATTCACCTACTAATTGTTCTAGGAGTTCAGCTGAAATGGGAGGAGGATTTATGAGGCAGCCTATGCCAAGATTGCTTTGTTTTCCTTCTTTGGTTATGTGCTTTCTCCAGTCCCCCAGAGCTTCCTAAGACTGCTCCTCAGTTCTTACGTGGCTTTGCATATTAACACATCCTTCAGCCAGCATTTACTTACTGTTGATTTGCTTAAACTAGAGAGACTTTTCAAATGATTTTTGCTGAGAACAGGATATAATTCCTAACATTATTAATATTAATTGAAATGGGCTTTTAAAAAATACTTTTTCCTGCTAAAGAAACAGGAAATCCTGTTGGTTTTCCTATAATACAGGAGGGCAAGAATGCTTTGTGCGGTTGCATTAGTCTGATCCTCAGTCCACACAAGGCTTAAGAATGATTTTTGACAGAGAAAATAACTGGGCACGAGGAGGTTGTAGATGGGCTAAAAAAGCAGCATAAGTGTATTAACCCACTCCTCCTCAGTTAATTTTCTACACAGAGGGAGCGGTGTGCGTGTCTCTTGCCTAAGACTTCAGTGAAGCCTTGACACAGTGCAACCTGAAAACTCAGCTGGGGCCCAGACGACAGGCAATAGGCAAAGGGCAGGGTAGGCAAGGAGCTCGGTGAAAAAAGACACAAACCACATTGCGGTTTCTCAGGATTGGCCTTGGGATTGGTGTGATTTAGTGTTTTCAGTGATGCTCATGGCACTAAAATAGGAACTAGAATAATTAAATTTGTTGATGATGTAAAATAGGCAGGTGTTATGGAAGCAGAAGAGAATAAGCGATATGGAAAGAACTGGATGGTTCTGAAGACCTCGCAGACAGAAATCAGAGGATGGTGACAATGTAGTGCACAGTCACGCGCTTGGGGACCTGTAGCAGGACTGGGTGCTATAAGCTGGAGGCTTATCTGATGGCAGTGGTCAAGGAGGAGAAGGAGCCCGGGATGTTAGTCCACTTGCAGGGGAAGGTGGGTTTGTTGCTGTCAAGATACTGTGGAAGGCATTTGTGAACCTGGAAAGAGATTTGGTTGAGATTCTGGTGAGAGAGGCATTAGTGCCACAAGAGACCCTGGCCTTCTGGAGATGTGGGTGCAGCTCTGCTTGCCCTCGCTCCAGACTGGTTGACTGTGATGTGGAAAAGGTTGATGGGCTGGTGAGACGTGGGCACTCGGTCTGAAGAGGCCAAACAACAGCTTCATTTGTTCAGTCTGACAAGGAGTGCAGTGAGTGCTACCTATAAATGCTTTGAAGCATAAACATCACACAAAGAATGTGATTAAGGGCAACGATGGTGAAAGACTAAATGGGAGTAGCCATATAGACTAAAAGAACTTTCAAGGAACTTGGTTTTTTAGCGGCTGTCCCATAGGAATGCCAAGGTTTATCATCTCATACAAGGTTTACCATCTCATACTTCGCAGTTCTGCTCTGGCCTGTGGCTAGACAAGGAGTGCTGTGAGCTGCCGAGGAGGGGTGAGGAGCCAGGCACGATGTTCCCACAGGAGCTGCGGGAAGGGGGTTTGGTGGGAAGCAAAGACGGAGCAGAGGCTTGGCAGGGCTGGACAGCTTGCTTTGAGGTGACAGAGTTGTGCGGAGTTGGGTGAAATGTAGGCATGGTGAATCCTGATGACCGGTTATTTTTCATCCTAGAGTATTACACATCTTTTTCTCTATCTTTTGGTATCCCTGTTGCTGCCTTTGCTTTTAAAAGGTGGTAAGTTTGTAATTACCTCTCTACCTCTGCAGAATAACGTTTGGAATCTCTGCAGACAGGGATATACGTCTTTTTTCACTTTCACCAAATTTTTTTTTATTTGCCTTTATTTCAAGTCTCCTTTCTTTTTTATGTGTGCTACAATTTGCTTTTGGAATTTCTTCATTGCAGATAGATTTTAAAAACAGTTAGTGAAAAGGCCTAACATAAAAAGCTAGGTCTGAGACAGTGATGTAAGATGGTAGTTGAAGATACCTGAATCAAGGAGAGAGTACAAAGCCAAAGTGTGAAAGCTGTACGATACTTAGGAAGTTGTAAAGGATAACTGACAGCAATCTGTGTGTGTTAGTTATACCGTTGTAGCAATCAGATGTGCATTTTTTCCAAAATAAAAAAAAAAGGGACTTTTTGATTGGCTTAAACTTGTTTGCATCACATCTGTGGAATCTGTCAGGGGAAACCACTCTGGATAGAAAAAAAAACCAAAACAAAACATTATCTTTGTCTTATGAAATTCCATACGGTTTCCGTAGGGAAATAAGGCAAAAGGAACCCCTGGGAATCAGCTAGTCCCATGTCCTGACCCAAGTCAGAATCTACACCGCCTGCCTCTCTCTGCACGATGCTTCTCTGACCTGTTCTTGGGAGCCTTTGGTGATGGAGATTCCCATCCAGCTGGACAAACTGTCCCAGAACATCTCTGCCCTTCCTGCTGTGCTCTCCTTTAATCGCTCCTGCAAGTCTTCCTGGGAGAGATTTCAATCCATTTTTTCTTTACTGTGTGTATGGGGAACAGCCCTTCCCAGTATTTGCAGCAGCCTCTTGGACGTTGGAACACTGATGTTTGTCTCTTTTTGGGCTTTACGCTTCTTTTCACACTGTTCTCCCCTGAACCATCCTCGTTTCTCCCTCTGATGCAGAGCGCCCTGCACTGTGAAGGACAGCCTGGTCGAGACACTAACAATTCGTACCACAACAGAGGGATTACTTTGGAAGGGTTCCACAGCAATACTGGCAAAATTTAATTTTGCAGCCTCAGGGGAATACTGAGCTGGGACTGCTTATGCCCTGGAGAGGACAAGGGAAGAGGCAGAGACAAAATGGGGAGGAGAAAAAGAAGGATCTAGAGTGTTGTCGTCACTGCTTATGCTGCCACCAAGGGGATGAGAGAAGTGGGGCAGCATTCAGTTACTGCTGCTGGGGTTTTATGTTGGCTTATTTTGAGTTAACCCACATTCAGTTTATGATCTATTATATCCCCAGATATTTTTTCTCTGAAAAAAAACCCTAAATACTCTTCAGCCAGTTGTTCTCCATCTTCTATTTATACAGTCGTTGATTTCTGTCTTGATGTGGAACCTCAAACTATTTCCGATTAAATTGTGTCCTGTTTTTTTCAAACCATGTCTCCAGCTTCTCAGGATTTTAATTTTAATCATCTCTCCTAGCATACCTGTAACCCATCCAAACCATATGTTGCTAGGAAATTTAATAAGCATGTTCTCTAGTTCATTACCCATGTTATTGATGAGAATATTGAATAATTATGAACTCGGGAACAAGCGGTCATTTCTTTAGAATACGCAGAGCCTCAATCTTGGGATATTTGTTGTCTGGTTTTCAGTATGTTTTCTATGCCATACTGCATCAATTCCAAAACTGCTGGCAATATTTTGAGTTTCAGTGAACTGCCTGAAACTGCTGAATTTCACGAAGAGTGGGCGAGGGGGACCAGGCTGTTTTATGGCAATGAGCACCTTCATGTACTTCTTCAATTACCTGCACATCAGAAAATTGAAAGCAGCTGCAAATGTCTCCCCAGAACAACAGCTTGGTTCCTGTCTTTCGAACAAGGCCACCTTAATTTAACAATCCTTAAAGCTTGAGTAATAGCACGGAGTAAAAACAAAACATGCAAAGTTGAGGGAGAAAAGGTGGCCTGTCAGAGCCCCAGGTCAGAAGGAAGAATGTCAGCCTTTGATGGAAGTAAAGCGGGCTCAGAATATAGAGTAAAGAGGTCTCAGAGGGGAGCAGTGGAAGGCACGAAGCCTCCAGGACCTGGTAGAGGAACACAACAAGTACAGAACGGGTCCCACACCACTGACATCTGGACCAGGGAGCTGCCAGAACACTGGTGGCAGCTGGGGAAGGATTGGGTTGAGCCAGGCCCTGAAAGAACACAGGTGCTTATTTTCTACGTTTTTCTGAAAAAACATGTAGGGAAAATAGGAAAAGAAACAAACAATTTAAAATGTGACCATGTGATTTTTCTCTTCGTTTGTGAGAAGGCATTCTCGCCCTGTAACCTCAGCCCGGCTGTGCAGATGCACTGCGGTCGTTTGTGGCGAGCGGGAGAACGGCAGGAACCGTGTTCCATTGTCAGCCAGGTGACTGCCAGCCTTTGTGCCTCTTTTCCATTTGCAAAACACAAGAGCTATTTCTGCTGCTTTATTTTCTAAAGTTCTTGCAGAACCACAATCATACTAAGAGCTGAATTTTATCATTAGTCTTTTTTTTTTTTTTACTTATTCAGTGTATGGCTACAGTGAGTCTGACATTCCTTAATGGAACGGGACCTTGGAATTTGATGTCCTTCTGAGGAAATCTCTTTATATAGTGCCTGTTCAGAACATCCAGACAGAATACGACACAGGGTATTGCGCTGGCATTCAGTAGCACTCGGTAATGCACCCTCCTGCTCCGGGATGCAGTGGAGCAGCCGGCTGGTGATGGAGACGGGGCCAACTGCAGCTCATTATCTGTAGCTCATTAGGGAGATAAAGCAGCACCCTCCCGGCTGCCCGCGAACCGGCAGCGGTGACCGGGGGCGGGGTGTGTCCTGCCGCCGTGGCGAGCGCGGGCCCGGCACCGCTCGCCGCGTTCCCTGGCTGCCAACCGGCGACGGAACGTGCCGCGGCGGTGGGCCCGGTTCTGCTTTGTCCTCCGGCCGCCGCCCCCCGGCTCGTCCCGCAACGTGCATCCCCCGGGGCGGCGGCGCGGAAGGGGTTAATGCGGCTGCCGCCCGCGCGTGCCCCGCTAGGCCGCGGCTGACCTTCACGGGAGGCGCGCGGGGCCTCTGCGGTTCGGTTCGGTTCGGCCCGGCCCCCACCCTTCCCGCGGAGCGGCCGCGGCCGGTGTCCGC
>VZRU01011822.1:0-33289 GCA_013398155.1 Pedionomus torquatus | reverse complement strand
CAGGCTCTCCGATCAAGCCTCTTTGGGTAGGATAGCTCAACTGCTACAGTTCAGCTATTTGTGAAGGATTTAATTTTGAATGGATATAATCGTATGAGAAAGTTCAACCCAGCAAGCTGTTACATGTAGGAAGATAGGGTTACGTAAGGCATGTGCCACTGTCCTGCACGACACCCTTGGCTCTAAATCGGAGAGACATGGATTTGATGGATGGACCGCTCGGCGGATAACAAATTGGCTGCATGGCTGCACTCCAACAGTTGCGGCTAAGGGCTCCGTGTCCAAGTGGCAACCAGTCACAAGTGGTGTACCTCAGGGTCAGTACTGGGCCCAGTGCTGTTTAACAGCTTTGTTGGTGACGTGGACAGCTGGATTCAGGGCACCCTCAGCAAGTTTGTCAACACCACCAAGCTGTGTGGAGCGGTCAACACACTGGAGAGAAGGGATGCCATCCAGAGAGACCTAGACAGGCTTGAGAAGTGGGGCTGTGCAAACCTCATGAAGTTCAACAATGCCAAGTGCAAGGTCTTGCATGTGCATCGGGGTAATTCCAGGCATGGGTAGAGGCTGGGCAGAGAGGGGATTGAGAGCAGCCCCGAGGAGGACTTGCGGGTGGTGGTTGATGAGAAGCTCAACGTGTGCTGGCACCGTGCGCTGGCAGCCCAGAAACCCCCCGCATCCTGGGCTGCATCCCCAGCAGCGTGGGCAGCAGGGATGGGGGGATTCTGCCCCTCTCAGCCTGGAGACCTTTGAGCCCCTACCCGTCCCTAAAGGGGCCTAGGACGAGGGGCAAGGGTTTGACACTGTGAGAGAGGAGATTGAGATGAGATCTGGGGAAGAGACCTTAAAGATTATGTACTTCCAATTCCCTGCCATGTGCAGGGACACCTCCCACCACACCAGGTTGCTCAAAGCCCCCTCCAGCGTGAACTTGAACCCCTCCAGGGCTGAGGCAGCCACAGCTTCTCTGGGCAACCTGGGCCAGGCTCTCACCACCCTCACACCAAAGAAGTCCTTCCTAATATCTAATCTAAATCTACCTCGTTGACCCTGCTTTGAGCAGGAAGGTGGATGAGAGACCCACCAACATCTCTTCAAACTGGTAGCTGTGATCTAGCTGCTTTTCTATAGAGCGTCTCTAGCAGAAGTCTCCATAAATGTTACTTTCATATGCCATCTGACTCCCTGCTCTGGAGTTGGTGCTTTTCCATGCTGGTTGACTTTGTGGTCACCTCTCCAGTTATTTCTTTGTCCTGTGAGCCTCAGAGGTTTGGCTGGACACTGCCCAGTCACTGAACATGAAGGAGCTACTGAGCTGTGTTTACTGGAACTTTGAGGTTAATTCATAATTTACTCTCCTCATAATCCTAATTAATAGATGTGATCTATAGCCTTCTTCTATGCAATTCAACATTCTAATGCAAACATTGTAGAGTTTAGGTGGTTACAGATACTGCTGCTCTCTGCCCGTAATAGTCGATGCCAGTAGCTGATGCCCACACGAGGGGCTGGTGACAGACTTGTTTAACTGTTGCTGGTGGTGTTGCAGGGTCTTTGCACTTTTGAACGGCATCTGCATGTGGCCATGAAGTTCAGAATGGCATCGTCTTTAATTGCTTTTGCCACTGGACAGTGTTATGGCTGTGTGGGAGCCAGTCAGGAATCCTCTCTGAAGCTTTATCTCTTTGGGATCAAGCCTCCCAAGGTGGCACAGGGTTGCCATGTCTGAGGGGTGCCAACCTTTAGCTGTCCTCTCCAACCACCACAGAAGCCTCAGTGATAGAGACGCTTTTGTCAATAAAGCATGGGCTGAAGTTTCTTAGCAGGGAGACTGCCCGGTAGCTGGTAAGTCAAGCCTGGGTCATTGTCACTTGTCATACAACACGGGTGGCTTCTGGACACCGTTTCTGAAATGCTGAGGTTGTGTGTGTCGGCTGTAGGTAGGGCAGAGTCAGCTCAGGCTCCAGTTGAGCTTGTCAGACTCGGGTGAGCCAGAGGCCTTGACGTGTGTTGCCTCTCTGGAAGGTGGACATTACAGACTACTGAATTCTAAGCAAGTTGCCAAATCTCTGTTTACTAGTGTATGATGATATATATATATATATATATTAAAGAAAATTGCTGAACCTGTCTTGCTTGTCCTGCTCAGATAGTGAAGAATTCAGCTCCAATTATTATTTACTGCCTGAAATGTATCAAATTATGTTTGTTGCTTTTTTTCTGGAACCTTTACTGATAACCAGCTTTCGTGTGGAAAGAAATATCCATCTGAAGGGCACGTTCTTCTTTACTTGTTTTTTTTTTCGTTATTATTTTTAAACTAAAACTAAGTTACACAAGTGACAGCATGGTGGCTGTCTGCTGATCAAGAAGGAAAGTAAGCCTTTTGTAGACATCTGGAGAAACCCTTCAAACTTACAGGGGAACTTTAACCACCAGGACATCCACTTCGAGGGCAGGAGCACTGGGCATGGACACTGCAGAAAATTCCTGGACTGGATTGATGACAGTTTCTTGACACAGGTGATCAATGAGGGGAGGTGCTCTGCCGGACCTGTTACCCACAGGGAAGGAAGAATTGGTTTGGGCTGTGAAGGTTAAGGGCAGCCCTGGCGGTGGCAACGATGAGATGGCAGAGTTTGCAGTCCTGAGAGGAGCGAGCGAGCCCCGGACTCCAGGAGAGCAGGTTTTGCCTTGTTCAGGGATCTGCCCGAAGGACCCTGTGGGACAGTGGGGATCTGTGGAGGACAAAGGGGCTCAGCGGAGCTGGCTGGACTTCAAGGACAACCTCTTCAAAAGAAAGGAGAGCGATTAGGCTGGTGTGCAGAGAGCTGGGCCGGCCCGGCAGGAGGCCAGCACCTTGAAGTGGGGGATTTCTGGCAAAGAAGGATGCATCCTGCGTCGTCGTGTCATACTGCTGGGGCTCCCTGTTAATTTTCCTCTCTCTCTTGAGGGCAAATTAAGAAAAGAGTATGAAATTCGAACTTTATCACGACGCCAAAAGACTATTCCAATAGCGGGGTAAGAAAGCAAAAGACTCGAGAGCAGACAGAAATGTCCAGAGTGGACCTTCGATCCAGCCCAGTACCCCATGTACACTGTGACCATAGCACGTGCCAGGAGGAGTACAAGCGCAGTCCAGTACAGTTCTTCTCCCAGATACTCTCCCAACCTGCAGCCGTTTGCAGTTCGAGGCATTACATGCAATATGATCTTTGTTGGCTGATTTTAAAGTGTTTGTGCTTTCTTAAAATAATGTTTAACAGTTTGGTTACAAGAATGGAATAGGAAATACCTTTGTAACGTCCAGTTGGTCAGAGATGTAAAAGTGCAGAATACAAATACCTATTGAAGATTACTGCTGTTCCTACAAACTTCTTAGAGATTTCATTAAATCCTGGGTCCGGTAGCCTGTGAGCCAGCTGGAGGGGTTGTCACAGCTGTTGTATATGCTTTACCCTGAGGGCTGCGTGGGCAGCTCCCTGCGTCATCACGTGCCCAGGAGACCATGAGCTGACTGTGCTGGAACTTGAAGCTGAAAGATTGAAACTAGAATCTGGGTCCAGAATTTGTGATGGCACCACAGTACTGCATCATTAATTTCCTCTGTCTGGAAGGAATTGAGGATTTTTTTTTCTTCTTTGTGGGACAGGATAAAAGCGTTGGGGTGCTTTGTTGGGTCCAAAGATTCATATTTGCTGTAGGGAGGAAGAAATGTCTGTATTCTGCAAGCTATCTAGTAACTCCTCGATGTTTCCAGGGCAGTGCTTGCTTTAAGGGCTTCGCTCTTAAACATGTCTGTGTTCTTTGATTATTCTGCTGATACAAAGACTTTGTGAAAGGATGCGAGCAGTTAAAAATGGGTTCATGGGTTCACCTAAAGCTGAAGAGAGTTCTTGACTCCATGGTTTCTGCTTCTCCAAAGTGTCTGCTATAAACAGAGTAGGAAATCTAGCATCTCAAACCAGCCAAACACATATGTGAGGGTGGAAGAGGCATTTTATAGTCTTGGTCAGGCTAAATACAGAAGGGAGGAACTTCCCCTGCAGGATGGAGAAGGTGCACAGGGAATGCCTGCCCACCGCTGCCCCAGCTCTGCCAGGAGATGGCACTGCCCATTTCCATCTGTCAGCTTCACCCAGAGGAAGGTACTTTACACACACGGAGGTTCCCAACGCCAGGCTGCTGGAGGTACCGAAGGGCAGCAACTTCCCAGTGTGGTCAGAGACATGGCCCTGGGGTCAGTGGGCTGCTGGGGTGCCCTCCTGCCGTGTTCCTTATGTCCTTGCAGAACCCCGTCAAGGGCTGTGTGCTGGGTGTCTCTGACACAGGGGTTTGTGTCTCACATCAAAGCTGTAGCCTTCTGGTTCTAAAGCAAAACAGGAATGCCAACTAGCTTTTCATTCCGTAGAAAGGGAGTATTCTAACAGTCAAACATTTTAGTGCATGTTGTAGAAATAGACAAGGTAGTCTGATAGATCTCTTATAATTATTTACACTTCCTTTTACAGCTTGCCCACGTGAGTTATTCCCAATTAAGAACCAACTTTCTCATGTAAGGGTGTACTTGCCCATTTCTAAGCTCAGATTGTTACGTCTTCCTTCTAACCTACTTCGAATCGTCTCCTCTGCTAACTTCTCTGGAAAAGGGAAAGTAGAACTGTTAATAGCACTAGCATAGTTTATCTAACGTACTAAAATGCCAATAGAAGTTGGCAAGATTGTAAGTTGACGCCTCGTAGCTGGTAACGGTGACACTGATGCGAAGGTCAGTTCCACTCAGCCATGAAGCTGTGCGGACAAAGACCGACCTCCTAAGTGGCATCTTTTACTTATGATGGGAAACACTTCTTGTAAAGAACTCAGCATGAACATGCACCCTTTATTTTTAGTCCAGAGAGACCCAGCACTTTTTTAGTTCAAACAGGACAAATTTACTGTACTTTGTGTGGCCGAGAGCAGTGGCTCCCAGGCTGCACTTGAAAACAAGCAGCCTTGTGGATCCAGCTGGCATCTCGCAGGGTTCCTTATCTTCAGTTCTGTGGTGCACCTTTTCAGCCCTGTGCCTGTACTCTGCTGCTGAAACCTGCCGCGCTGACTGGGAACTAGTGACGGGGGGATAACTGCTTCTGAGCATCTGAGGGCTGGGAAGGTGTCGGGGCTGCTGCTCTGGAACATAGTAGGTTCTTTCTTGCAGTGCTTGGATGTTCCTTGCTTTCTTCTCAGATCCGGGAGCTGGTTCCTGAGTCCCAGGCGTACATGGACCTGTTGGCCTTCGAACGCAAGCTGGACCAGACCATTATGCGGAAGCGTGTGGATATTCAGGAAGCGCTGAAGAGGCCGATGAAGGTACGTCATGAAAGATCTGAGGACTGAGGTAGGGGGAAGAAATTGTGGTAAAGATCTTTCTGTTAAAAGTCCTGTTAACAGGGATATTTCAAAGCAGGTCAAAGAGAGCTCCTGACAGTAAGCAGCAGGGGAGCAGCACGTGTGGAAAACTGGTGGAGAAAAATCTGTGGGTATCACCAGGTCTAGCTTCTGAAAGCCTTTAACAAGGGGAATAACAGCTTCTGCGTAAACAAACACTGGGTTTGGAACTTTGTGTTAGAATCATTAAAAAGAAGAAAAAAAGAAATTAGAAGGCTGTGCTGAAGAGGTGCATTAAATTTCCTGTTACAATTCAGTCAAAGGATAAACTTGTGCAATATCAGAGCATGGGGAGGATTACTAACAGAAAAAGTGTTAAAGGTCCTGCAAAAACGTACACGTTTACATAGCCTGTAAAAGGACGATTCATATGAGAAAAGACAGGCTGACATTTTCTGCATTATCTGTTAGATCAAGTCCAGCACTTCACTGTTCATAATACCCCACTGAAACGGTCTTTTCCTGAGTGTTCTGAGTCCATTCAGCTGAGTCATGGAAAAGTTTAGGTACGAGGAGACTGTGGAAGTCATCTAGTTGAACCTCCTGCTCAGAACAGAGTTGTCAAGGCCTTGCTGAGTTTTGAAAATGTCTAAGGATGGAGGTTTCGCAGCCTCCTCGGGTGATCTGTTTCAACCTTTGGCCACTCTTGTGCAAAATTTCTTTTCATGTCGTACTTAAGTTCTTGTGGCTCCCTCAAATGCTCTTACTCGTTCCTGTAGTAAATCCTGTAGTGTGAAGTTTTGCAGCTGTATGTCTGCTGTGGAGTAAAGCTGTCATTCTTGTCTTTACCACAGTAACGGGTATCAGCCCAACTAAGATCAAGAGTCCACTCTGCCACTGTACAGGTATCCGGTAAGATGTGGAAGGCTTTTACCTCTGACGTTTTTACATATGCAACAGGAAAAAGAAAAAAAAAAAAGTTAAGTTCCATGAACATATCTATTTTATAGACAGAAAACCAAAGTAAGGATGGTTTAAATCACAAATTGTAGGAAAAAAAGTATTGTATTTAATAGATTGGACTCTCAGAAGGAATAATTTGTCTTAGCTCTTTAATGTGGGTAGAACACCGTTATTGTAAGTGACCCAGGAACTTGGCCATGTTTAAAAGTAGTTGAAGACTCAGGCTCACGTTCATAAGTCTACAGGAAGGTGTTTATTTTGTGGCAAGGTCTTTAAGTGGAGAATTGACCGGTACATGGGCTTTCAGCTCTGATCTGTGCAGTGGAGGTATTCGGGGGCTGTATTGGGAGAGACTGTGGGAGGCACAACACCGCAGAAACCATAGTCAGAAAATTCTGATTCCATCTAGGGCTCAGCAAACACATTTGAAATATCAGTTACTCAGCTAGTTAACATCTAAAGAATGATCTAACAGATGTTTTTCAAATTCATGTCCAGACTTAGCATGCGGCAGCTGTGAAATTCAAGACCTGTCAAATAGAGCTAAGCCTAGAGAAACACGGGTTGTTCTGATGTTAAGTACTTTCATTTTGTTAAGTTAGACCATTGGTAACAGCAATAAAAATTATCTCTACATTTAAATCTCGTATCAAAGCTCTTGTAATTCTGAAATACTCGCTTTAGACAACCTCCCTGTGGTTCCCAACCTGGGGTTGTAATCCTGGGAAAACTTTACATTTGTCTGAGGTATGTGGTGGTATGTAGGGAATAAGCAGGACTGCTCAGGTGTACCAGTTGTAATGGCAGTTATACTGGTCACAGTGGCTGAGTTGTAGATGGAAAGAGTCTTTGGGAACCACATGTTTATGGCCTCGTGTTGCTCAGGCTGGTCTTTTCTGCCTGAAGACTAATTATTTTGGAGAAATTTTAGGGGGAAATGTGTCAACCACTTTGGCTTGAGGAGAGAGCATAGAGAGTGATGGGCCTCTTGATGCTACGTGGACCTTCTGTGAAGAGCTGTGCTGTTGGGGCAGATGACAGCAGCGGGATTGCTCAGAAAGCAAGGAGACCTTGGGGCTGAAGGGGAGAAACGGCCTTTACCCCCTTCCAGCTCACTTTGCCACTGTCACCAGCCCCTCTCCACTGCCAGCTTTTCCAGTCTAGATCCTGCCTCGTCTTTTTTTCTGCCTGTTGGATACTAGTGTGTTCTCTGCTCTTCCGTCAGTCCCATGTTCTTGTACGGCGTCACTCACCAGAGTCTCAGAGTTCCTCATCTGCAGAGCAGCATCTGCTGCACGCCACTCGTCACAAGAGCCCTTGCACTGACTTTATGGAAGACCTACTTGCTGATGTGCTCGAAATTCCAGAAAGGATTTTTCTGGGAAGGAGTCAGGCAGACGGGGGTGTTTGACTGCAGTAGGGCCAGAGGTACAGATATAGCAAGCTCTGGGGCCTGAAGGAACTGGAGACGGTTTGGCTCAACTCCAGATGAGTAGATATCGTTAAGGAGGAATGCGTTACTGAAATCTGGACAGCTAGAGCCATGGTGGACCTCGGGAGTGGGATTTATTTGGTTAAGCATAGACATCGTCATCTTGTTTATTTATAGGTCAGCTAGTCACCCTGGGGTCACCTTGTAGTCCAGAGATTGTCCGTGTAGGTGATGAAGTTCAGGGGACAGTTCTTCTCATACAGAAATAAATACTGAAAAGAATATAAATAAATCATGCCCTAAAAAGTGCCTGTTTTCTTTATTGTCTAACCCTGAGATAAATAGTCAGTTGTGGACATAATGCTATGACTTGGGGAGATTTTCATCCCAAGATGTGAACCAGGGGTCACCTGGCTGAGAGAAGGACATCTAGTGACTGTCCCACAAGCCTGGCTCCTACCGCAAGCCCTGGCACTGTAGACAATCATCAGTCTTGCCCACACCAGAGGCTGCTGTCCAGGGACTGTCCCTTTCCCAGTGAACTGATGTGGGACATAAGGTTTACCAGACCAGTGTGTAGTTGCAGTTCTGCAAACTAAACAATCTAATCCCAGGTTATCACATTTTAGGTTAAAATTGTGTAGTAGCATCTGAATACAGTCGTCACATCTCTCTCCCTGGTTCTGTAAATGGAGATACTTTCCCCACTTTCAGGTTTTAGGATGACTGAGGAATTGCTACTGAACTGTTGGCGGGGCGTAATCTGCATTTTTTCTGAAACACCTCAGGTTTCTGCTGGGTCCTCTGCCCTTCTCAGGCAAGACCAGGGTTTTTTTTGTCAGTATGCCTTGTGTCTGCAGCAGCTGAGATCTGCAGTTCTGTCATTCTAAGAGACTCTCACCTGTGCTGTGTACTGAGTTCTAAACCTCGAGCTTCCAAGGAATATTCCTGTGGGCATAAGAACAAATAATATGTGGATGGTTTTGTGTCGGACTCTGGACCCTGCTGTCATTGGGTTCCTGGTGTCAAACCTGCGCTCCTTTTAATCAACATGTGCAGTAGGTGTCATTTACCTACTTGAGCAAAGCTTCTTGTTCATTCTTCATGGGATGTTATGGAGAGAGAAGGGGGGATGACTAAAGAAAGTTTAACTGAGAGCAGTGGTGGCTCTGTCACACTTCAGCTGCTGTAGGTTCCCGTCTGCCTTGGCGGTCCGTGGCACGTGGGCCATGGGCTTCCTTCTCTGTGATTGAAGCGTTGGTCTTGGTGCTGACTGGGATTAATTGGAGGAATTTCTTCTATAAAATAGTTGCCAGTTGTTTTGAAGCATCACTAACATCACGGGAAAAAGGTAATTGAATATATGTTAAGCCTGAAATTCTAAGGAGGTTTTAATTTTCAGAAAAAACAAAATTCCTCCAAATCAAGGAGGAGAAAAAAACATTGCATTTTTGAAATGGTACCTTCGTGGGTTCTGAAAAGCATCACGTGATCAAGACCTGTTACCTGAGCCTACACTGCCAGCTCAGCCAGCAGGTGCTTACAGGTTGTCAGTAGTGTCTGTAACGTGTTGGAGTAAAAGGCTAAATGTTTTTTGATGTAAAATCAAGGTGTGTAGAAAGTAGGGAGAAAGATAACTGGAGATAGCCATTCCTTAGGATTTTTGCTGATAATTGTTTGAAGTTCCTTCCTGGTGAAAATGTGGAAGAAGTGGGCTGATTTATAGGGATTACAGTGAGGAAAGGATTACGCTTGAGAGTTTGTTGTGCAGAAGAAAATACTGTAAATTGGGGAGAGACATGGGGGAGAAACAAAGCAGCGCCGTGTGGTCTGTGACGTGGGCAGGGAGCCCAGCAGGAGCCCCGCTCTGCCCTGCGAGCTGCATCTGCCTTCTGCGTGGCTGGAGAGAAATGTGACGAGGGGGTAGCAAATGGAAACAGTGGGAATTGTCAAGGAGAGGTATTTTGTATTTCACAGTGGAGTTAAGCCTTGTTACCAACTTAATTTTAGGTGGACTGTAGAAGGAAGCCAGAGCCTAAAAGCTAGGAGAAGGGAAGTCATCTAAAATCCTGAGATTTGAATAACTGTATTACTGCAGAGTGTGATCCTGGTGATGGAGTGTCATGCTGTGGCGTAAACAGACGTGGTTCCTGTCTGGCTATGGGGAGATCCGAGGAGGGAAGGAGTTTCCAGGGTAAAGGGTGGAACGGGGATAATGTATTTGAAAGTAAAATGAAGAGGAAATGGATCAGTGACACAAACCTGAAATCTCAGTAGAGTGTCCAAGAACTATTAAGAGAAAAGCTGGTTTTGTGTGTAGATACAGTTTTGCAAATAATCCAGGTGGGGACAACATTTAGGAACGGTGCATAAAATGTGTCAGTTAATTGGAAGAGTTCTGAATTTAGAAATGTGAAGTCCTTCACAGCTCCCCCCTGCAACGTGAAGATCCTGGGCCGTTAAAAACCCCATCTTGTATAATGAAAGAGCACTTTAGCAACGTAAATCCTGTAGGAAAGGATGGAGAAAGAACATGAATTTCCAGGAGACTTTTCTGCCTCTCTGCCTGTTTCTGCCTGTGTCAACCTGTCATTTTCTGGACTCCTGGCACTGTGGGAAATCCTCCTTCCTCTCTGCGTACTGCTGACACTCCATTTCCATCAAACCTCTCTGCCACTGCCTTCTCTAGATTTGGCAGAATGTACTCATTTTCCTGTTCCCCTTCAGCCATACACCCCTGCCTCCCCCGTTCCTCTGTGCTCCGTTAGATCTTTGGTTTCCTGACCTGATGTCTGTAAACTCTTTGCTGTGTGTGTGAGTATGAGGGCTTCACAAGGCTGCTCCTTTCTTACAGTATGTGAAGGTTGTTTGGACCCCATTAATTTGGCAACTATTGCCTTTTTTGTCCTTGTATTATAAACAGATATTTGAAATTAGTCCCAAAGAAATTTTTGGCGTTATCTTTTCTGGAATCCGTGCATCAAAGTTAATGACCAGGTTTTCTGCATGCTGCACAGGAGAGAAAAGCACCAAGAACTAATGTAGCCGTGAGTCAGCGCAGTGATGGGGAAGCCGTAGGTGCCTTCCCACCCGGCAGGGACGGTTGCACCTCCCAGACCTGATGGAGCACGGTGCCTTCCAGCGCTTGGGTCTCACAGCAAGCTGGAGCTGTGACACGTAAAGGTGAAATGCAATTAAAAAGGAAGGTTAGGCAGCGGGGCTGGAGGTGTGTGTGTTTGCTTGTGTGTCTGTAGGAAGACTGTTACCAAGCTCTGCGTGATGGTAGAGTGGGCAGAGATGGGGCCGGTGTGTAATTTGCAGCATTAGCTGTATTTACCTTTACAGATCTGAACTGGTGCAGCTCTGGAAGGCACTGGTGTAGCAGGAGGTTTCCAGCTGAGCCTTCACAATCTAGCCAGGATCTAGACAAGGAGGGCACCGTATCGTGCTTTTCCTGGAGCGATCTGACCCAGAAGTACTGCACATGTAGCCTCAGGGGCTTGGTCCTGCAACCGCCTGTCTTCCTCTGCTTTTGGTGGATCTCACCATGGTTGTACAACCCATAGTTTTTGAAAGGAAGAGTCAGATTCAACTCTTCAATGTGTTTTCTTATAGATAACCAAATCTTGAATTCTCATATAAACTGGTGCAATTACACTAAACATGCGGATTCTCTCCTAAATGTGTGACTGTCATCTCTCCTGTGGCTTCCTTGGCTCTTGGACTGAAACGGGATGTGTACTTTTTTTCTGTTTGTGTAACAGCAAAAGCGGAAACTGAGACTTTACATCTCCAACACATTTAATCCTGCAAAATCCGACGCTGATGACTCCGATGGCAGCATCGCTTCCTGGGAGCTGCGAGTGGAGGGGAAGCTCCTGGATGACGTATGACTTCCTTGTACTTCACTGGGGCTGAGCGTCCAGAGGGTGTCCGTGGGGTGCTGGATTTTACTGGGGACGTCAGCTCAGACAAAACTTCTCTGCCTCCCAGTGCTGGCTTGTTGCTGCTGGGAAGGCACCGTGTCTGGCCGCAGTGAGGGCTGAAGCTGTGATGGGGATGTTGGGGAGGGACAAGGAGGGCAGCGGGAGACGGAGCAGAGTCACGGACAGGACAGGAAGGAGGAGGTAGAGAGGACAGGGCTGAGATGATTCCCTTAAGAGGGTTCAGGTGACAAGGGGTGTGATGTCAGGCCCATGGCAGGCGTTTGATCTTCTGAAGAGCGGGATAGCAAGGGAAAACAAGCAGTTCATATTCTGAGTGAGGACAAGAGGATGTATTAATGGTCGGAGCAAGGACAGAAGAAAAGTTTTATCGTTCTGAAATCCTCAGAAACCTCAGTAATGGATTTAGCTTTCCTTGAGAAGGGCTGGACTTTCCTAATAAAGGTGTGACCTATTTGAATAGACTTCACAAGCTAAGTATTTGATAGGTGAGCAGATGGGGAACAAGCATGGGCAAGGCTTTCAGGGCACATCAGTCTGTTTGGAGTTAACTCCAGATCTTAGGAAGAACTTCTTTGCTGTGAGGGTGGTGAGGCACTGGAAGAGGTCGCCCCATCCCTGGAGGGGTTCAAGGCCAGGCTGGATGGAGCTTGGAGCAACCTGGTGTGGTGGGAGGTGTCCCTGCCCAGGGCAGGGGGTTGGAACTGGATGGGCTTTAAGGTCCCTTCCAACTGTAACCATTCTATGATTCTATAACTGTACGTGAATCAAAATCGTAATCTTGCTGGAGGATGAAGGGGTGACAAAGTGCAACATCTGGAAACAGAAATTAAATTAATGCAGTTTAGAATTTAGAGCTTATATTTTAACAAATAAAGAGATTCTTTACTGGAACAAAATAGCTTCTCAATTACTGAACTGAAGGAGAATGTATTTCTAAAAGATTTTCTGCATTAAATAAGGAGAAATTAATTGCAGTCTTGTGGACTGTATTCTCTGGAAAGTCAGATTGTGTTACTATGGACCTCCCAGTTTTTAATTTAGACAGTATGTGCTGCCTAGTAAACAGCAGATACTGTTAATTAAATGTAAAGGCAAAATGTAAAAGGAAATAATTGTGCTTCGTGTATGATTAATCTATAAAATTTACTGTCACCTAATAAATCAGACCAAGAAAGTATCATTCATCAAAAAACCCCAAGCTGTTAAGGTAAAAGTACTAAGTGGCCTTAGACTCAGAGAACGGTTTAGGTTGAAAGGGACCTTTAAAGATAATCTAGTCAACCCCTCCCTGCCCTGGGCAGGGACACCTCCCACCACACCAGGTGGCTCCAAGCCCCATCCAGCCTGGCCTTGAACCCCTCCAGGGATGGGGCAGCCACAGCTTCTCTGGGCAACCTGGGCCAGGGTCTCACCACCCTCACAGCAAAGAAGTTCTTCCCCACATCTCATCTCCATCTCCCCTCTTTCAGGGTCAAACCCTTCCCCCTTGTCCTAAGGCTCCCCTCCCTCGTCAAGAGTCCCTCTCTGTCTCTCCTGGAGTCCCTTGAGGGACTGGAAAGGGCTGGAAGGTCTCTTGGGAGCCTTCTCTTCCCCAGGCTGAACCCCCTCAACTCTCTCAGCCTGTCCTCCCAGCAGGGGGGCTCGAGCCCTCCCAGCATCTCCGTGTCCCACTCTCACAGGTGCCTGTTCACGTTACAAGCCAGTCCTTTTCAATGACATTCAGGGAGTCAGTGAAATCTTCCCTTAAGTATGCACTGTTCCACCGCTGTTGAGATTGTTGCATTTCACCTTGCATTTGTCAGAGGGAAATCTCAGTTAGATCGATCCCACTTGTGCTCCGTGTGGAAACTAAGAGAAAGAGGAAGCCTGAGAAGAAAGCATAGAGCACAAGCTAATATACACAGACTTAAACCTTTCTGTTTCTTCTAATTGCACAGCTCAGCAAACAGAAACGGAAGTTTTCATCCTTTTTTAAGAGTTTGGTTATTGAGTTGGACAAAGATCTTTACGGACCTGACAACCATCTTGTGGAGGTAAGAAGGCCGTGCACCTGTGGCATAAACCTGACACCAGCACAGATAAACAGCCATGTGCCCATTGTCTACCTTTTCTAAGTTACCTTCATTTTCTCACTTAAGGCATCATCAAAGTTTTCAAAATTCCATTCTCTTTAAGAACGTTTAGTAACAGAATCTTCAGAGTCTAAAAACGTAGATGTAGTAGTAATGTAGTGCACGTTTTGGAACAGAGTGTCTGAGATAATGAAAAAATTGTGGGCATTTTTCCAAACAAATAAAGCGTGCTAACAGCAGAACAGGTTGAGCACCAAAGCTGAATTCTAAGAGCAGAGCAACAAATTATTTGGGGGGTTTTGTTGTGGTTGGTTTTTGTTGGTTTGTTTTTTTTAAGGCAAGATCTTCAGAAGGCTTGGACTTGTCTTATTCTTGCATGGGGTACTGTGCAAGGTGCACCTCAGTGAACATCATCCAAAAATGACTGACCATCATACTTGTTTTTCCCTTTGGCAGTGGCACAGAACTCCCACAACCCAGGAGACGGATGGCTTCCAGGTGAAAAGACCGGGCGATGTCAGCGTGCGGTGCACGTTACTCCTCATGCTAGACTACCAGGTCAGTGTGCTGCCTTAGGCTTGGAAAATACAGCCCCTGGGGCGCCGTGCAACGGAACAGCTCCATCCCATCATATGTAGCAAAACCCAGTACACTTGGACTCAAAACTGAGCACACTGATAGATTATTTAAAATGTAAAGGAGGCACATCAAGTAAGCTTCTGTTATAATCTAGCAAAAGATTTTTCCTGGCACTATGATAATGAGTATTTTATAGCCCACCTGCATTTTCACCCCAGGCTTCTCTGAGAATAGTCAGATCAGTAGCACATGAGTTACACGTGTGGTCCTGCACAGAAATTCAAAGGAGTGGCTTTTGCTGCTGGTTCCTGTGTAGCTGTGACAGCCTTTTTTTGAGAGCAGACCACAGCTTTCCTGGTTTGTTAAGTTTCGGTTACGTTCCCACCCTAATCTGGCACAAGACAATGTTGCCCCAGGGTTAGACTTGCCATTGCTCGTAGGAACACCTTGCTCAGCATTCCTGCTTCCTCTCTTCTGTCAGTACTAGTTCCATTGGACTACTGGTAGTTGTGGGCTGAACACAAGTCAGGGAGCTGATCCATTTGAAAGCTAGCAAAATTTACTGCCATATCACTTTCCTGATCCCCGACATAGGGAACGAACAAGCAAAAAAAGGTGAAATTAGGTCATTGTGCTTTGGGACAGAATATAAATGAGGCTCCTGGGCACAGTTTCAAACCATTTTAAGCTGTTGTAAGGCTGAGCTACTCCAAAAAAAACCACTTCAGTTTCCATTGTGAGTGTGCACTGCCACAGTCTCTGTTCTCTTGGTGAAAACGATGGAGATTTGCAGTTGTGGAGCTCACTAGTCTGACTGAAACCATCCCTGAAAGAAATGTGGCCCTCTTAAGGAAATGGATAAAAATGCATTGCTGAGAGGAGATGGGATCTCACTTTTCAATGGCAGTTCAGCCTCAGATATATTTGACTGTATAACTTAAGAACTCATTCTGTGCCTTTCTTTTTCCCCTCCATGCAAATGGCATCTGCCCATGATAAAGACACTCCATTTTATGTTAGCAGAGAGAAATTCTTATTAATTTTAGGGAGTGTATGAGCTAACTGAAATGCTGGTATAGCCAATGAGAATCTTTATGGTTAAGACAATATAATGATGTTTGTTATCTTCATTATTATTATAAATTGATGCATCAAAATAGATGCTGTCTTATCTTTATGTCTCAATTAGTTATAAAGATAGCTTTGGGTGACCTGGCACCCAACAGAGTAATCCTTGCCTAATAACGTGGCAAATACTAAACTTGAGTATGGGTAGACACTTGATGATGCACCAAATTCCACGGTATCCAAGTAATCTATTATGCTTAAGATGCAGAATAAGGTACTTGGAAGAGTTGTCTCACAGGTGCCAGGAGAAGAAATCCGTCCCATTGACTAGTTGGCTGGATTTTCTGGTATGCAGCGGGATGGTGGGAACATGCCTGGAAAGCAGGAGTTCCAGGGTACTGTGTCGATGTGAGGCAGCCGAACGGTTACTAGCAACAGCAGAAGCATCCCCCTGACGTCAGCCTCTCTGTCTGTGCTAAACCTCCAGTCGTGCAGAGGAGGGGCTGTTCTTCTTCTTCTCCCATTTGCCAAAGTCAAATTACGCATCAGTGTTGAAAAGGAAGACTTTCCTGAGCCTGCATGCGGTTCCTCTCTAAAGCATGTGATACAGGTGCTCTGCGTGTGTAGCACACGTGGACTGTCCCTCTTTCTTTTCAAACCCTAGACATGGTTCTTGCAGAACCTGAACAATGGCAACACATCTGAGCAACTTCTGGTTTTGCAGTCCCTGCAGTTGAATGGGGTGCTGCTTCTGAGGAGCACAGTCCCCCGAGAATTAAAGCGGAAAATTGATGCCTGTCTCTGCTTTTCTCTCTGTTGCCATCCATCTCCTTCTCTATCTGTCGCAGCCCCCGCAGTTTAAACTGGACCCGCGGCTGGCCCGTTTGCTGGGGATACACACGCAGACCCGCTCGGCCATCATCCAGGCGCTCTGGCAGTACATCAAGACAAATAAGCTGCAAGACTCCCACGACAAGGAATACATCAACTGTGACAAGTACTTCCAGCAGGTAACTCCCTTTGGGACGCAGTAGCTCTTTGGAGGCAAACTATGATATCCATCTGCAAAGTTTGGATGGTGAAAATTACTGATTTTCATCTTCCCTTAACGATTTGCACTATCTTCAGTACTGAAGGCTTTTGACAGTCACTACAGCTAATACAATAAGCACCCTTCCCGCGTGCTAGTGTTGTCAAAACCCACATCTGCTGTTTGACACACTTGGCGCTTCCGCATGCACAGTTTCCAGAAGGAGGACTTTCTCCAGTTGTCTCCCTGTATAGACACACTGCTTTTTTCCCCTGATGTATCATTTTGTACTAAGAAACATGAAAATCTGCTGATTGCCAATTCCCATGTAGACCTGTCTTCTCCCTTTCTCTTTCCCCGTTTATGAAGGGCAGAAGACACAGAAGATATAATTAGAAAAGCTATTTTGTCCTAAATCTGCTTCAGATTATAAAATGGTACGCAGGATGTTTTGAAAGTAGCACATTTGTGTCTTTCACGGTGACCTCTAGAACTAACCAAGAGGCATCTCTTAAAGGCATCTCCACTTTTTCTGACAGTAAGATTGTTTTGTAAAGGTGATGTTACCTGAGCTACCTGAACTCATTTTGTTTGTCTGTAGCTTCGGGTTTACCTAATTTATTTTGAAAGTTCCCGAGGGTAAGGTTTGTGACGTACTCCTGTTTAAGGAAAGTACTGGCAGTTATAATAAATCAATATTGTTTCAGCGGGCATCGAAAGTACACGTTGCAATGAAAGCTGTTCTAGTTTTGTTCTTAAGCCTTTATTTTCTGTTATGAACTTGCCCTACAACAGTGACCAGTGCTTGAAAACACCTTAAAAGCAACATCAGTTTTTTCCACATTTGAACATACAAAATACAATAAAATAATTGTGAGATTTGTGGGTATTTTTAGGAATAGAGAACCAAAGTTATCTGGACTATATAATCACTTACTTGTTTGGGGTTTTTCTTGAGAATTTCAGCATGAAGTCTTTTTCATATCTAGTACAAATTCCATCTTAAACCATATAAGATTGCTGAAATTACAAAGCTGATCGCTCTGTTGCTTGGATGATTTGATTTCTCTGTTTATCCATAGCAAATTGAGACTCGGTTATGTTTGTGCCAGCCTGAAGGGGAAATGGAAGAGGGGAGGTTAAAAAAGATTTGAAAATCCGTAAGCAGAATGGGAAAGGTGAACAAGGAGTAATTATTGTTCATATCGTTAAATAATTAGAGGCCTTCAACTGAAACTGGAAGGTGTCAAAAAAGGCAATTGAGCACAGATAAACTTTGGAACTGCTTGCAATAGGACGTTACCAATGCTAGAAGTGGGGTGGCTGCTATGAGTGGAGAGTTGGAATGGAGGGATGCAGGCTCGTCAGGCAGAGGGACAAGGAGTGGGTGTCCCCCTTAGTGTCAATGACCAGCTGGAGCATGTGGAGCTCTACGTGGGGACGGAGCCGACTGAGAGCTTATGAATCAGGATTAAAGGGAGGGCAAGGACAGGTGATGTTGCAGTGTGTCTGCTACAGGCCACCTGAACAGGAAGACCGAAGGGATGGGGCCTACAGATAGGAGAGGCTTCACAGACCCTGGTCCTCATGGGTGCCTTCAACCATTCTGGTATCTGTTGGAGGGACAGCACAGCTGGGCGTAAGCAATCCAGGACGTTCCTGGAATGTGTCGATGATAGCTTCCTTCTCCAAGTGATAGAGGAGCCAATGAGGACAGGTGCCCCGCTGGACCCCATTCTCACCGACAAGGAAGGGCAGGTGGGGAACGTCAAGCTCAAGGGCAGCCTTCACTGCACTGACCACGAGGTGGTGGAGTTCGAGATCCATGGGGCGGCAAGGAGGGCGCAGAGCGAGCTCGTTACCCCGGGTGATGGTGGTTGACAGCCAGCATGGATTCACTAAGGGCAAATTTTGCATCACAACTCTGGTGATCTATGACAGTATTATAATAATAATAACATATATATAATGTAACATAATAAGTAATTATCATTACTGTTATGATACTGTTTGCTGCTGCAAACACTTAGTGGGAGAGGATGTATTCACTTCTCTCCCATCATTGGTATGATTGATCCTGATGGCACGTTAAAGTGGCCTGTGTCCTTCAGCAGCTACACTAAGAGTGGGACACCTGGAATTGTCACCTGATGCTTCTGCCAGCTGTCCCAGATTGTAAGTATAGCAGCAATTTGCAGGGACAGAAGTGACCAAAAATTTGGTCTGTGCAAGAAGCCAGATTTACAGCTTTCAAAATCACCTTACTTTTGAACTGTTGATTGCATATTTTCTAATTTGATTGGAAGTTAGGTTTTGGACAAGGATAACGTGTTTTATTGTATTCCAGATCTTTGATTGTCCACGGCTAAAGTTTTCTGAAATTCCTCAGAGACTCACTAACCTGCTGCTGCCACCAGACCCTATAGTGATAAACCATATCATCAGGTAAGCTGATCAGTCAGCTCAGCACTGTCACGGGCAACACTCTCACTATATAAAGTACAGCTACAGTAGTAGGGATCAGAATCCAGTCACTGACGTGAGCGAGCGCCTTGGATGTTGTTGTATCTTCATTCTGGTCTATATAATTCTGAATTATTTTCAGCAGATTGGCACCAATTCTCCAGGAGTATGCAGGATTTCTTCTTATCATTTTTATCCCTACTAGAATACCACTGAAAGACGTGGTGAGTTTTTTTTCCTGAACTGAAAGAAATTGAAGAAAGCCGTACATTGTGGGCAGTCACTCTGATCACTGAGTTACTACGTGAAATGTACAACAGTATTACCGTTTCCCATACAGCGGCCAGTCCATGCATGCTCTGTGGGGGCTGGGTCAGCTCTTTGGGTGTCAGCCCTGTTCTGAGAATGCCAGCTGCTCTGAGATCTCAGGAGACTGACAGTAGAGAATGCCTCGATTCACATAAGGCCATTGTGACCGAGATACTGAGCTGCTGGCATCCTTCTCAAAACAGATGTATTTCTGGCATAGCAGAGGACATACAACTCTCAGCTGTCCAGGGCACTTCCAGCACGTTCCATATTTAAGTGACAACTGTGTGTGGGGAGGGGGATAAAAAGACTTTGGGGATTGCAGCCTTGCTGTTCAGGTTTTTTCCATCTTTCCCAAGGTCCTTTGCGGTCTCGATGAAAACTAATTCTGATTGTTTAAACATTACTGTTAATTGAGAGTAGTGATTTGATTTCCTACAGAATATTGACAACAAGTATTTCTAAATAGTCTTAAAATCGGGTTATTTTAATTTTGTAATACATGTAATATGAAGTTTAAATATTACATAGGCTATCAAAATAAAATCTACTTTTCCTTCATTTGAATATATAAAACAGAGCAATCACAACGCAGGGTGACTTCCATGCAGATGGATAGCTGTGTATATACAGTCATGGAAGACAACTAGGCGATCTGTTTGATGGACCAAAAAAGCTGAGCTCCTCAGAGATACATAGTCGCTGTCTTGAAGAAAAATGACAAGGAGCTGGTGGTTGTGTTTCCAGGGGCAGAGAGACGGCAAAGAGGTTCTTGAGGCAGTGTGTTTTCTGTTAGATACAAGCTGAAGAGCAGGACCTTGCCTATAGCAGCATTCTCTGATCCACTGTGTGCACCACACAGCCCCTGGCAGCGTTACACTGCACAACATAATGGCTGTGGAAAGGGGAAGTGTTAACTTCCTGAGAATAGGGAATACTTTTTGCAGTAGAATCTTTACAGTCTCTATCTAAGCTAAAATAAATCTCAAAGTCTGACACTGAATTTAAAGGAAGTAGGTAATTCTTAGACTCATAAAATCACACAATAATGCACAATAGTAGAAGGGATTGCTCCCCCTTCTCAACTCAAAGCAGGTTCAAATTATATTAGGACGCCTCAGGGACTGGTCCAGTTGAGCTTTAAACAGACTCCCGCAGATCTTCTGTCCCGCATTCCATTTTTAACAGTGAACGTAGTCAAGTGCTGAAAGTTTGCCATTTGCTTGCGGTGGTTCAGCCCCAGCGGGCAGTTCAGCACAGCACCCAGCTGCTTGCGTGCTTCCCCTGCAGCGCGGAGAAGAACATCGCAATGGTAAAAGTGAGAAAACTCATGGGCTGAGATAAAACCAGTTTAATAACTGAAATGTAATAACAATGAAAAGTTAAAAAACAAAGACAGAGAAATAACATCCTCAGTCTCCTTTTCTCTGGCCCAAATACCCCCAGTTCCCTCAGCCACTCCTCCTAAGACTCCCTTCTGGGGACGCGCTCCAGCACCTCGGTGTCCACAGCGAGGGGCCCGAAACTGGCCACAGCGTTCAAGGTGGGGCCTCACAAGCGCCCAGTACAGGGGGCCACTGCCTCGGTCCTGCTGGCCGCGCTGGCCCTGACGTAAGCCAGGGTGCTGCTGGGCACACGGATCCTAACGAGAACTGGGGCACAGTGCCGCCTGCGAGGCTGCCGTGGTTTGAGCTGGGCTGTCGCGACAATGACAAGACGAGGAAGAAGAGAGGTAACGAGAGCTTAGGAAAAAATACCTGAACATGAATAATAAAATTAAAAAAGGAAATAATGAAGTAAGTCCAGTACATATAAATATATACAGAACTGTATGACGCTGCCAGGGCTGTGTCACCTGCAGGCGCTGGCAGAGCTCCAGACTGGACTGGGTGCCAGTGGGACCGGTGCCGCCCCGGGCTGGACACACCGACGGGTCCCCTCAGAGACCGGTCGCTGAGGAGGAGCCGAGGGCGCCCGCCGGAGCCCCGCGGCGTCCGCGGGGCGGGAGGGGCCTCCCCATTGGTCGGTTTGGGTCACCTGACCTGCCCGCGCCTCCCCACAGGTGCCTCCAGGTGAACGCCCCGCTCAGCTGACCCTGGTTGCCACGGCAACGAGGAAGTGCAAGAGCCTCTCCCTGAGCAGCCCGGCCCGAGCGGCAGCAGCCCTCAGGAACGGGCTGCATAATGGCCTGAAGACTTGGTCCGTTAGTAGCTGTTGGAGTTGAGGGTCTGGATTCCGACTGATGAAAGATGAGAGGATATACTAGGATAGAAATACATAAAGAGACCCAGTTCATACACTTGTCTCACAGCATCTGCAGCAGGCTTTATGAATGAGCATACTCTGGGATGGATGGATGGATGGATGGGGGGGTGTTTATTCTGAATCATGGCAGTTCTCACAGTTTTCTGTTCCACTTCCGTAGTGTTGACCCCAATGATCAGAAGAAGACAGCTTGTTATGATATAGACGTAGAAGTTGAAGACCCGTTAAAGGGACAGATGAGTAGTTTTCTTCTCTCAACAGCTAATCAGCAGGAGATTACAGCATTGGACAACAAGGTAAAGTATCTTGTGGATATATACTGGTTGTGTTCCTTCACGTGGATTTGGTGGCACACCCCAAAGATGGTCATGTTGTCAGACAGGGATTTCTTGGTTGGATGTGCTTTCAAGGATCAGCCACATGTAATGGGAATAGGGTGGGTGATGTTCCCGCTTAGGATGTGATCCAATGCCTGACACAGTTGTCGAGATGATAGAAGCAGAGTTTGACATCATCTGAACTGTTTGACTATAACAATTTATTGAGAGATCATGGTATCGTGCTAAATTGCTATAAAGCAAAACTAAGAGAACTGTACTCCCGGTGTGTTTTGTGCACGCGTGGTTGTAGGACAGCTCTCTGCAGTAGGTGCAAATATGGAAAAGGCATGGCAGAAAAATCACTCGGAGCAGTTTTGTAGACTTTTTTCCTGTCTTGCTGAAAGACGATCATGTGCACTTCAGAGAACAGTATTTGTCTTACAGCAGTGGTGAGCTCTGCAGGACTGTACTAGAGGTTCTTGTCACGAGGACTGTTACCAGCTCTTGGCACGTGTAAATGGCTAGTTTGACTTGGTAAGGGATAAACAAAAGTGGCTTCTCTGAGCAAGGGAAGAAGGTGTGATATGGTTCACCAGAGATGCTTTTTGTGACATAGAGTTAGGCCCAGTTTCTGCTTGTTTATCTTTGTTACAAGCAAATAAGTTAAGCCCTGGTCTCCATGCGATTTCAAAGGGGGTCTGGACTCCAGAAATCCTGTGGATTCTGAGAGCTGTTGCAGCATCTTTTGTTTTATGGTTCTTGAGAAAGGTCCTTTTCATCAGGGCAGCTGCTTGGCCAGTCGGTTCCCAGCCTATGTAGGCTTGCATGCAGTAGTCACAGGATTATTTAGTTTCCAGTCCAGCTTACTTTTACCCATGTCTGTATCACCTCGTTTATGAGCATTTGCTACAGCACAGGGCAAGCTGTGATTCCAGAATCATCGTGGTTGGAAAGGACCTTGGAGATTAGTGAAGTTACTGAAGTCACTTCTGGGAAGAGAAGCATTGACTGTGGCACTGTTACCGTCTGCACCATTTACTGCTGTGCCGCCACAGAGTCCTCTAGTGGAAACTCGATGCATGCCAACAGCTTTATCTCCTATGTCATTTTCCCAAATCAGGAACGATTTTAAGTTGACAGCAGCTGTCTTCGGTTAACAACGTATAGCTGTGCCTACACCGCTGGCCTTGGTGGCATAGCCCAGTCAGGGCAGGATTATTATCTCTCATGTTCCTGGCCACATTAGCTGTTTTGGCACAATAGATGTGTGCGTGAAATAAAGCAAGATAAGTTTACAATCTCAAGCTGGAATTTTAGAGGGTCAGCATAGCAGAAGTTTGCTTTTCTGCAAATGATTCATCAACTGTCCTCCCATTGATCATAGCTGATTTTGTTATCCAGGATGATAACAGGACCTTGACTTCTCTTTGGAGTCTTCATTCTTCCCCGCTGGTTAATGCTTATTTCTTTCATAATATTTCTGAAGATATGTTTCATTTTCTATAAACCTTCCATACTCTTGATTTCTCATTGTTCACACTCCTTTTTGCAGCCAGTATGACTTTAATAGGCTTTCGCGTAAGGAAAAGTCTAAAAGTCATGGGTGTTCTGTGAATTTGTTTAACCTGGACTTGATCTGGGAGTCACTAGAAATTTTAAGGATAGCAGGAGGGTATGGAAGATACAATGGTGATTAACCAGGGGAATGACTGCTTTCTTGCATTGGGCACAGTTTAAAGACACGTTTATATAGCACCTTCCTTGCAAAATTCCAGACTCGGCAGAGAGTCTGATGATAGACAAGAAATTACTACATTTTGCAGTGGCCAAACGTAGCTGTTCAGTATTGTGTATACGATGCCATGCCGTTGTTCAGTACAGGAAGTGAAGAAGAATCCTGTACATACTTGTATTACAGAAGTACAGGTGAAAGCAAAAGGTAATTGCAGGGTTGTGGTTAACTCTTTGAAGGGAAAATCGCATGGGAATTTGCACAGACCTACAAATTGTGCAAAAATCACCTACAAAAAGGTGACAGAATTGTCACCTTTGTACGTTTCAAGGTCAAAGATGCTGATGGGGCTGATGACGGGGTCACTGGAGCATGGGAGGAACATAAGTAACATCTACTTTGTTTTTTTTCTGTCAGATTCATGAGACAATCGAATCCATAAATCAGTTAAAAATACAACGTGATTTCATGCTGAGTTTCTCCAAAGATCCCAAAGGATACATCCAAGACCTTCTCCGGTCCCAAAGTAGGGATCTTAAGGTGAGCTACGGTTTGAAGAAGAATGAATAGTGGAAGCAGAATGTAAGAATTTTATCTAAATGCATACAAAGTGTAAAGCTCGAATATCCAGGATAGAAAATGGTGGAAGACAGACAGTGAGTGGAATACTGCAGTCCCGGAGCAGAGAGTGTGCAGGAAAGACAGTTTGTGCTGTGTTGCACTGGGGGTCTTAGGTGAATTTGTGATCGGACAATACGATCAGAGTCCAGGGCTGTGCTGGTGTACTCCATAAACCTAAAGCTGTATAGAACTCATCAGGAGCATCCTAAAGTACACTGATACAATTTGGGTGTTCTGTTAGTTGATAAGCTAATCTTATTTAAGAAATAGGTAGAGTAAATATCACCTGCCTTTGAGCTTAGCTTTGAGATACCCAAGAAGTGGAATGTAAAGATGTTCAGGTGTTTGGTAGCAAAATGGAATAATTTGTTCCACATAAGGTTTAACACTTTGTGTGAAACTGTTTTGAGTTTCACACAACTCAAAACCAGTTGTATTAACGAATCCGTGAATGTATAATCCGTGAATTAATAAATTAATTGTGTCTTTCAAATACAAATATCTAGTTTGTAGTCAGTACTCTTCCAAAAATCTACTGCTAAGCTTATGGCTATTATTATTTATATTGTATTCAAAATAAGACAAACATCTGGAAGAATGGGTAAATAAAGCAGCTTTTAGCTTGAAAACCTTACAAACTAAGGTGTTGTGGAGCTTCTCTAGATGCGTGCATAAAACAGATGTTCAGAGTTCTCCCTGACCGGCAGTGAGTTCCATAAGGGCCTTTTCTGTAATGTTCTGCCCTGCTGGCATCAGCATCAGAATTGTGATTACATAATAGTTTACTCTCCAAAGGTGCTAATAATTTTATATTTACAATTAATTTGTGATGCTGGAGATGTAGTCATCAGAATTTAAAAAAAAAAATAATTAATTTTTTTCTTTATAGAATCAATAAAATGGTTTGAGTTACAGTGGTGCAGTGACATGCCTGAGGGATGGGATGCCATCCAGAAGGACTTGGACAGACTGTGGGTCCAAGGGAGAAGTGGGTCTGTGTGGATCTCATGAGGTCAAACAAGGCCAAGTGCAGAGTCCCCCACCTGGGTTGGGGCATCCCCTGGAACCAGCACAGACGGGATGGAGGGATGGAGAGCAGCCCTGAGGAGAAGGACTTGGGAGTGGAGGGTGGAGAAAGCTGGCCATGAGCCAGCAACGTGGGCTGGCAGCCCAGAAACGCCCACATCCTGGGCTGCATCCCCAGCAGCGTGGGCAGCAGGGCGAGGGGGGGATTCTGTCCCTCTGCTCCACTCTGGGGAGACCCCTCTGCAGTGCTGCCTGCAGCTCTGGGGCCTCTGTGCAGGAGAGACATGGACTTGTTGGAGCGTGGCCAGAGGAGGCCATGGAGATGCTGTGAAGGTGGGAGCCCCTCTGCTGTGAGAATACAGGGGGGTTCAGCCTGGAGAAGGGAAGGCTCTGGGGAGATGTTATTGTAGCCTTTCAGTACTTAAAGGTGGGCTACATAACAATGAAGACAGACATTTTAGCAGATCATGTTACGAGAGGATGAGGGGTAATGTTTTTCAAGTGAAAGAGGGCAGATTTAGATGATATATTAGGAAGAAATTCTTTCCTGTGAGGGTGGTGAAACCCTGGCCCGGGTTGCCCAGAGAGTGGTAGATGCATCATCCCTGGAGGTGTTCAAGGTCATGTTAGACGGGGCTTTGAGCAACCTGATCTGGCTGAAGTCCCTGCTCATTGCAGGGGAAGGGTGGACTAGATGGCCTTTAAAGGTCCCTTACAACCCAAACTATTGTATGATTGTATGTGGAAAGAGAGATTACAATTGAAAATTGAGGCAAAAACCCCGTGTTGATTAACTTGGCTTTCTTCCTATTGATTGTCACCAACATTCTCCTGTAGAGGGGATGAGGGCAGTGTGTGTGTGTACATTTTCTTTAATATTGCTTTTCTGGCCAACATAGCTGTAAAAGTCCTTCTTATTCTTTGCATCCCTTGCCAAATTCAGTTTCAGCTGTGTCTTAGCTCTCCTGAGCCCATCCATAGACATGCAGGCAGCGTCCCTATGTTCTTCCCATGATACGTGTCCCTGGTTCCATTTCCTGTGCGTTTTCTTCTTACACTTTAGACTGGGAGGTCCTTACTGAGCCAAGCTGTTCTCCTGCTTTCCTTGCCATTTCTTACACATGGGAATTTAGAGCTCTTTCACTCTAAGAAAAGCTTCCTTAAAGAGCTGTCAGCTCTGTTTGGCTCCTGTCACACCCTAAGGGCAGTGTTTTAGGTGGTCCACTCCACCGGTTCTTAAACAACTTGCTATTTTTTTCAAATCTTGCTGTCCTGGCCATCGCTGAGTGTATGAGGAACTGTGGAGGTTCTTTGGCTATATAGGCTAATGTACAGAACATCTCCTGGGCACTGGAAGTAAACTGTCTTTGCTGTTCAGTTGTTAGAGATTGTGGCACTTTACCTGGGCAACTACTGCTGCCCAGAGTTATTCTGTGGTACAGCTGAGGAGCAGAGGTTAGGAGCTGGGCACAGTTCACAGTTTGTATGCAACCATCTTGTGTTGGTAGTAAGCACACATGCCGTTCATTGACCATTTGCCTTGGGCTTAGAGAACAGTCCTGAACGTTTTTAATGTAGTAAAGTAGATTAATTTTGATTCTAGGTAAATCTGAATGCTTCTCTCCCTGGTAGAAGAGCTATAGTTTAAAATGTTTTTATTTTTGTCACAGGTGATGACTGATGTGGTTGGGAACCCAGAAGAAGAACGCAGAGCTGAATTTTATCATGAGCCATGGTCTCAAGAGGCTGTGAGCAGATATTTCTACTGCAAGGTAGGAAGGAATTATCCACACTACTGGCTTATAAATGCATTTTCCTGTCACTGAACAATTGAATCCGCTGAACTGCACAGTTTCTCTTTTGCTTTCAGATCCAGCAGCGCCGGCAGGAACTGGAACAATCTCTGGGAGTGCGCAACACATAAGTACTGCTCACAAGTTCCCATTGGCATCACAACCACCAAACCAGTGGACTTTTCAGTGTTACTTAGCTCACTGTTACACATGGACCTGCTTCCTGACTGGATGAGAATCAACACACCAGTCAGAACACCAGCTTTAGAGTGACCCTTGAAAATCTTGCCCATGGGGGGGTGTCTCAAACCATTCCAGGCCAGAGAAAGCACCATACAAGTGTCAGTGTTAAAGAAGATTAAAGGTTTGTTCATCAACACGCATCATTAAATTTTAGTGAAAAGTTCAGACACTGCACAACAACTCCTAATGGGCTATGCGTAGAATCACAGGTGGTATTAAAGGCAGAGGTTGAGATGGGTGTTTAGAGGAGACTAAGGATGCAGAGAAATAAATACAGTTCTCATCCTATAATAACTAAAAGTCTCAAATATTAGCTCCTCTGAAATTAGACAAGATAGTTTTTTTATAGCTGTGGAATGCTTTATATTCCCGAACAGAGATTTTATTCCAGCTGGAACAGTGCAAGAAGCCATCCCACTGTGTGAAAGAACAAACTAGGAGGATTTTCATTCCTGGAATGAACAGCCTCTCTGGAAGAAAGTAGTATAGTCAGGGTATCTCTTCTGCAAACACCAACACTTCCTTTGTCTTTGCCCCTGCAGTGAAAGGTTGACTCAGTTAGGTATCACTAGAGGGGTATGGTCAATGTGCTGTATTGAGAGGAAGGGAATTATCCCCAGGATAAGAGATTCTTAGGCATCCTTCGTATCAGTGCTGTCAGCAAAGATGAGGTTGAAGCAAGAAATGAGGCAGTCTGAGAAAATGAAAATAACGGTGCTTTGCTGATACCTGCCTTGAAAACAGCAGATACTAACAATAAGCATCTAGGTAGAGTACGAGATTTCTTAAATGTTTCTCTATGTGCCAGTAGGGATCAGCACTGAAAAGAACTTGTCTAATTGTTAAGTTGGTGTGTAATCCAAGGGGCTTACCTTCACATAAAGTGGCAGTTTTCTCTTTACGTAAGCTGCTGAATCCCTGGATTGGTCTCACATTTTGATCACAGGTGAACTGCCTCTTGCTCTGAATTACTTAGTTCCCCCATACATGACAAGTACTAGTTATATAGGATGCTGTTGCATTATAAAGCACTATCAGCCTTAAAAAGCACAGAAAACATATCCCTTGGAAACCATCTTCTTTGTAAATGTATGACAAACTCAAGACTGTGGGAATTTACACCTCACTTACTTGGAAGCAGGGACATCTTCATCTAATCCTTTCCCCCCTCATTTTTGATCGTGCATAGACTAGTTTGCAATAGATGGCCCAATGTGATTTCTAGTCCAAAAAGCAGCTGCCAAAGCATAACTCTTTGTCCAGATGTTGTGGCATGCAAAATCCTCTTCCAGGTTACTCCCTTTCGTCTCCTTTCTTTCACTTCCTTGGAAAGGGAATCACATATGGTATGGAAGGGAAGCGGCTCTTCTGAATAACACTTCTGCTGTGATAATGTCCTTTTCTCTTTGCCAGTTTATTTCTTAGTTGAACTTAAAATTGTCTTCTCTCCAGTCACAGAAGAGATAGCCTTCTCTTGCACTCCTTAGTTTATTACCTCTGCTTTCACATGAATATTACCATAGCTTTTACTCTCTCCATTGTGTTCAGAGAGATCTTGGAAAATTTACATCTGATTGCAGTCTTGTGATGGCAGTACTGTCATGCAGAACCATTGGTTTAAGAAAAATCAAAGCTGTACCTCTTTGCCTGAGACCTTATACCAGGAATGGCTTCATTTGGAACTCTTTTATGTTAAAGCCTTTTTTTTACAGTTAACCATGAAATCCTGCACTCTTAAACTGAGTACAGTGAGGGGCTGTGAGGCTGCAAGACAGTGGATGACTTGAAATCTTACTTAGTTTAGGACTTCACTAATCGGACTACAAGAAAGCATTAGGAGGGAAAGCGGTGGGGGACATCTGCAACTGTGCTTCCATATTTATTACGCTGCTGTGTCAGTTGTGTGCATGCTGTCCAGTGTGTAAAACTCTTTTCTGTATGTGGTAAACAGAGCAGCTACACTGAGGGGATGCATTCCGTCTCTAGGAATAAGAAATGCAGAGTCAGATATGCAAGGATGTGAGAAGTGCACAGGATTGCGGTTGACGCCTGCGGGGTGTCTGCCAGGGAACTCAGGTTTTTGAGAACTTTCCCATTGAAGAGGCAGATATTTACGTAGAGAAATTTCAGTAACTTGCCACAGCTGGCAACATAATGGAGTCCGGTCTGCTTTTAGAACGTCTCTGTAGCATTAACTAACAAAGCTAATGTGGTGTTGCTGCCCAGTGCTCACAACTGTCCCTGGAAGGTGAAGGTTAAGCACCAACACTACTCCGAGGCGTGTGTGTGCAGGTCAGCCGCCGCAGACGGCAGTGAAGATGGCAATCCAAAATCTAGATTCTTGTAACCCACCCTCCATGTTTTGCTGTACACAGAAATGGTCACCAACAGTGAGTTTTAGGAATAGCTGTCAGGTGTCTTTCCTTTGGTCAAACTGGGATTTGAGATTTTGGTGGGTGTTTTCTTGTGTCCAGAGGCAGCTCAGGCCTTTCAGTGAAGAAGCACAGAGAGAAATGTTGTCCTCTGTTCTAGGAGTGCAGCCAGGAGCTTGTGTGTTTGCAAAAAGGAGCAATTATATTTGAAGAGGAATAACGGAGCAATACTGAGAGGAACTGGAGCCAATGCTGCTTGGGCAGACACAAGTGAAGGCAGTTGTACCGAACAGGCGTGGAATTGGGGCAGGTTATGAACGATAAATTCATTTTAAGTTCAGGATGGTTGTCTTTTTGTGTACGTAACAGATGACAAGAAGATGTTTTGGGGTCTTCCGTTGCTGGCTCAGTACAATACAAATCAGTGCATACTGCAGAAAAAACATCCTGTGTGTAGAAGTAGTTAACGTTTAGATGGTAATATAAATTATTAGAAAAAGTAGCATCAAACTAGGAGAGGGTCAAAACAGTATTCTGGAGTACTGATAGAAGGGAAATACATCTTGGAGCTGAAGTGTTGATGGGTTTGAAACACTCTTGTTAGTCCTTTGCTCTTCAGACCAAGCGTTTCTTAGAGATTAAAGGGAAATCAAATGTTTGGTTATGGAAGAGAGAGAAGGCGGCAGCAGTGGAAAACAAACTAAAGAGCTGGAGCAGAGCGCCACTGAAGGGCCAGTGGGACACAGCAGGGATGCAGTGCAGAGCACTGGGCAGCAGCACAGTCTGGCTGTGGGTCGGTGTACCTGCTTGTGTGTGTGATGGAGACGGAGACCCGGCTTGTGCGTAGCCTGGGGGAGGGCGTGCGGGACAGGGCCGAGTGTTCTGCAGATGACTCAGACACACTGTCAAAGCGTTTCCCGGGGTCATCAGCGGGTTCAGTTCCTCGGCTCAGCAGGGTCGGTAGTTGTAGCGCAGACTGTTTTAGCTGGCAGTTTTCTTACACCACATTGTTTAGAATTTATCCTGTGGAGCTGAGTGAAAATATTAGTGCGTGTATCAATATTAGCACATATCCTAGGGCTCCTAATTTTGCCAAAATACTAGTCAGGTATTGAGGGATTTTTTGGCCGGTTTTTGTGTTGAGAACACTTATGGCAGCACAAATAGATGATGGGGGAAAAGAAAGCTCCTTTTTCCTGAAGAGAGGTCTCCTTTCTGTAACTGCTCTGTTGTTCAGTAGGATGTGTCTGTTCTGCCAGATCCTGTATGATAAACACCTTTTCCAATCTCATTGAAGAAAGGAACTCCATTAAAAAAATAGAACTGTGAGCTTGTGAGAGTGGGCAAATACATGTATAAAAAGGGGGGAGGAGGTGGAGGGGGAGACTCTCTCCGCTCTGTAGCCACCGTATCTTCATTGTATGATGCCAAGTGATTCGTAGAAAAGCTTTTAACAATAAATACTTCGTTTCTTTGTATCTCTTGCACCAACCTTAAGTGTCTTAACAAAGATAGGTACAGCTGGTTTCTTTCTGCTCCAGAAAATGTTTTCGAGTTTTTGGATTTCTGTTCACTGGAGTGTGACATGTACAGGTTTTAATGGAACCAGACAAAGGTGAGACCTTTAGATCTTTCTTGCATTAATTTTTTTCTTCACCAGATTCCATCTTTGGCCATATCCGTATTGATTGAGAAATCCTTGCTATTGGAGAAGTCTGGCTTCTCATCAGTCCGGTGCTTGGTCATCTGGGGTACATTTGTCATTGTCACCGTTACAGTCAACAAAAAAGTTGCAGCTGGGGCTCGAGCTTGTACGCTGAGAGGGGGTTGCAGGAATTATACCGCTGTCTTGATCACGGCAGGAATTACGCGGATGCCACCTCAACGGGGCTCGTCCATAGGTTCTGCTTTAATAAAAGAACCAGAGTTCCTTTTCCTGCTATGTCTAACATGCTGTAGTCGCTGCAGCTCCAGCTGGGTGCTCTGAAGAGGGATCCTGCCTGTTGATTGTTACTGGATTTTATAGTCTGTGTAGGTTGCTTGGTTTCCTGATGGCACTTGCTCCTGCAATCCCATTTGCGGAGTCTGGGGTCTTCTCTTCTGATTTCCTCCACCAGCTTCCAGGCACCCTATTTGTCTGTGACTTGAGATATTTCCTTATCTTTTCTTTCAGCATATCCTGTAGTTAAAGGTTGACTTGCACTTCCTTATCTACCTGGTTACATTCCCATAGATAAAAATTAAGGTTAAAGTACAATTCATGTAGCCCGAGGCTTCATTTAGTTTGGTCACTAGTGCTGTGGCACAGATGGGTCTCTCTCTGCAGAGGAGCCTGGAGTAAGCTGTGCCAACAGCCAGCAGCCTCCCCAGAGGTGCTGTGCAGACAATAACAATAGAGACCCTGGGCCGGGTGGGCAAGTTGTGGTTCACCATCTCAGTGAAGGGGGTTTTGGTTCTGGTTTCAGGTTTCTTAGCCCAAGACTGTCAAGAGAGGGTGGTGTAAAGTGGGGTGTGTGGACAGTAGAAAGAGAGAAGGGTGAAAGAGGAAAGGAAGGCCTAGAATTACATCAGCAACTCAGTGAAAGAGAAAGCAGACGTAGTAAACTTTAATCTGAGAAGAAAGCAAACAGACTTGAAAAGAAATTCCTAAATGTCTCTATCTAGTGAGGGAAAAGTTCTGTTGGGAAGGTTGACTAGGAAGTGTCAGCAGCTGAGATTCAAAAGTTAATTTTGCCTTTGAAAGAAAAGAATCTCTGCAAGCTTTTTCATGGAAAAGGAAAAGCAAACGGCAATAACAGCAACCATCTTGTATCAATACTCCCATACATTTTATCCCTTTTCTTTTTTTTTGAGCAGCAATGGGCAGGCTGTTTTTCCAGGATTCTGAGGGGAAGAATGTAGATCCCCCCCCCCAGTTCCTGTTGCTTCTTATTTCTGTTTTGTTCTCGCTGTTCCCCATCCCAGCCCAATTCACAGCACTATTTTGGTCTCACGGTTTTTCTTTTTAGAAACTTCACCGTGCCTTGTCTTTCACTCCTTTGTTCCTGTCTTGTGCTATTTTCTCTTTACAACCCTCTGTCCTGCTCCTCATTCCACATCCCTCCCCGCTGCTCCCTGCCTCTCCGTTTCTCCCCACTGTCATCATCTCTCTGTCCTTGCGTTTCCATCACTCCCCCCTGCTTGCTCTTTGTCCCCGTGTCCTGCTCCCTTTCCCTCTGTTGCTCTGGCCTTCTAGCCATCCTTCTCCCTTCCTCCGGTTTCCTTGCTCTCTGTTGATCTGTCCAAGTCCTTGCCACTGTGCTTTTGAAATCTTTCATACTACCCATCCAGGGTTTTTGTTTCTTCATCTCCACCCTGCTCCCTATCCTTAGTTGGCTCTGTCCTGCTCCCATTCCCTCTTTTACTCTGTCCCTGCTGCTTTTTGTCCATCTCTGTCCTGCTTTCCCCTCCATATCACCGTCCCTACGTTTCCTGTTCCCGTCTATCTCTCCCTGTTCCAGTCTCCGCTGCATCCCAGCTGTCCCTTCTCTGTTGTCCTCCTCATCTTTTCTGGGAGCCTCCACCTCTGCCCAGTAGCCTAACGTTCTGGGAGTAACGGACAGACTGACTGTACCTTCCCCACGGGACCGACCAACATGGCTCTGGGAACGGCTGCCCCGGTGTAAAGGGTGAGCGCTGGTGGAAACC
>VZRU01011808.1:29664-48500 GCA_013398155.1 Pedionomus torquatus | reverse complement strand
AATGAAGTCTCCAAAATATAGACGTTAACTCCACCACAAGGTAGTAGGGTAGTGGTCCCTCAGTCCCTTTGCAGCTTCTTCAGTTGCCATCGTCTGGCGGCTTTTTTTCCCCTGCCATTGCCCGGCAGCTCTTTGTCCCCGAGCCGTTACCTGGCAGCTTCTTCCCTGGCACTATTGCCCGGCTCCTTTCCCCTCAGCTGCCATCGCCCAGCAGCTCCTTGTCTCTCAGCCTCATTGCCTGCTGGCGCTTCGTCCTTCAACAGCCACCACCCAAGCTCACAACCTTGTGCTTAAACGGAGGCTGAGGTTGTGGTAGCACAGGGATACTCTTTCAGAGGCTGGAAACCTGGGTATAGAATCATAAAATTGTCCAGGCTGGAAGGGACCTCCAAAGGTCATCCAGTCCCACCTCCCCGCAGTCGCAGGGACTTCCCCAACTAGACCAGGCTGCCCAGGGCCTCATCGAGCCTCACCCTGAACATCTCCAGGGAGATATTCACATTCTGCATATCTGTATAATGTCTGCAAAAGTGTGCTGAAGCATCACGTCAAAATACTCTGCAGTGCCTAAAATGTATCCTGACTTTTGAAGTAAGAGATGTCCGATCTGCGTTTCCTCTAAGCCTTCCTGCTGGCACCCAGCACACAGCTCGGCCACGGACTGAGGACCTACCTGTAGAGCAAGAAGAGGTAAGTGAGCAGTTGACCAGTTAACATCAGAGAGCCACTGCTTCAAAATCACTGTCAAAACGCTGTTGAATCAAAATATCGTACATATTAAAATATCTTGAATTAAAATATCATGTCAGCCCTACCTGCTGTAAATTGTAAATGCCCTCCTCTCCTCTGGCACAGGCTACTGCTGTGACTTCGATCTCTGAGTTCTCCCACATCAGTTCTTGCCTGAAAAATACTGCTAATTAGCACCTCCCAGTTTACAAAGACAGTCATGGACATACATGCATCCAAATTTCTCAAAGTTTGAGATGCAGAGGTGATGGGCACTATGGAAACAGACGGCATGACAGCATCACATGCATTTCTGTTCATTTCTGATTTGATTTCCTTAGAGGAAAAAAAAAAGGGGGGGGGGGAATTTGTACAAACAGACATACAGGTTTGTGTACCTCCCTCAGGTCATTTTGAAGGCCCTTGAGAATATCATCCATGCACTTTAATCAAAATTAAATCATAGATTCACCGCACAGGCACACTGATACTCCTATGAACCACTTACAGGGAAGTGAAAGCCGTGAATTTTAAAAAGCTGTGAGATTTGGGCAGCAGCTGTTCTCTTTATGGCACAGTGGGGCAGAGCTGGAGAACAAGTGTCTGGTTTCGCGTAGTAAGACTGAACCCACATCTCCTTCCTTGTGCTCATCTTCTGATGTGTTTTTGTGCTGACCTACTTAGATAGTCTTACTACAGCTATAACTAAATATTTTTTTCCACAATGGCTAATTTCCAACAATCTGTAGTTTGCTAATCCCCATCTGCTTTCACTCGTTCTTTCCATCCTGGTGGTGTTTGGGACAGTTTAGAGTGCACAAGCACATCCTTATTTTTCACTGGCATCGGTGAGCTTTAAGCGTCCCACTTCACATGAAAAATGAGGATGGCCCCTCACAAAGTGATGCAAGCTGATTTACAGAGGTGATGTGCACATCTTATTCCATTTGGAACTGGCGGGACTGGGGGCCTCCAGCTCAGGCACTTCTCTTTGATCTCAGTTTTCACAATGGTCTGGAGTGGAGGTCATGAGCAACACATCATCCATAAATAATGATGACGCTAGATCCAGAATTTGGTGCACTTAAGCTGATGAAATACAGGAAATTTCCTCATGAATGCTGTCTTCCTTCTTCTGTGCAAAAAATGAAAACGCAAAGTTTGCCAAGCCTTGGGCAATTTCAGTATTTGTGAAGTGCTCCAAATGTGCTGTGTCAAAGTTCCAGAAGGGTATGGATGGTCGCACTGGTATAAATAGACAATGGTGCAGGTCACTCTAGATGGTTAGAAGCAGATGGTTGCTAAAAGGTGAATGCTTGGTATTTCCCTTGACAACATCTCTAAAAAGAAATTGATCTCCTGCAATTTGCATGTTTTTAGCTCATAATAACTTCGGGGTTTTTCTTTTGCTTTTCTGGGAAGCCCAGTGAAAATGCAAGAAGTTAAATTGAAAGGGATTGAGGGAGAATAGGTGGGAATGTGGCAGAGAAGGACAGTGGGGTCTGTAGCCTCCTTCTTCCATACCTTACAGCTGTGCGGATGGTGCTCAGGGTTAAAAAGAATAGCTGCATCTGTCTGCAAGGGCAAAGTTTCTTAAAAGCACCTCAGCAGATGGTGGAAGATGTGGAGCCATTGTAGCAGTGTCAGTCAGGGAAAAGGGCATGGCTGGAGTCCTGTGTAGTCTTCACTGGTTGCAATGGGCTCTTGCAGTTGTCACCAGAGCGATGTTCTATTCTGTACCAGGCTAGTACAGAATAAAGAAAATCTTCAAACAATCTTTCCTAGTCACTTGAGTTTTGCTTGGCCTGAAGAGTAGATCATCTGGACTAAGAATGAAAGCCAGAAATTTTAGCTGTTTTGCTTTCTTTTTGCTTTTTCCTTGCTTTTGTTTTGTATGGGGATTTTTTGGTTTTGGCCTTAGCCCTGTTTTTTCAGTTGTTTTTGTTCCTTAAATCTTTCAACTGGCGTGATCAGGAAACTCCACGCTTGTTTTGTTTTACTGGCCTTGTAACTGTCATGTGCTTTTAATCATGAGAGATTGATGTAGAAAAGGGATGACAGCAGACACAACTCTTCAGGATGTGAGCTGACCTTCTGCTCACTATGCCTGCTGGTCCTGGCCAAAAGGGAACCACAGATCGGTGTTGGGAGCCATGGGAAGGGTTCCGGAAGGGGTGTGGAAGGAAGAAGGATTGAGCCAGGAAAGTAAAGGCCTGGGAACCTAAAGAAACACAAACCTTGGTCTGAACCTCACAAAAGGCAGGATCTGAAAGGAAAAAAAACAAAACAAAACCACAAAACAAATAGAAAAAGGGAAAAGGTAGAAGAAGGATAAGGATCCCAGGGACCCTGTAGGAGAGGGGAGCATCAGAGCAACCGGAGGGATCAAGGGCTGCTGGGTCAAGCGATTGTGCGAGACCAGGAGGAACCAGGTACCAGGAGGTGCAGTTGGTTATCTGACCAACTGTGAACTGGCACATTTCCACTGAAATGAAGTGGCACCCCTCAGAGCAGTGCACTACGGGTGAAGTAACCACAGGTGATATCAAATTATAACATCTAAGATGTTCTTTATGAAGAGATGGTGATTTTCATGTCTCATCTCTGACTCATCAGCAGGAAATTCCACTGCTTGCTTGACCTGTTATTGCCACTCAGAAGGGTTAAGTCAGACTTACTGCCACTGAGATAACTACTGAACCAAACACCGGCCTGGCATCGCTGTACAGATGGTTCTTCAAGGACTTGGTTGCAATAGAAAGTAATCATTTTGGCAGGAGGCCTTTCAGCCTGCTTCTCACTTGTGGTTTTCTGATGTGCAGCTACTGAGCATCTGTTGATTAATGTGTGCACTGAATGTTGCTTTTAATAGATCCCAGGAATTTCACAGTTGTTTAAACTCATCTAAGATGATGTGGCTGTAGGTAACATAGTGTTTAGTTTTAATTCTTAAATTATACATAGCAGCCTAAATAGATAGCTATGTTGAGCACTGAGGGCAGGCACAGATGAGTAAGTGACCAGCCGTAACCTTGTGCTGGAAACCTAGGGGAAGGTGCTAATTTGCACGCACAAGACTTTGTTCTCTCTTCAGGTGAAGACTGTGGGCTCTAAACAGCAAGAGCATGCCACATTTACTCTGGGGAGTGAGTTTAAGTTGAGCAGTTACAGCTTTTTAGATTGTCTATAAACACTGATCCCAGGCGGGTTGAGCAGTCAGCCTTGATTCAAGTCCTTCTCCTGCAATAGAAAGTGCTGAAGTTCCTCCTGCAGGTTGGGTAGTTGAGCAATGGGGGCAGGCTGCCAGATGTCACAGGGAGGGTGGAAGTGCTTTGGTACATTTACCATTAGAACTATTTACTATTAGCTCAACAACCTTCATAGCTTGGCTTTATATTGCAAATAAAATATTTCCCTGTGTGTGCAGAGGGTTCCAGCTCTAAGCTGACTTGAAGTCAGATTCTGGCATGGAATATGGTATGGGTCAAACAAGAAGATGAGCCTGGGATTTGCATCAGGCAAAATAAGCAATACCAACAATATCAAAATCAGCAGTGGCCTTAAAACGTCAGTATCTATAGGCTGTGTGTGAGGAAATGCCTATGGGTATGGCACTGAAGTGACAACAGGGCACTTACTGCTTACAAAAGACCTGCCTTTTGGGGGATTCATCATCCCCCAAGACCAGCTCCATCACAGCTCCTGAAGATGTTGTCAGGCCCCAGCCTGTGATGTGAATGCTGGGAAGCTGTACTGGCCTGAAAACAACATCGGTATAAAAAGGTCATCTCCTCATACTCCCTTCTCTTGATTTTCCTGCATTCCAGTGTGAGGCTGAGAAAGAGAGAACTGGTTGTACTTTAAAAGCAAGGATGAATGATCTTTGTTATCAAACTCAGGACATTTATTTATTATACAGGCGAAGGTTAAGCATGCCGCTAAGAAGGTTGGGAAAGTCAGCTGTGTAATTTGCTTGCTTTATTGCTTTTGGGCAGATGGGAAGGATTCTCTTAGGCTGACTGATGAAATGCTGAAAATTGTTTTAAACCCTTCAGTATATAGATTTGTTTTTATATCTTCTTAATGTGTCTTAGTATATATAGTGTCTTATTCTCTTGTTCTCTAGTTACACGCAGTAGACATATGCCTGTGTGCGTATATATATGCACACTTATATGTATAAATATAAACAAATCTAGAGAGAGACAAATTTCAGGCAGGAGTTCTCAGCAGATAATGTCTCTCCTGTTGCTTTGGTATTTGTTGTTTGAAACTATAGGATGCTTGTTTTGTTTGCTTTTCATTTCATGTTTGGTCTGTTTTTGACATGCTAAATCTGGCATTTATCCCAGAGGAAGCAGTGGCAGAGGGAAGCACATTGCATGGCCGTAGCCAGTGCCCAGCAAGATGTGCTGCTATAGCCAGGTGCCAGAGGTTGTGATCCACCTGAAATGCAAACAAATGGGATCAGCCCTTGGAAACAGGGACCCAAAGGACAGCAGGAGGCCACTGTTGTGTCACCTGCTGGTACTGCTAGTCAAGTGGCTGAATACATGGTCTGAGGAAATGGAACTCCTCCCTTGCCTTGGACATGGGGACAGTGTGAGGAGTACCTTGTCAAGAAGAGATGTTTGACCTGAGCCCTGCTTGACTTCAGAGAAATGCAGCCCTCCTGACCCCAAACAAAGTACCTTATTTTTGGCACTGGATCTGCTACAAAAATAAATAACTTATTTTTGGTTCATGCTGGCTTGTGCCCCACCACACGCCAACAACCACTCCACTGGGTAGGCAGGCACAGAGGACAGTCCCCATCCCCAGAGCTCACCGGCTTACCAACAGACAGGCTTTGCTGAGGCAATGGTTCAGACACAATCAAGTGGGGACAGGAGGTGTTTCCCCAGAGACAGGACACAGAAGATCTGTCCTCCCTTGGTTTTGCTTTTAAACAGTGAATTATTTTTTTTTTCTCTGAGAACTCAGGCATTTCATATGTTTCAGAGCCAGTGCTGTGCTTGTGCACCGTGACTCATCCGACTCCAGTCTCACAGCAGTGTGTGATGGGCCTTCTGTCTCAAGACGCGACTCTCCCAGCATAAATGGGTTATGCTTAGTGACAGGCTTCGGCAGGAGGCAGTTGCTATTTTACAAATGCCTAAATTGAGGCACAGAGAGGCTGGAGAAATGGCTCTGAAACAGACAGCAAGTCAATGGGTGAGCTGGGAAGCCCATCTCGCAGGGTCCCCTGCCTTCTTAGCAGCACTTTATCTGGAGACCTGCAAAGACTGGGGCAATCTGCTGCCACTTTTTCACCCTAATCTCCCAGTAAACAGGTTTCTGTTTATTTACTGGCACAGACAGCTCTCACTAACACCACTAGCTCATCTGACCTTTCTGGCCACCGCAGGCAACCTGCCACATGAGCTGACTGCATCACGAGCTGAGGCCCAGTATGATGCAACTCCATGGTCAAATCTCTGCCAGGCTCAGGGATGCAGATGCAGATGCGGAGTCTGGGTCTTCTTTCCAGCAGTGGCCTCCAAAATGCTTCTGCACAATCAGAAAATGAGGTGAGAGAAGGCAGTGATGAGAAAGTACCACCCTTTTCCTTTTCTTCCTGAATGTATTCCCCAAGTTGATGTAGTCTTTTCTTTAAAGGGCTGTTTGATGCTTAATTGCAAGCAAGCATTGCAAGTTCAAGCCTCCCACACCCTGCCACAGGTGTGAATTCTGGAGTGTATTCTGTATATTTTGTTAATTTGTGTCCATCCCAGAATTTGATGGTGCTTTGCATGTGTACACGTGTAGAGGGGATGACAGAGAAAGAAGATGGCAGCAGTAAACCCCTAATTTGTAAATTAGGAATATCCAACAAAATAACCAAGAATGGATAAATCAATTATGGTCAGGCTAGAATTAGAATTTAAAAAAGAAACACCTCCCTCCCTCTACAAAAAGCCAGCAGAGGCCACAAGCAGGTATCTTGAGAGACATAGCGCAGGGCAAGCAGATGCAGTCCTGCTCTCAATAGCCTCTCCAGCTATTCTTCAGAATATTCAAATCGTGGAAACTTGTATTAACTGCAGCTTCATTTGGCAGCCAGTGCCCTGCTCACATTGGCCTGTGAGCAGAGCTGCCTCCTTTTTTGTTCTGGACCTGGCTGCCACCAGCTTCCTTGGATACAGGTCTATGTGTTGGAGGGAACCATTGGTGTTGCATTTGTCTTTGCCCTTGGTGGCCAGACAGCAGCTGCTTCCCGGACAGAAGCCATTCATCATCTGGGAGGTGAAACCCGAATACCAGCTACAGGAAGCTTGGCCTTGCCCATCCCCTGCTTTCCTCCTTCCCACAGCAGACCTTCTGCCAGGGATTGTTTAATGCTGAATACCTTTTTGTTGAGGGCAGTGTTTAGATATTCTCTGGACTACATTCTTCTTGGCATATAAATTAAAAGTTCTTCCTCCTTCCTTATTACAGACCATCCTGAAAGCCCTTCTGTCAGTGGGAATTAACAAATCTTTGTGACAACTCTGATAAACAGAGTTTTTTGTTAGCTGGATTATAGTTACTGGTACCAGCCCCAAATAAGTCCATGTATCCGTTGTACTGTTGAGAAGCATCTGCTGTGACATGTCTACAAACAAATGGCAGTGGGAAAAGAGATCAACTGTACAAACAACTGCATTTCTTGCTCACGGTGGTAGCCTGGAGCTGCTGGGCACTCCCAGGACTTGTCGCCTCACGCTTGCACGAGCAGCCTGCACTGGAGCTGCCTCCAAAATCTGCCAGACCTTGCAGGAGGCAATGCAGGGCCCTTCCAAGAAGGCTGCCAATCTTCTCTGCCCTTTGGTAGTAATGGGATGGCACAACAAAGGCAGCTCGGACTCAGGTGGGCATTCCAAAGTGTGATTTAATAACAGTGTGCACACAGGTTACCCACCAGCTTCCAGCCTGCTTCTGCTCAGTAACCCTGATGCAGCCAGAAAGACAGAGGTCTCTGCCCACTGCTGATTAACTGATTATTGGGAATCCAAGTAGTAGGACCTAGACTTTTTAGTAGGCTCCATTACTCTGCCCATGATGCCTCTGCTGGGACAGAGAAGTTCCACAGCTGAAATAATGCTCAGTATATCCAGCTAAGTATCTAGCAAAGTGATAGCAGAGAGAAAAATAATAATCTGAATGTGCTGACTCCTGCTGACTTGTAGGCCATGCTTTCTCTCAGGTACCCTTTCCATCAGAGGCAGCTGCTGCTGTTTTTTATGGGCATTCCTCTGAAGTGTCTCCCTAGAAGAATGTCCTGCTGCTTCTGTTATCTCTGCAATCCCTCATCAGGACAGCAATTGCTTTGTTGAGAAAACACAGCTCCTGTTCACACCTACTCCACAAATCTCTTTTGACACACAACAGGCAGGCACCATATCATAGAGAGGGGCATCCCTTCCCGTGGCCATAAGACCTGTCTTGCCCTAGATAGAGCAACATTGCTCCTGCAGCCTGGAGCAGAGATAAGGGGAGAAGTGCAGATTTAGGAGAGGTGAAGTGAAAAACCTACAGTAACCAAGATTTAATGCTGGCAAGAGTGGTAACTATCTCATAGGAAAGAAGGAATATATAACAAAAGAAACAGAAAGGATGAATGGAAAGAAACCTGTCTATCTGTGGTGGGATGGTAAGTACCTACCCAGTTGCTTGCTACCCTCCAGTAGGATAGGGGAGAAAATCAGAAGGGCAAACGTGAGTAAAAAACTACTGGGTTGAGATAAAGACAGTTTAATAAGTGAAGTAAAGCTGCCTGAGCAAGTGAAGTAGAACAAGGAATTCATTCACTGCTTCCCATCAGCAGGCAGGCATTTGGCTGTTCCTCGGGAAGTACATAGTGGTTACTTGGGAAGACAAACACCCTAACCTCAAACATCCAACCTTCCTCCTTCCGTCCCTGAGCTTTTATGGCTGAGCATGATGTCCTGTGGCTTGGAATATCCCTTTCCTCACTGGGGGTCAGCTGTCCTGGCTGCATCCCCCCCAGCCTCCTTGCTGTGGGGGCAGAGTGAGAAAAAAAAAGGCCTTGAGGCTGTGGCAGCCCTGCTCAGCAGTAGGTAAAACACTGGGGTGTTATCAATTCTGGGTTAGTCACAAATCCAAAACACAGCGCCCCAGCAGCACTTCTGAAGACATCCCACTCTGCCCCAGCCAGAGCCAGTCCAGCAGTGCTGGAGGAGGAGGCCCTGGCGAGAAACAAGCAAGGGGCAAGGGAATTATTTCTTTCCATGGCAAGGCCATTCTCCTTAGATCCTCCCTGGCAACCTCCTTTCACCCTTGCAATGACTCTTCTGATAGATCCAGCAGCTCCTTCTCTCTGCCACATCCATCCAGCCATGGCACATGGATTGAAGTGGGTGCCTTGCCCATGGCCACAGCGCTGCTGCCTTTGTCATTTTCAGAGCCGTGGGGTGAGATGAAGTTCCCCCTGCTCTGAAAGCCAAGGGAAAGGCTGAGGGCCAGGCCTTCGGCTGATACCTACTCCAGTTAATTTCAGGGCCACTGCCAGAAAAAAGGTTGCATGCTCTCAGAGTTTTGACTGGGATGCATAACATCCCTCCCCTCTGTCCCAGCAAAGTGGTGATCAACGCTATTCTAAACCTAGAAATCTGCAGCGCTAGTGCAAATGTTAACTAAAGCCGTTTGTTTAGTTTAAAATACCTTTACAAATTACACAGCTTAAATCCAGGTTGTGTGCGATGAACTGCACAGTGTACTTTTTTTGTTTTGTTTGTTGGTTTATCTGAGAAAAATATGCCTGTGGCAAAGGTTTGTTGTTGTAACTAGGCACCGTTCTTAGCAAACTCTCCTGCTGGCCGCATTCAGTGGCTGTGAATAACCAGTGGAGGTTGCATAAGTTGAGAAACTCTGTGAACCTGTCTGAAACCAGCTGTCACACTGGTAATGAAGGGAGTACCTCTTTCCCCAGTGAATCATGAGATGATGATTGTTTGGGGACACAGAGCAGTTGGGTCCAGCAGACCCATGAGGTCGTCTAGGCTGGCCACCTCAGTATCACAGGCCACATAATATCATCTGGCAAACCCTGCCATGAACCTCATCACTTGGGTTTCAGGTAGGTAGGATGCATGGCTGACACACACATTCCAGAGAATTATACTGCTTTAACTAGATGACAGCAAGAAATAAACTATCACTTCCACTTTTGCTCTTAAAAAGTTCAGCCTGACTTTTAATTGGAATATTTCTAGTTGCGGTTATGTCATCTAGCCACTCTGGGTTCTTTGTAACAAGCAAATACGAGCCCAGGTGTCTTGATTAAATTCCAGTTCGGGTGACTGCAGACTCCTTTACTACAGGTTCCACTGTTTCTGTAGTAGCTGCTGATGCTCAGCTTTTCCTGCCATGCCCTGCATTCTGAGGGCATTCTGCACTCTCAGCTGCAGACCCACTGGGCTGTGATCTTGAGCTCCCTGGAGAAAATACCAGACCGGGTCTTATCATGGACTGCAGCCCTCGTTCCTCTTGCTCAGGTGGATACACAGCACAAGCAGAGCCACACATGCAAAACCAACTCAACCCCAAATCTGGCTGGCAGCACAAATGGTGCCATGTTGCAGTATCCAAGTTGACATGAAGAACCCCATCACACCAGAAATATGGTGTCCATCAGGAGACACTCTGACTCTTTCATGGTCCACCCTCCAATGGCTGCTGTCTTTCCCTGTGGGCAAACAGGACCACTGCTGTCCTGGTGGGGGGGACCAGGGCCTTTCTTTATGGCTTTCCCGGGCAGATGGTTTATACACACTCAGCAAATCCATTGCGCTTGAAAGGTGCTGATCCATCACGCACATCCAGCTGCCCAGCATCTCCACAACAAATCTGATGCTTCCAGAAGGTGTTGGTCTTCACTGTGTGACAGACAGAAAAATGCTGTACTTTTTCTTCCTGTTTTTTGCTCTGTGTGGCAGCACAACTGGGACTGCTGTACAGCACTGCCAACCAGCCTGCAAATCCCAGACTGCTGTAAATAACTCCTCTCTTCTCCCCAGGTAAAACATCTAGACTGAAAAAGACTGTGTCTGGGGAAATGCAGGCAACCTGGAAGCTTGCCTAGAGGGATGGCTGCAGTTCCAAAGTAAGTCGCTTCCAGGTACCTTAGGATCCCTTGCACTAAGGACATTAAATCAACACCTATTTCACTCCTATAGGCAGGGTCCTGCTCATGTCAACAGCTGATGCTCCACAGCATTAAGTAATTACAGAAATGAAGTGCCCTGTAGAGTGAGATGTGTGGTGGAGCAAAGATCTGTTTAGACCGAATTGTCATGACTGATGCTATGTAAACCTCTGAGGCCACTGGAGACATACTTTGCCCTTGAATTGTGTGAAGAAAGGAGAAGGGATTTGTGCATGGCGCCTCCTGGCCTTGCGTGAAGGTCATCAGAGGGGTGGCTCTGGTAAGCATTTACCGGAGTCTGAGCAGGCAGTATGTGAGCAGCTGTGTGGGTGCTGTGACAAGCAGGTGTGTGCCCTGCCCTTGGTGGCAGCTTGGCTCTTTGACACCAGCCCCTACAGTTGAAATCACTCCTTTACTTTCTTCTGCTCAGCAAGGCAAGCCAATGCCCTGGGAACAGGCAGTGCGGAGCCCTTGCCCTTGCTTCACCCTGGATTTCTGCAGCAGCATCGGCCACAGAGCTGGGATCACTGGGGATGTCTGTGTTTATAGTTTGCAACCCCATATTTAAAGTCTTGCTGTTTTATCTCTTACAAATAATCTTCCATTCAAACCAACTGGCCCTGAATTTCACTTTCTGCTCCATGCTGGGGAATTTCTGGTTGTTAATTTTTCAGAGGAACCTGGCAAAGCTGAGCAATGCAGGGAAGCAGCTTCTGACTGCCTGAGCATGGAGGAAATTACACATTTGGTGTTCGAGAAAATGTATGCAAATAGCTTTTCCAAGGCGTTCTTATCACCATCCACGTTGAAGGCAATTAAACCTCTCTCAGAGTGACACTTCCATGCAAAAAACATTATACAGCACGTTGCCAAACTCCAGCACAGCCAAATAAATCACTGGAGGCAATGATTCTGGGCTCAGAAGTGTTGTTCTCCAGATGAGGGATAAATCAGCTGCAGCAGCAAGAGCAGCAGCTGTTTTTAGAGCTGGTAAAGGTCTCTTCAGCTTGACTTCACCTTTTCTGCTCTTAGTCGTGCTTGCTCCTGCAAAGACTTGGGAGTCGGATATTTATAGAGCGACAGCAGGAGTCCCACTGCAAGCCGGAACAAAATCAGGCATGAAAGGAAATCATTAGGATTTCCGCAGAATAAAATAAATATTTTGAAGGTGCAAATGCTCCTCTGGGGACAAATAAAAGCATACGACAGAAATGGTGACAGTGCCAAAAGCAGGCAGTAATTAAGCCTAGAGGAAAGGGAACCCAAAAGGGCAGTTTAGATGGTTCTAGCTGTTGCCCTCATGTGTTGAGCTGCTTCCTAAGCCTTGATTCAGCACAAGTCTAGGCCCTGCTGAAGCCAGTGACTTTGAAGTGAGTATTCAAGTGCTCTGTTTAATTGCAGGTTATAGGGAAGAGAAATACCACATCAGTGCTCTACGCAGGAGAACACCCAGAGTATGGTCCTGCCAGGTACCCACCGTGCCGCAGCTGGCAGCTCCCACGGAGCTGTGTGGTGGCCATGCCCAGGTGCTCCTCCTACGGCTCCGTTATAGCGCATCACACCAAACATTTAGCCAGGCAGTTGGGACTGCTGTGGGAGCCAGCAGCATGCAGGTAAGCATGAGACAGCAGGGCCAGTTCTCCAGCCCTATAGTTTCCATGGGATCACGAGTGATATGGGGACCTGGAAAACAAATGCCCAGACTCCTGTTGGCTGTGGAGGGCAAAACAAGCCTCCCCTCCTCTCTTCAGACCAAGATGAGCAGGAATCACTTTGTGCAATGTTCACTGCCCTGCTTCTGAGCGACAAACCCCAAAACAGAGCTCGACCTTGCTACGATTTTAAGAGAAATGAAAGGCTGCACATGTTTTAAGAAAGTTCTACAAGCTCTTTCCTTGTACATCAAAGGGCAATGACTACAGAGGCAATGCCTGGGTGGTCAAGAGGTTCAGCTCTTTGCCTTTCTAATTAAATATTTATTCCAGTTAATCAAAATCCAAGCTGGGAAGAAAGTGAAGATTTCTGGAAGCCTTTATACTTTACTCCAGCAAAATATCCAGATATATTAACAGAATTAATTTGGATTCAGCTGGGTGGCTGGAAGTGCGAGGAGGCATCCAGAATAGAGCTGTTTCGTTGGGTCACCTGGTAGTTTGACACTGGTCAGTGATGAGTGGAAATGGTTAAAATCACCCTGGTCATAGCTATTGAAGATAACAGGCATTTTTTGCTGCACAGCAGAAGAATTTATATTCTGTATTTGAAACACCATATTTAATGTGGCTGTGGAAGGTTCTTATTCACCATGCAACCGTTTTCCCTGCTTGGGAATCCAATTAGGCTGTTGGCCTTTGTGAGTTAATTTTGCATTATGTAATTATGAGTTAATAGAAAGCAATTTCCTCTGAAATGTTCTTTTATTGCTGATTGTCCTCGTTGCCAGATTTCTACATGGTATGAAACAATGAAGTCTTTTTTACAGGTGGCTTCAATAGAGGCAGAATTTCACCCCACTTTCTTGCTTCCATTGTTGGTTTTAAAATCCAGCTGTGTGTCTGAATAGTCCAGATGTTTCTTTTCCATCCCTATCACCTGGCAGGAATTAGGCAGGGTTTCATCTGCCTGCACTGCCCTTTCATTTGGTTTTGCCTGACGTCCTTGCAAATTCTCGCAGACCAGGGAAGAGCGGAGCTGTTGAGCAATTCCACATCCACAAATAAAGCTGGCCCCAGTGGAGAATTTTCTGGCATCCCCACCTTGACTTCCTGGTGTGCTGAAATGGCCTGTTTATTTTCTGACTCTCAGATAGTTTGGGTTGTTTGGCAGTATTTTAGCCCAGCCATCATCATATCTTTTTGAGAGGAACTTTGTTAAGTGGTATTTTAAAATCTGGATAAATTACTTGTACTAATTTACACAACAATTTTATTTCTTGTCTGCTGAAGTTCCTTCTTTGGGAAATTTTGGAAACTACAGCCTGATATATTCCCTCAACAAAATGTTTAGATCTCAAAGGCATTCTGTGAGTCTTTGCGCAAGTCCATGTTGACTGGGATAGATCAACAGTCTTCAGAGGTGGGCTGACGCAGAGGCCATGAAATCAATTGAATCTCTGCAAAGTGCAGTGACAAGCCTAATATTTTAGCCTATTTTTCTGATGACAGCCACCTTCCAATTGGAAACGGAGCTCTGCAAAATCATTTCTGTTGATATTGCCTCCTTTTGGGAGCTATGACACGTCTGTTGACTGTGGTCGAATGAGCCATCCCTATGGTTAAGCACGTGCATGCATGCTGTTAAGATCAGAGCCCTAATAGCCTTGTTAGAAAGTCTAGTGGGTGGCATAATCCGAGAACTGGTCCGGATTATGCCACCTGTATCCGAGAACATAATCCGAGGTCTACAGCAATCCTGCTTGCAAGGAGCACCTTGTAATGTTCGGTGGAGTTTTTCCATCTTAATAAACAAATACCAGCCTTTGGTTTCCTTTCTGTTACTGCTGACACATTGCTATGAGATAAAATAGCAGGTCCCGTGGGTGGCAGTGGTCTAACATCCAGCCGAAAATGCCAGGGCCACTTAGGTGTTCTCTTATTGCCAAACTAAGTACACACCCTCTTGTGTCTTTCTGGAAACCAGCTGCATCAATAATTATGTCTGTGATCTGGCACACAGCAAACAATATGCTGAGTATTTGTTGCATACGCTGTGCCTGTGGGTGTACATGTAGAAAATATTTACATTCCTACTGTGCCTGCATCCTTTGTGTCCTGCTCAAAGTCAGTGATGACACTTTGTTGGCTTTAAATGGAGCTGGAGCAAACACCATATTGCAAAGAAGTAGTGAAAAATAGAGGGAGCACATTGCTTTTGCAAAGCTGAGAGCCGGTCAGCATCCAGCCCACCCCTGTGTCTCTCTGAGTGACACAGATCAAGTTCCCACTTCGCTCACAAACCGTCTGGCAGCAGAAACTCCAAAACAAGAAAGATCCAAAGCAAAGAGCATTGTTGAGCAGCTGGAGGGCTGACACGGTGCTGTCCTCACCTTTATAAAGAGAGGCATTTTCCTAATCACAGGATGGAGTCTATTCTAGAAAGTCTCTACCGTTGGGGATGAAGGTGCCAGAATCTCCAGAGACTGTGACAAAGACTGCAAAATGCTAGTGAGGGATGTAACATTCTTGCTACAACCTATCCTTCACCCAAGCAGCAGAACAAAGATTATTCTCCCAGATCAGACAGTCCATGTCAAGCCTCTGTGTAAAGTAACAGTAAGCAATGTGCAGAGTGCAGCAGCCCTTTAGTGACCATTTCAAGCCCCCAAACTGAGGATTATGTTCCCCCCCCCCCGGTCAGCACTTTTACCTGGATGACTGCTCTGGAGTCAGCTCCTTCGTAAGGCTCTGCTACTAACCCTGCCCTGCTGGCCCTCAGGAGTGCCTGGCACTGCCCATCCGAGGTCCAAGACCTCGGGCCACTTCTTGGACAGGTGGGTTCGCTCTTTGCAGGGTGTGAGACAGTCCCTGTCCACCCTCTCCTGTGGTGGCTCTGCCTCTCCCGTGGCTGGGTGCAGGATCTGGCCTGCCAGACATCTGCCCAGCCTGGCTGCGCCAGCGTTCATCAAGAGTGAGCAATGGTACCTGCCAGGTTGGTCTCCCACACACAGCACTTGAGCAACTGTGTCAGTGTCACTGTGCATATGCAGCTTCAACCTCTCCAGACTGAATGTGGTGCAATAGCATCCGTACCCTCCCTCTGAGCACCACAGTCGCACCGAGGCACCCCCAAGCCATCAAAACAGAGCTCTCCCTGCAGTGATGCAGAACGCCTTTTATGTGGAGACATGCTCTAAGGGTGCAGCTACATCTTCCTATGAGTGTGGATGCACTGGCAGGACCTGCCCCTCCATTGCTGCTCATGGCCACACACCAACAGGCCTTACCTTCCCCTTCAGGCTGCTGGCAAAGCTACTCAGACAAGCCCTCCTTAACATGTTTCAGGCACTACTGGTATATTAAAATTTGCAGAAATTGGGTCTTTGCTTATCCTGGGATAGGCTGGGAGAGCTGGAGTAGCTGGTGCAGGCTGGAGCATGGCCAGTGGAGGAAGGTGGTGGGTCAGAGACAGGACTCCCTGTCTGTGAGCCACCCACATGCTCCCTGCAATGGCCCTGTTTGGAAATACTCCCACCCCAAAGTTCTAACCTGGTCCTGGAATGATCCAAGACTTTTAAACCTCTCTTCCTGTCTCATTTTATTTCACTGGAAGAGGGCAAAGGAGGAAAAATGTCTTTGGCTGGTGTTTCATAGAATGAGAGAACGGGTTGGGTTGGAAGGGACCATAAAGATCACCTTATTCCAACCCCTGTTGTTGGGGATTTCTAATCCCCCAGGTAGGATGCAGCGGAGAGACAGGACAGGGAGAAGAGGGGAAGAGAGAGTAAACAAAAAACAAGAGGGGAAAGTGAAATGGGTTGACTGGGGCTGAGCTGAGTCCTGAGAGGGAGGGAGAGGGGAGGGGAGTCAGAGGCAGGGCAGCGAGGCCAGGCATGCCCTGGTGTGGCTTCAGCGCTTCCCTGACTTCACTGCTCCATGACAGTCCCCACTGTGGCAGCCTGGGCCTGGCAGCGAGTTTCTGGGTGGCTCCTCCAGCAATGTCATTGCTCATTAAATATATTCAAGAGGTTAGGTTATTGGTTGCAACAATGTCTCACCTTTGACCATGTCTGCATCATACGAATCATAAACTAATCAAGAAATCTTGGGTTTCCGTGCCCAGAGCATTCTTTAGGAGTTGGATAAAACCTATTTTGCAAACAGCAAATCTCGCCACCGCTTGGCCATGCAGTTCTGCTGGAGTATTGTGGGTTCCCAGAAATTAATAGGGGTCAGGATTTAATTTATTCCAATTACGGTGGTGGTGGAGTGGCAATCCTGGAAAACAAGAATGTACAAGTTTCCTTGTTCCTGAAGTTAATACAGCTCATGCAGCCTCTCCAGGGAAATCCCTACTTTCTTCCCCAGCCTCCTGGCTCTTGAGGATCCCCTGTTCTCAAGATCATTCCGTCCCTTGGCACATTAAGAAAATTGAATGCCTTACCTTTTAAAGAGAGATTTCCATTTTTCTGCTAATCCCTGCTCTTTTTTTACTCTATCTTCATTTTTGTCTCCTCCCTACTCTGGGAGTATATGTATCTAGCAGGACCGTATTCCTTCCAATCTGTTGAATGCAGGAACTGTTTTCTTTATTTACTGCATTCAGGCTGGAAGTGGGGGGCTGGTCCTTTAAGAGATTAATGTGATACACAGTTGTACTGTACTGGGAGGACCCTTTACTCCAGTGTCTATCCCTGGGGTGATGTGGGGCTGGTGCTGGGCACCCCTCAGTCAGGCAGTCACTGTCTGGCTGGGCAGCTGGAAGTTTGGATTGAGCAATGCCTCATTCTCTGCCAGGGAGAGACTCACCTCTGGGATACAGGGGTAGTCAGGGACACACCAGGCATGTCCTGGCAGACGGCCTGTCCCCATCTCCCACCTCACGGCCCATGGTTCTTGGAGGTGCCACTGCCTGCGCTGCCCACCCTGGGCAGAGCCAGTCCCCACCTGCACACCTAGTCCATGACGTTCCTGGGCCTACAGCCTGGGCTTGGGTTTCTCTTCTCTATCTGTTGGTGAAATAAGAAATTACTTCTCTGGCCTCCCCCCAACAAAGTCTGAGTTGCACAGATCCTGTAATTATGAGGTGAAAAATTCAGCTCTGTGGGCTCAACTGGGCCCCGTCTGCTCTGCAGTTACTTCTCCTGGCTCCCCTGATGGGGATGGTGTTTTTTCTCTCTTATTTTTTCATTTTCAGGCATCTCCATATCTTCTGCCAACTCCTCCTACACACAGTGGATTTACTGCCCACAAACATGTGCAAATCTACTTAATTACTCTTTAACTGACCAGGCTGCTGATTGCTGCTAGTGCTGATTATTGCATTGACTGTGATGACTTCGCCCCCTCGCTGCTTCCACCCATCTGTGCCCATCACCTCCTCTCAGGCTGAGCCTCCTCCTGTGCAGTGTCTGGGGGTCACCTAGATCTTGTCCAAACATACCCCTGCTGCCTTTTGGACTTGCAGCTGGCAGGGTCAGCCCTTGCTCTCCTGGTGCTGTCTGTCCCAGGTTCACTACTGGGTGTCCCAGGATCATGACTGGGTTTCCAAGGACCATGGCTTGGTGCCTCTGGACCATTGAGTGTCCTTGGACCACTGCAAGGTGACCCAGGGCCGTTACCAGGTGCCCTGAGCCATTGCTGAGTGTCCTGGGCTATTGCTGGCTGTCCCAGGATCACCAGTGGTAGTCCCAGACCATGGCTGGTTGCCCTAAAGTCACTGCTGGGTGTCCCAGGACCATTACTGGGTGTCTTAGGACCATAGGCGGGTGTCCTGAAGCCATTGCCCCCCCTGTCTGAAGGCTGTCAGTGATGCCCCAGGTCAATGGCCAGGTATCCCAAGGCCACTGATGGGTGCACTGGAGCCATGGGTGGGTGTCCTAGGCCCATGGCCGAGTTTCACAAGGTGTCACAGGTCGATGGCTGGGTGTCCCAGGGCCAGTGCCCCATATCTCAGACGCACCAGTGGTGCCCCTGGTCCATGGCCAGGCGTCCCTGGGTCATTGCCCAGTATCCTGGGCTCATCAGTGATGTGTCATGTCCATGGCCGGCTGTCCCTGGGTCATTGCCCGGTATCCCGGGCCCACCGGTAGCACCCCAAGCCTGGGTGCACCAGGCCCTCCAGCAGTGCCGCAGTGCTGCAAGCCAGCGGCCCCGGGAGCGGTGCGGGCGGTGCAGGGCGGTCCCTCCCGAGGACCCCCGGGTGCCGCAGCAGCATCACCGGCGGCGGCGGCCGGTACTTCGCAGCCGGTCCCCGCGGCGCCCCG
>VZRU01011808.1:0-20647 GCA_013398155.1 Pedionomus torquatus | reverse complement strand
GCATGGCTTTTTTTTTTTTTTTTAATGGTGCTTCCTTCCCGGCATCCCTTTCAGCTGCTGAGTCAGAGAAGATTGTTATAGCAGCAACCTCTGAAGCAGTGAAATGCCCCTGCAATGCTCAACTGCTGTCACTTATCATCCCTGCTCCTCCGTGGGCAGCCCTTTTGCTTGCCCGGCTCTGGGTGAAGATACCAATGCCAAAAGGCTGAATTCCTGCTATGCCAGCTGGTGACTGGTGAGATCTGCTCTGCTGAGCCTTCCTGGCCAGTATTTGATTAAAACAGATATTGCCTCTGTTGGCTGCATTTTTTTGGTTTTGAAATCCTGTGAAGTTTTTTTCCTGATCTGCCTGGGACTGTGCTTTGAGATTGTGCCCAAGACTGTGTGTGGGTTTTCTTATTATTATTATTTTTATTTCTCTCTAGTAATTCTTAAATCAATTATTATTTTTTTTTTTTCCATCTCCCTGTATTCCCCCTGAGATCTGTGCCTGGGCTTTATAAGGTAATGGAGATTACAGAAGCCACGTAATGTGTTAACATGGTTAAATTAACTCAAACTCCTTCCAGTTGCTGTTGAAATGTGCTTGGCTGCTGTGGGAAGCTTTGGAGCTGCTAATGCAGCATGGAGCAGGGATTTACAGGGCTCCTGCCTTGGGGTTAGGGTCAGTTCTGGAGCTGTTCCCCACCTGCTGGGTCTGAAACCTAGAGAGAAATAGGGAGCAAGAGTGCTTTTCAGGGAATTTGTCTTGTAATCACAGCATATTTATTATTTTAGTTATCTTGGGAGCAGATCTCACCTGTCCCTCATCCTAGAGTGATCTTCTGTTCAGGTGGAAGTGGCTGCAGTGGGGATCAGCAGTGGGGAGCAGGGTCACACAACCTCAGGCAGGGAAAGAGCATCCTGGGGGTTGGGAAGCAGCATCCTGAGAGTCTTCCTTGACTTGGTGTTCTGTTTCTGTGCACTTTGAAAGACTCACCTGTGAAATTATATGGCTACTCCAGAGCCAAGCAGGTGAGGAGCAGGGCTCGCCCAGGGAGGGAGGGTGGGTTTCTTTTGCCAGACTTCCCAAACTACCTTGTTCCCCTGTGTCCTGCTGTTGGGAATGGCACCAGCATGTGTGTATCTGTGCTGGGCAGTGCAGAGAGGCAGCCTGGCACCCGGGAGGGAGGTGGTGCCACTTTTCCTTCTCGCAGCTGACAAGAGCTGCCCAGAGCAGCCAGACATTGATGCTGCTCTTGGGAGCTGAGGGTGTGTAAGGCAAACCCTGGCTGCATCCTCTGTCTCACCCAGAGCCAGGCAGTGGGGATACTCGCCCTTGTCATGGCTGGGGCACCCAGGCCTTTCTGCTAAGGCTGTACAAATGCCATGCCACTGATTCATTCCTCCTGAGGAAGGGAACGCATGACCAATATGGTATGAAATTTCCCCAAAGCTGCAGTGCGTCCTCCTTCTGTGCTGCAGGGTCAGGCTCCTTCCTCCAGAGTCAGGGACTTCTCTTGCTGTGTGGGTTGGGTTTTTTTTTGTTGTTGTTGTTTTTGGTTTTGATTCTTTTTTTCTAAGCTCTTTGCTGACTGTTGGACAAGCCCCAAAGCATCCTCACTGTGCCCTCCAACAGGGAGGGGGCAAGCTCTTTCCATGGGTTGCTTGTGCCAGTTGCAGGGGGAAGCTTTTCAGAACAATCCCATGAACTTCTGCACCTTGAATCCATATGGGCTTGGCACACCGCTTGCCACCGCTGCTCCAGCACCTTGCTGTGGTCACCAGCTGCCCCAGTGGTTCTGCCTGCCTGGGATGTGCCCCCGATGGGCACCTTCGTGCTGCAGGCAGCCCTGCGTGCCTGGCAGCGAAACACAAAGCCACCCACAACTAGGGAGACGAGCAACTTGCTTCTCAGCTAACAAGATTTAGGTGGATTATGCTATGTATTTAATCAAGGGCTAAGCTTATTGCCTTATTTGAAATGGATCAAAGCCCTTGAAAATGCTGGCCTGGAGACCAGCCATTGAGTGAGAGCATTATTCAGCTGCATTTCTGTGTGGTGGGGCTTGCTTTCGAAGACACTGGATAGATCAGTCGGCAGGTTTCAGGCTGTAGCAGTGACCGAGTGGAAAAGCAGATGGGAAGAGTCTGAAGCGATGAGGACGTAGGAGCATGTGAGTGGTGTTAGTCATTCAGCATCCCGGAGGATTTAGGGGGGAAAAAGTCTTCCTTTTCTAGCTTTCAGTTTGCAACCACGTTCCCAGATATATAAAGAGCCATGCTGGCAGGTAATGGAGATGCTCTGGCATTTGAAAGTCAGACTTTCACCTTCTAGAAAAGCAACTGTGACTTTTGTGTAAGCTGCTGTGGTTGTGTGGCAGGGACCAGATTCTCTAGTGCTGTCACAGGGAGCCGCTCACCCCCTGCAGTGGCCATCAGCAGTGTTGGAACTCACAGGGTCTTGTCTCCTCTTGTCCCTGTCCCCACAGCAGTGTTGCCCTGGGACCCTGCAAGACTTTGTCTGTGGCTGTGGAGGAGCTTTTGCTGGTTTGCAGGGGAATAAAGCAGGCGATGCTTGCCACTGCTGTCTTGGCCCAGAGGCACTCGCTCCTTGCTCTGCCTTTAGCTGTGGGAGCCCATGAAGAGCAGCTCTCCCCCTTTCCCAGGATCCAGACTGCTGGCCATGGGCCTCAGCTTGGCATAGGCAGCTTGTGCCAGGGTCGAGGAGGTGCCCACAGCCCAGTGGTGGTGGACACAGTGGCAGACCTGCCGTGCAGGCTTTATTTCTGCTTGTGTGCTGAGGCAGGGGGAAGGCAATGTGGCTGTTGGCAGGCGTTGAGGTAGGTTTAAGATTACTTTCCAGTGAAGAGTGTGTGCTGGGATCTGCTTGGAGTGGCAGGGCAAGAATGTCCAGATGCGTGGTTATCTTTCTAGCAAAGTTAGGGTTTTTTTTTTTGCTGTGGGTTGTGTTGGTGCCCGTGGTTGTGCTGTCCTCATGTCTGTGGTCATCACACTGCCAGCTTTCCCTGCACCGCTTCACCTGCATGTGGCGAGCGGTCCCAACCTAGCTGAGCAAGCTCTTGAAAATATGCCAGCTATTCAAATCCCCTTTCCTGTTGCTTTAAAAAGAGAGGTTTATTCCGGTAACCACCTTCTGTCTCACTGACATTCAGCATAAGGAGGGCAGCTGCAGCTCACGGCTCTCCCATTCTGTGAACGTGACTGTCGGCACTGCCTGCAGAAAACACCCCAGTCAAATGGCTTGTCTGGAGGAATCTGTGGTGGAGGACAGATACTGGTGACTTCTGCTCTGAGGTAAACCAACCTGTGCCGATCTCGCTCAGCGGCAGGTTCTGCTGCTCCCTGTGGCATCACTACTCCTTCCCCTTTGCGAAGCCCCAGTGCTGTTTTAAGCAAACTTCTCTACCCTCTGATTCTCAGATCTCTCTCTGGTTTTCTTGGTTTTTTTTTGTTTTTTTTTTTTTTTTGTCTTCCCCCCCCCAATGTGCACTGCAGTGAAGATAGCCCCAGGGTAGGAGAGAAATTTAGCAATGTCCCCCCTGTACTGCAGGTGATGGTGTCCCTCACCCCAGCTGCCGTGTCTCTGGACCTGGCCTGAACCTTCATGCAGCGCTGACCGAGCTTCTTGTTTGACAGCTGGGTGCAGAGTGTTTCCTTGCTTACTTTATTGCTAATCAAGCCTACAAATGAGGCTTTGCCTCAGTTCTCCTTCAGCCTAAGCCTGTTGTGCGTCCTCCTACCCTAACTTGCAGTGGTAATTATAGGAAAGGATTGGTCAAGCATCCTTTAAGTGTTTCAGAGGCCTCGGCAGCCTTGCTAGCTTGCAGTCATCCCATCAGTGCTGGCCTTCTGTTGTCTTGGCTTGTATCAAATGATCTTACAGTTTCTAGGCTGCAGCAGTGGGGTTTCTGCTGGTACCTGGCCCTGTTCAGCAGCTCCAGGGCTTGTTGGGTGCATCGGGTTGGGAAGGGCTGAGGGGCAAGAACAGATGGAGGGAGCTGTGCCAGGGAGGCTGCTCAGCTTCAGGGGGCTCTAGGTTAACCTTGCTTTCACCTAATTAAAAAAGGAAAAATGCTGGTCAACATAGTTCTTGTCCTGCTTGCTGCTGCACTGCAGAAAGCTGATAGCCAAGTGGGGCTCACAGTGGGTGCTGACACCAACCTCGGGTGGAAGTTCCCACATGAGGCTTGCATCCTTCCATGCCAGGGTGGCAGCAGGCTTCTGGAGTTGGGGTATGGGGTCCCCCCCCTGCCACTTCTGCTTGTGAGCCTCCAAACAGGCAAAATCTCAGCGGTGATGGAAGAGACTCTGCTACAGCAGCACAGTAACTGATCTGACCAGGGAAGGACTGCACTTGCAGAAGAGCAAACAGTATGTACCTGCTCCGAACTTCTCTGCTGTTCCCTGCCTTGGTGTGTGGGGCGCTGGAGCAGGTCAACCCCCTCTCCCCCCAAATTTCAGAATGCTGAAGAGCATCATGGCATTTGTAGGGCTGTACCTGCAAAGCACTGCCAAGGGCTCGGCCACATGGAGGATGGGCAAAAGTGTATGCGGAGAATGGTGTTTAGCTGTAATACCTTGGAGAAGCAAACACAACCTCAATAAATAGGGTAACTTGAGTGGATAAATTGGTGTAATCTGAAATCTCATTATCCAGCCTGGATGAAGGGCCGATGCCTCAGCTGGGAGGAGGAGGATGGGCTGCTGCATCACTGCAGGCTCGTGCCTTGCTTGTTGGGTTGGAGGGGCTGGTGTGGGATGTCAGCCCCAATCAGCCCCTTCCCCATAGCCCAGTTAAGGCCCTGATGAAGCTGCTGTTGTTTCCAGCCATCCTGCATAGGGCTCTCCCAGTGCCTGGCAAAGCAATGTCCTGCTGCCCAGTGCCTACCCTATCTCTGAGCCTACCACGGAGCCGCTCTGGCACACCTTCATGAAATGTACATTGTGATATGTGGTGTTTAGTACTTTTTTTTTTTAGGATGCAAAGGAAATGTGCTATCCCCAAGACCTCATAGCATGCTTGATGTATTTGTAAGTCTTAACTTCCTGCTAGCGATATGGAGATTCTAGGCGAAGGAGACTCTTAAATGGGAGTTGGATGAATGTGAGAGGAGACAGAAATCAGGGGCTGGCACTACTGGGTTCTGTATGTGGTCATGGGGAGTTGCGTGGGAAGCCCATGCCAGGCTCACCACAGCTTCTGGTGAACACAGGGCCTTTTCTGTCTGCATCTGAGACTGAAAGCCTAGGGCAGGGAGGTGCCACAGGGACTGGCACTGCCTTGGTGCAGTGGCCAATAATGTTGGCCAATGTTTGCTTTTAGAGGTTACATTTCTGAGCTGTTCACATTCTGAGCATCTCCTTGGTCTTTAGTGCCTTGCCCTGCCTCTGCTCAGGTTGTGCAGGAGGGTGCTGCAACTCTGCTTTGTGCTGTGGTGGCAAAGCACTGAGCTGCTCCCCAGCTCTGGTTCTGCCTGGCTTGTGCCCACCCAGGTTCTGTTCACAGGCTGCGGTGGGGACTGGAGCAGCCTCTTGGGTGCTGTGTGTCCATACCAGGCCCCCATGGATGGGGGTCCTGGAGCCACTGTGTCTGAACCCAAACTGTGCCCACCTGTGGGAAATTCAATTCCCTTGTTTGTCCTGTGCTGTCACCTTATCCCAAGGAGTTTGTGCAGTGGTGGTGTGGTTTCAGTTCAGATAGAGTTAACTTTTTTCTTGGCAGCTGGTATGTTGCCATATTTTGGTTTTGGGATGAGAAATACTTTGGATAGTGCCTAGTGTTTTTAGGCAGTCAAGGCCTTTTCTGCTCCTCGTATCAGCCCACCAGTGAGTAGGCTGGGGGCGCACGGGAAGCTGATGGCTGAGACACGGTTGGGATGACTGACCCCAACTGACCAAAGGGCTATTCCATACCCTGTGGCATCATGTTCAGCATATACAGCTGGGGGAAGAAGGAGGAAGGGGCGGTGGGGCGGAGTGGGACAGTCAGAATGATGGTGTTTGTCTTCCCAAGTGTGTGTGATGGAGCCTGGGGATGGCTGAACACCTGGCTCCTGATGGGAAGTAGTGAATGAATCCCTGCCCTGCTTTGCTCATGTGTGTGGCTTTTGCTACCTATTAAACTGTCTTTATCTCAACCCATGATTTTTTCCTCACTTTTGCCCCTCCGATTCTCTCCCTCATCCCAAATCAAGGTGAGCACTTGCGTGGTGCTAGCTGTTGGCTTAGGCTGAACCATGACAAGCGGGCAGGCTGGGGCAGTGTGGCCAAGCTGGGCATGGGGTGACATGCGCACACATCCCATGCAGCGCTGGAGAGGGCTGCTCGCCCTGGGGAGCACTGCCCTTGTGTTCCCAGCATGTTTACCTTTTTTTCCAAGGTAGCTGAATGTCTGACTCCTGTTTGCAGAGCTTGAATTCTTGGGCACAGGCAGGCTGGAATTGATCAGTTCATTTGGGTGTTGGTTTTTTTGGTGTTTAATTCCTGCCCTGTTGCTCATACCAGTGGGTGAGTGGTGATATCCCTCAGTGAGCACACAACTCTTTAAGAAACTTCAGCTGCTGCTGCGTGTGAAGAGCTTAATGGTATTTCTGGAGGGAGTGGAATGGAAAGTAGAAGGGGTGTTTTCTGTTCTCCAGTGTGCCTCTCTACATGTGCCCATCACTCTCCATGGCTGCAAGGGGAGGTGATATGAAAGAATTCTGGCTGCAAGGGGAGGTGATATGAAAGAATTCTGGCTTGGAAGACCGCAGGCAACTGCAGAGCCACCACACAGATGGGACAGGCAGGGCACCCTGTGCCCCACGCTGCTGGGAAGCTGTGGGCAGCCAGGCTCAGTCCCTGGTGCCCTGTCCTCACAGTCTGCTTGTGGGCAACCGGTATCACTGAACTTGACTGGTTTTTTTCCCCGTTTGTTATCAATCCCACAAAAACTGGTGGGGTGGGAGTCTGAGGTCCGCAAGCTTCCTGTCTCTTGGAATCAATGACATCCCCATTGCCCTGTGGTCGATCCTGAACCCTGGTTACAGCTTGGGGCTGTGGATGCTCTTATCCCTTGCTGAGCGCACTCACTTAATTGCCTTGCTTCTGCTTATCTAGGATTAATATGTAACTTAATGGTAGCACATTAGGCACAAGGCTGTGATTGTGGTGCTTGTGGTGAAGGGCAGTGTGAATCTGGTTTCTGATGCCAGGCACTTTATTCTCTGCCTTCCTGTGATAAGGCTTAAGATTCTCTTTCGACTGGCGCCAGGGCAGCAGCACTGTTGGTAAATGTTTGCTATGGGTGGGCAGGAGGGACGAGTCAGCAGAGGGAGGGAGAGGAGGCTGATCCAGGGAGGAAGCTGCTGGGCACGGTGCTGTGCCTGGAGAGGGGTCTGGTGTGTGCCAGGGGCTGGTCCCAATGTGTGCAGCAGAGGTCAGTGGTGTGGGGTAACAGAGGAGGGTTTTTCCATTTTCCCCTGTTCAAGGCATCCCAGACAGACTCTCATGCCATTGTTTTTCTGCTGACACCTAGGAAGGCGTCACACAGGCTTTGACATGATGTGTAATCTATTAGGTAAGTGCTAAATAAGTTCATAGATAGGGGGATGAATTATTTCCAATGGAGTCATTCCCTGCTCTTGTGGAATTGGTTAATTTATTTACAGCGGCTGTATTACCAGTTTGTTTGTCAGGCAGAAGATAGCCCTATCAAAAATGCGAGGTGTTCCAAGGCTACGTAACTCACAACAAAGCCAGTAAATGTCTTAGGACGTGAGAGTTCTTACAAAATCCTATAGTCTGTATGCTGGAACTTCAAAGTTGCATCCTCTTTCTGATAGCTTTTTTTCATCCTGTGAAAACACAGCAGCTGTACTTGCTGTTTGCAGTACAGTCTTTAATTATTGCAGACAAGAACAACTCTGTAATTGTGCTGCAGAGGCCAAACTGCTGCGGGTCTTAATGGCACTGTATGGTGAAAGTACCCTTGGCAGGGAGCTCTGAGCTGCTGCCTTTTAAAATCTGGGACAACAATAATCCCACGTGATTGAAGAATTTCAGCTTGGAGAATTTTTGAGGAGTTGAAAGGGCTGATGGGTTCTCCTGGCAGCCTACCCAGGCTGATGCGTCGCATGGAGGTGGGGCTGTGGCAGTGCTCCTTCCCTGGCTGCTGAAACGGGTGGTTTCCCAGTAACTGGTAATGGGTAGGAAAGAAATTGCAACAGGAGCAGTCTTAAGAGTGTATCTACATAGAGATCTCTCCTTTGCTACAGTCTCCAACGGTGCAAATAGTGCTTCAGAGCAGCCTTTTGCTTTGAGGGCTGGGGCATTTGCAGGAAGCTTTATTGTCAGTAGCAGGTACTGACAACAGTGTTGCAGCCTGTGCTCCTGCTGGGTCTGGGTTCTTTAGCCCCAGTGAGGAGCTGAAAAGCCCAAGGTCAGGTAAGAACGTATGGCTTCTGGTGGTGGATGTTGCCCTCCTGACAGGAGGAGTCATCCCATGGTGTGACACTTGAGCATTACCAGGGAAGACACCTTAGTGCAGGCACAGTGTTTCTGCAGCCTGCTTTGCACCTTCCATGGGGTGGTTTGTGGTGAGTGTCCCCACTGGCGTGCCCTGATCTGCAGAGGTTGGGGACATGAAGCAGCCAACAAGTTAGCATAGGCAATCCCACGCAGGGGTGAAGACCTCTGCCTTGGGTCTTGTCATTCTGATGGCAAGAAGTGGGTCCCCTGGGGTGTGTACATCACAGACAAAGCAGGCAGGGAGCAGGACTTTGCCCACATTAACTTTTTTTGGAGACAAAGAAGATGTAAGTAGGAGCTGGACCATGCTTTTAGCCATAAATGGCAGTGGAAGATGTGCTGTGGTTCTTGCTGAATTGAGTGAAGAATGAATACTGTCCTGGATGCTGTAAACACAGATTCTGCACCCACATTCAAGCATGACAACTGGGAGGGTGTATTGTTTCATGTATGTTAACTGGGATGGTCCAACCTGGTGTACAAGGCAAACCACTGACCAGAAACAACATCCCAGACCCCACTTGACTGGAGCTCAGTTGCAGTGAACATGAGGCTGTACATGTGACAACCCTTTTTGTTCAGCCATGCTGAGCTTGTAAAACATGCTTGAAAAATCAGGTCTTTGTCTGGGTTTTTTTTGGGGGGAATATCCTAAACAACAGTCCCATTCTCTTTTCCTTCATCAAAGTCAGGGTGTTAAAGCTTCAGACAGAGTGGTTTGTACCATGTGAACTGAGTCAGTAAATCTATGACTCTTAAGGTTGTTTTTATCTTGACAATTTTATACTCTCCAGTGGGTATAGTTAATCTTCTAATTTGGAAGACTAGCAAATCGGTGATTTTTAAAATCTATTTCAATGATGTATTAGAAATTTTAAATCCAAATCCAACCTGTCCTCTATCCTCTGCTGTAGTATGGCTGTTTTCTAGGTTGCTTCAACTGGTGAATGACAGCCTGGATGAAAACACCCTATTCAATGTGTTTCCTGAGCAGTACCACCCCATGTGTCCCCTTTTTCCTGCACATTGTGTGGCTGCTCGTTTGATGAGTAGGATGCCCAGGTTGGTGGGAGGGGGTCGCCTGCAGGAGAGGATTTCCTTTCTGTCCTGCAGCCTTGCTGATTCCCACAACCTGGGGGACAAGGAATTGTCTTGAGAAGCCCATGTCCTTCTCTGCCTTCCTGCTTTAGGGGCAGTGCTGGGGAGTATCTGCCTGCTCTTCCTCTCCCTTGCTCGCTCAAGCATTCATTTAATTTTTTTAATTTTTTTTTTTAACCAAAGCTGTCCCTCTGTTTCCTCATCCTGAGGAATGGAGCATCGGGCTCAGGCATCAGGATTCCTGCTGCTTCAGGATGGTGTCCGGGACGCAGGAATTTCTACCACTTTGTCTCCCGATGAACCAAAGGAACAAATGCTGAACTGTAAATGTTTGCTGTCGGTAGCCAGCAGAGGCCTTCCAGTGCTGCCAGCCCAGAGGTTAGCAACCATTTCACTCTGCCTGCTGAAGAGCCTTTTATTGCACATTTAACTGTGCTGTGCCCACAAGTGCCCAGCGAGTGCTGTGCTTTTGTGCTCTGTGTGGAGAAATCTGCTGGCAGCTGATGCTCTTTTTCTCCTTAGAAGTGTTTGTGCTGACCCTGGCGAAGGGAGGTGAGCTGGGGAGGGCTGGCTTGGCTGTGGATGGGGAGAGCTGCCTGCTGCTGCAGAGAGGGAGAGATGGAAAATAAACAGGAGATGCAGTCATGTGCAATTGCATCCCCTGAGCTGCAATTAAAGTAGGAGAGTCTGAATCTCGATAGGAAAGGTAATATTTAACTTGGGCAAATGCTTGTTATGCTGTATGCTCCAGTCTACACATGTCACTATGCCCTTCCTCACGGAGAGGAATTGCAGCGGAGCCCAGGAGTTGAGCTGCTCTTGGGATTTGCAGATCCCAAAGTGTGATGTTAATGCCATCCTTGGTGTTACTGCCCTGCTGCAGGGGTTAACTGTCCTCTGTTTAGCTCATCCATGGCGTCCCCTGTGTGGAGCTGGCTGGGCCTGGTGCCCTGGGACTTGATCCCACCACCAGCCCTGGCTCCTTCTGTGGGTGCTTTGGTGCTGTAAATGCTCCGCAAAGTCCCTGGGCCATCTGAGTTTTCCCATGTGTACAGAGCATGTCATGCTCCACTTGCTGGGTATCCTAAAATCAGTGCAGTGCTCTTCGAAGTGAGCTGCACAAATACCTTAGCTCAGCCAGGTGTGGGATTGCAAATGGCAGTTGTCATTTTAATGTGTATATTAAAAAATTTAGGGACCATTAGAATAATCTGAATTATCTTCCCCCTTGCTGAAGCCTTCCTGAGGTCATTTTTCATTAAAACAGTTCAGACGCCAATTCCCCATATTTGGGTTTTGGTTGAGCATCACTGTGGTCTCCCATCTTCCCTGCTTGCTTCATGCATGTGCAGGCTGCGAACTTGCCAATTTTGGGGACGGGTGACTTGTAATTACTAGCTTGCTGCTGCTGCACTATTAATTCTTAGACCACTTAATGTATCCAATTATGCCTTTCTGTGCTATTTATAGGCGAAGGGCTAAGTAACAGTGGTGGCATTAATATTAAATTCTCTAATAGGAACCTCTTATTTAATTGTTCTGGCACTCTGTGCGTCTGGGAAATACGGTGCTGCTGGAAGGCTAATAGAGACAGAGGTCTCATGGTGTATTAGCAATGGGATGCTGCTAAATTTCCTAGTTAGGTTGTTTATGAGTTAAGACTATCATAACTGTCTATCTGTTCCTTGGAGGCTTAGAGTGATTAAACCCCTTTGTATTGCTAATGCTAATGGAGGATCTGCTGGGAGAGCTTAACCTAGACATGACTCTGCTGGTGTCACTGTCTTTGGGCCACTTAGGAGGTGTTTGTAGTGGGCAGGATCTCCCAGCCCTGGCAGGGTGCTGGGGGTGACCCATCCCTGCTGCCAGTGGGACCTTCCCCCCATCCAGGGTCTCTGCTGTATCTCCCGCTCATAAGCATCCTGCAAGCTCTTCTGGGCGCTTTGGACATCTGGCAAAGAGGTTTGTTCAGTGGCAGTTTCCCTGATTGTATGTTGATTTATGACTCTGTTGGTTGGGATGTGTGTTCCCAGGGCAGGGGTTTGTGGTGGCTGCCTTTGCTGGGATGAGTGCTGTCCAGAGAAGGCTTCACGTTCTAGTGAGACCGTGATAAACTTCTGCAATGCTGATGGACTAATGAACTGGGAAGAATGCTGACTGTGACAGCCCTAAATCTCAAAGCAGAGGAAGACCTGCTCCTTCCTCAGGAAAGCCTGGCTGCTGTGGTGGGTGCTGATACTGCTGCAGGCGTGCAGGGCTGCCATGAACTGCCTGGCCCCTCTTCCTGACCCAGTGTCTGTCTCCCAGCATGGGGCTTAAGGTACCACACCATCACTGTGCTGGGGGATGCTGGAGGAAGGTCCTTTCCGCAGGTGACGGAAATGTGTTTGGGTCTGTCCCCTTTCTGTGCTGGTAGCTGTTACGGGTCACGATCACACCTCTTCCGAATCCACTTCTGAGCTGCAAATTACCCTGCTGCCTCTTCTAGTACGTATCATCATGGTAAAATTAATTTTCCATGAGAGAGTCAGCTGTTTCTTGATTAGAAGTGCTCCGAAAATACCAACAGATAAGTGATTACAGGAAGTCTTCAATGCTCATTTATATAATTGGACTTTATCTCCCTGGTCAAAGTTGTTGCATCCACCCCTGGCTTGGACAAGCACTTGCCCTTCCAGTTGCTTGTGAGCAGGGAGGTTGGGGTGCAGCATCCCAAGGGGTGCACTGGCCCTGGGGTGCAGCCATGTGCTTCTGCTCTACTTGGAGGCAAGCTGTAGTTCTGATATCATGGTTTTCATGTGTTTAAATCCCAGGGGCATTGTCTTGTCCCTTAGCAAACTGGTAAGAATAATGTTAAGGCAGTAATTTGGGCAAATGGATTCTTAAACTTTGCTCATTTTCTGTGTGGGTTGTAAGGGCCTGCTGGAAATTTGTAGAAGGGGCATCTTGCCTCCCACTGACAGCAGCTAAAATCTTTCTCCTGTCCTTGTCCTGCTGCTCAGCAGCCATAGCTGGGCTGTTATCATTGTTTGTGTGATCTGAAGTGCTGTGTGCTCAGATGGAATAAAGGCAGAAGGCCAATGTAATTTTTGAGATCATCCTGTGTGATTAGATTAGCAATATCCCACAATGTGGAGGGTTGTATTCTGGCTGAACTCAGGTTCAGGCTGAGTTGTGTGTTCACTGGTTCCTCTTGGGGCAGAGGGCAGCGATGGGGATGCTCGGTGATGCCTTCCTCTGCCAGTGGTGACTCTGGCACAGTGGCTCTGGGAAATACAGCACCTTGGGTACAGGGGGGCTGGCCTCTGTAAAGCCAGCCAGGTCAAGCTTAATAAATTTAGAACATGGCCAATTTGCTCATCAGAATCAGAAGAAACTGAGGAGTGAGGTTTGAGATCAGTGTAGCCATTCCCAAATGTTGGGCCAGACCCAGCCCTGGCCCCATAGAGCTAATTTAAGAGCACTGTGAGTATAGGGAGGGAATGTTTTCAAAAACATGTTTTAAATTCAATCTTCTGACCCAAATGAATTGTGCATTCTGGATAAGTGAGGGGTTTGTGAAGCTTATTTCATGGTGGCAGATTGTTTTGGAGGCAGGAGAAGGGACTGTTGTCCCTGGGCAGGGGTCGGTATGGTCATGGGGGGTTCCTGGTACTGGGTGTATGGCATGTTGAGGGCACAGCTTGTCCATGGCCAGGTATCTCCTTAATTGTGTGAGTAAAGGGGTTAATATCTGAAAAGGCAATTGCTGCCTTAAACAAAGCCGGTGTTGTTTGTGCTCATGCTCTCCTGGGATGGTGGCTGCTGTGACAGTCTGTTCAGGATTCCCACTGCTGCTCCGAGCGAGTCCGACCCAGCGAGCTCTGTCATGTGGCTGTGCCGAGCCCCGGCTCCGGCTGCCTGATGAGGGAGAGGAACAAACAGCGCTTTCACTGCACCTGACAAACCTCCCTCTTCCTTAAAGGAGGCAGGGATTGGATGCTGAGGCAGGGATTGGATGCTGACTTGCGTCTCTCCTGTTCTTTCATGCTTCACCAAACCTGGTTCCACTTTATCCAGTGAGTAGAAGGCATAACGAAGTAGAAAGCAAAATTGCTTGTTCAGCATCAGCGAGTTATGCCTTGCCACTGATTCAAACTCCACGCAATGTGCAAGGTGCAGGCTTGCTGTCCCCCACCCCCCACCCTTTCTTCCCTTATCAACCTCCTACTCCTGATAAGCGTCTTGACTCCAGTGGCTCCCCCTACCCTTTTCTCTGTGTGGAGAGGAGAGGAGCAGTGCCCCAGCTATTGATTAGACTTTTTTTGGAAGGGAGTCTGGGTGGTGTCTCACCCTCACTATTTGTCGATGGCTGAGGTGAGGCTGTGTGGTGCCACTCTCAAGTAAAAGTCCACACTCCGCTGTGTTTATTTGGATGGGAGGATGCTGTTCCCATCACTGCACGTGGTGTTCTGTGGTGCCTGGGGTGGTGCTGTCACAGGGGCAAGATGTTATAAACGTGTCCTAAGAAGCAGCACAGCCCAGGTATCAACCCTTAGTATGTTGCCTTTGCAACCAGGGCAGAGCTGTGAGGTGAGCTGAGCTGAAGGAGAAGTTGCCCAGCTTCCATGTTTTGTCATGGTCATCTGGGAGACCTGGTCTGTGTGGGCAGGCAGGGCTGGAGCTGCCCTGTGCATCCTGCCTTAGACCCCAAGACCATGCCAGCTTGACAGCATCGGTTGCTTGTTTGCCACTGACCCCTGAATAGTTCATTTTTGTAAACTTTTTTTTTTTTTTTGTGCAGCGTGGGGGGCCCTGGGCATGGCATTGGGGTTCTGGGGTTCTGTCAACCTTTCAAGTACTTGCTTAGCTGTGTGAAAACAAAGTACGATCGGGGTTGGAAAATGTGTCTGGGCAGCCGATCTGGAGGCTGCCTTGGTCTGTGGGTGTGGAAGGTGACAGCAGGGCAGGGGCCAGGGCAGTGAGTCAGCGTGGGTACCAGAGAGGAGTGTTTCAGGGGACCCTTGCCCTTCCGATAGGGCACCCCAGAGGTGGCACTGCTATCTAATCTGCACTAGTGATGGCTGTACCTTCCTGGCACTGGCAGGCACAGGTTTCAGGCTATTACAGCTTGTGATATGCCTGCTGTAGAAACAGCCTGTTTGTTATGGATGTTTCCTGGTGACATTTCATCAGTTATTGCTCTTCTCTGTGCAGGTCTCTGTTGTTTCTTTGGCCTGGTGCCATTTTCATCCCTCCTGGAGAGTCTTTTGACCCTTTTTTTTTTAATTACTAGTGCAGAATTGTCCTTTTAGATCTCCCCTCCTTCCTGTTTTCAAATAAAGATTATTTTTCTTTTCCCCTTCATTCATAAGCTTAAAACTTCACTGCGGGGGGCTGTGGCTGACACTGTGATGCTGGCCAGGGGGGCTGTGGCATGTGTGGCTGCTGTCCTGCATCCCTGTGGGTGGCCATCCTGCCGTCCCTGTGGGTGCCCTGGTGACGCAGGGCTGCACTGGCTGCTGTTTGCTTTGGGGCCCGTCCCTGCTGGCGCCTGGTGTCAGCTGAATCTGAAACCTAAGCTCTGCCCGAGCTGTGCCAGGGCATGGGGGGCAGTGGGAAAGGAGTGGGGGAAGAAGCCTGGCTGGGGAGGGCAGGACCCAGGGGGCCTGTATTGCAAAATGTTACCTGCTCTGGGACATATGGATTGCTGGTGGGCTCAAAAACCAGCAGTGGGATGTTTTTTGTAGTGCCCAGAGAGGTACCACTGCCAAGCAAGTGTCAGCCCTTGGTGCTGCAGTCTAAGAACTTCTCCAGGCATATGGCTCAGAATCACAGAATGGCTTGGGCTGGAAGGGACCTTAAAGATCTTGTAGTTCCAGCCCCTCTGCTGTGTGCATAGACACCTTCCACTGGACCAGGTTACTTTCCAGTTATAATGAAACTTCCTAATTAAACCTCCTTACTTAAGCAGCAAACGTACAGCTGTTTAAGCTGCAATGCTGCATTACAGTCTGCGTTATCAGGTCTAGCTAGCTATGTTCCCTTTATTAACCAGCTGGGTTTCCAAACATGCCTTACGCCTCAGCTTCCCTACTCTGTGCCCTTCCCAGCTCCTGTCAGGCAACTGGGGCACGTGCGACCTGGTGATCCTCCTGGCAGGAGGGAGCTGAAACTGAGCAGAAGGCTGGGAATGGTTCCAAAAGACTCCTATTTCTCTTTCCTGATGTTGATGCTCATGGAAATATCCCTTTCTTTTTTTTTTTCTTTTTTCTTCTCCCTTGTAGTGAACACCTACCTCTTCATGATGCAAGCCCAAGGCATCATGATTCGTGAAAACATGAGAACAATAGGAGCTCAGGTGTACGAGCAGGTGGTCCGCAGTGCCTATGCCAAGAGGAACAGCAGCGTGAATGACTCAGGTATTTATTGAATAATTGTCGTTTTGATCAAAGCTTCCATTTCCATTGGAAGTTGAGCTGACCTGAACCACCTCTTGCTTGAAGGAATTAATTTATGCTGGTAAATGCAAGGTGGGAACTTTTGATTAATTGGAGGGGTTTTTATTTATTATACATGTATGTAACAAAAATACAAATTATAATTACATACAATTACTGTATGTGTGTATATATATAAAATATATATAAAGAAATTAATAGATAATAATTTATATATAGTGTATATATAGATATTAGAAAAATTTTTTCAAACTTGTATATGGGGTGAAAATCTTGAAATGTCTCAAATGATGAGATGTTGAGCTGAAAACTTCTTTGCTTTCCAGGAATGCAGCTTGTTAGCTTCAGCCAGTCTGAGGGTAAACACTTTCAAATTCAGTGCAAGGATCAGGTTTCATATTTAAAAAATAACTTCCCAGGCGCACGCGTGCGCAGAGCTCTGCCTCCCTGCACGTGGAGGAGCCTGTGCTCATAAGCTGCACTCTTCCCATGCAAAGATGAACTGAGATGACTTGGCTGGAGAGCTGCCACAAATAATATATTGAACTTTGGACAGAATACACGGAGTGGAGTCGCAGGTTCCCGCTCCCAGGCTGTTCATCATCTGTAATATTAAGCTGATACACCAAAACTTGTAACCCTGTTTAAATGTCGTACAACAAAGCATGAATGCAGGTGGCTGTGTGTAAGCCAGGGTGAGGTGTTGCCCTTCGGCTGGTGTGACACTGAGTGCATACCTTCCTTGCTGTCATGTCATGCTGGTGAGGCTGGCATCAGGCTGCAGCGATGCTGTGGGGCTCGGCTCCTCCTCTGTGAGGATTCATTAGCGGGGGATGCTAGTTTTACAAGGCAAAATTATTTCCCTCTTGATTAAAAAAATAAATAAATAAAAACATGCAAGACACATGCTTGCTGCCCAGCCTGCCAGATCAGCTGTACTCTGACCAGAGATGGGCACGGGAGGGGAATTATCAACTTGCGCAAGAGATTGACACCCCAGGTCATCTCCTCTCCTCGCCAATGCCAGCCAGGGCTGCCAGCCCAGGCTATTTTTAAGGCTGGAAACATCAAGTAACACAGACACAGGGTGAGGAAGTAGCTGATCTCCCAAGAAGAGGGGGGTTAGAGGCTCCACTGCTGTCACTTGCAGTGATGAGAGCCTCTGCCCCACTGCGGTCCTGGTCCTCAGGGCTCTGAGCCTCCAAAAATCTGCTGTGTATTCCTGCTGCCTGCAGCAGATGGGGAAATGGTTACCACATTAGCATCAGCGAAACTGGTACTGCTGCTATGGAAATAACTGGTTTCACTCAAGCCTTATATCCATTCCAGCTCCGCAGGCATGGGCTGGTAGCCCTCCTACCCCAAGAGCTCCAGCAGCAAGGATGATTTTAACATACGCAAGCATGGTGCACCATCCTTGGGTGTCCTTCCCGGCAGGCAGGTCAGAGCAGATGCATGTTGGAAGCTGGTGACATCTGGAAGGCATGTGGTGCTGTGGCCACAAGGATTATATTAACGCTGGGATCTCTATCTTCCTGACTCGGTTTTTGAGGATCTGGGTGGGTGGCACTGCCTGGTTAGTGCATCCTCCCCACACTGCTGCAAGCAGCCTGACAGCCAGGAGAGCAAGCCCCCCTGTACAGCTGCAGGGGGGTACCTGTGCTGCTCTGTGTGTCTTCCTGGGACCTAGAGCTTTCATTTCTGGCCGGATTCTTTAAAAATTGCAATATCCCACTCTTAATGGTGAGGTAACCAAGCACAGGGTGGTCTGCTGCAACCGCAGTGTGCTTATCCCCATCCATCTGCATTTATTCTTTCTCCTTAGCCTTTTTTTTCTCTAGTATTAAAACAAGGAAGTGATTTGTAACTTTTTCATCATTTGCTAATAGATGCAATAATAGATTTTCCATTTGGTGAGCTGAGAGGTGTTCGTTCTGAGCTTCTGCAAGCTAAAAAAGGCAGCCCTTTGTGCAAAAAAAAGGGGAGTTGAGCTTCGCTGTGCATTGTCAGCTGGATTAAGTACTGAGAGCATGCTCTGGTGGTAGAAATTTAATGGGAACTTGGTTATTAACATTTAGAGCAGTATCAAGTGTACAGAATGGATATCTATCATACTTGAAAAGCCCTTAAGTTCTGTTTACAAGTCCATCTTGAGTCTGAGATAGTTTGGGTATACCACTTATTTGAGCCAATAAACAGTATTAGTGACGTGATAGTAGATACAAGCACAATTAAAGTAAGCTGAAATATCAGGTCAGCAATGACTTGTCACAATTGATTTAAATGAAAGATTTTGACCTTCCAAGTAAAGGCAACCCTCCCTGCTTTGTTTTAAAAGGTTAAATTGTCACTAGATCTTTTTTTTTTATTGCTCTATCAATGATGTAGTTATTAGATGCAGTCTTTTTGCTATGGAGAAAGACCTGTGCTTATGCAGTTACTTAAATGTTCCTATCCTTAAATATGACTTCAATTCTTAACTCTTAATCTTAGCTGATCGGTTCACTACACAGTAATTCTGGGTTTATTAAATTGCTGTCAGGATAAAAAGCTTTTTGCTATCAATATGTTCTTGATACTAAATATATGCTTAATTTGAAAGGTTATAGCTGCTATTTAAAAAAAAATATCTAAATCTCATACTACGTTCAGTGAAGTAACTTAAAAATCTAGCTACGTGTTGTAAATTGGTTGTTTGCTGATGGATCACTTGCAGTCTTTGTGTCCAAGCCCTTGCAGAGCTGCTTGGACAACATTCAGGGGGTGGTAGTGGAACACTAGACTTTTTTTTTTTGTCCCTGGGGGCCTGAACACCAGCTCATTTGTACTGTGCTCATGAGAAACCCAGGCTCTTCTTACTTGGAATCAGCACAGTGAGTATCAGCCCCACTGTGTGCTTCTGCAGCCAACTGCTGCAAGAATACTCAGTAAGGTAATTAGAAAGGGTAAGACCTTCTCATCCTGATAAGTCCAAGGACTGTCTGTGACAGGACTGGGTGGCTCAACCCTAAACAGCCACTTTCCAATACCTGTGTGGGGCATAAGGGTGGTGCTGGTGCCCTGGGTTCTGTGGGACCAAAAGGCTGACCCTCTACTAAACACCTGATGCTTGGAGGAAGTGGAGAGGCAGCATCCTCCTGTAGCAGCTGATGCTCTGCTACAGGCAGGGAGCTTTTTTCTAGTGCCTAAAATAAAGGTTGAGGCTGGCTAAAGATGTCTTATGCAAAGCTGGTGACTTTACCTTAGAAAGCAGAAGTTCGTGGTGGCATAAAACCCTACCTAAAATGTCTACAGGTGTAATAGCTGGAGGGGGTTTGCACAGGAGGTGAAAGGATGCAGGTGAATGGTGGGGCTGGAGCAATGTGCCATACTGGGCACTGCTGGGACACAGGGTCTCCTCTCCTCTTGCATGATGCAAACCAGAGGAAAGGCTGTGTGTAAGAGGAAAGGCGTGTGTAACGTGATAGCTCTTACTGATCCTTTGAGGAGGGCTCCAAGCAGGATTTCCTTGTGCTGCACTTTCAGGCCTTGCTGGGACTGGGACTTGCCTGGGGACTTCCCTCTCTGAGCCTGTTAAGAAAGGACCCGCTGGAGGAAAATGTCTCTTCTCCCTGTGCCCCAGTCCTTCAGGGACAAGATGCTAAGTAGCTTTTCCTTCCAAGCACCATGTGCTCCTTAGTTTTGAGCTGGTTTTGATACCTTAAGGTGATACTCAAAATTCTTTCTTTGGCCAGCAAAAGTGAAGGTGCCTTTGGTGTGGCACTAAGGCAGTTGGGGCTTCTGTAGCTGTGCCAGGGTGGGGATGAGCACCCAGCTGGGTTGCAATTCTAGAGCTCATACTGCACAGGACCACCCCCATGCTGTTGGGGACATCCTCAGCTGTGGGTGGCTTTGGAGTCTGCTCACAGTGGCATGGGAAGGTGGCTGGAAATAAGACACCTGAAGATCAAGTGTGAACTTCTCTCTGACTTTTTTTTTTCCTTTCTTCCCCCCCTCCCACCCCTTGTTCCCCAGATTATCCTCTTGATCTGAACCACAATGACACTTTTCTGCAAGCCACAGCGTTTCTTCCTGAAGACTTTACCTACTTCCCCAACCTCACCTGTCCTGAGAGGCTCCCTTCTATGAGTGAGTAGCATCCTGATGGTCCCGTGCCCCTCTCCTGTGCCTCATGGCTTTGGAAGGACACATTGTGGCATTCCCCAGCTTGCCAGTGTCTCACCTTTCCCCGCCAGGCACCTGGGGATGAATGGGAGCCCTGTTTGGAGCCTGGTCCCCTCCTGGGAAATCATTGTTTATGCACTCACACAAATTAATCCCTGCTATGTCGGAGGCACATCTCCCTGCCGAAGGAGGAGCCCATTGCTTGGCAAATGCAAACAAAGGAGGGATTGTATGCTAGGAGCCAGTGAAAAGGCTTGGCCAGCCCTTTTCCAGGGAAAGTGATGGCAGGGTGGCTCCCTCAACCACCAGTCCCAGGCCTGAGCTGTACTGGGTGCAGCTGGGCAGGGGCTGGTGCTGGCAACAGGCTGGACCCCCTGCAAAGGGAAAAATGCTTCCACCAAAGTGATATTGCAGTGGAAAACTTTGGAGGCTTG
>VZRU01011807.1:1201-22757 GCA_013398155.1 Pedionomus torquatus | reverse complement strand
CAGTGGAACAGCCTGCCCAGGGAGGTGGTGGAGTCACCATCCCTGGAGAAACTTGTAGATGTGGCACTTCAGGGCATGCTCTAGCACCTGAGATTGCTGGGGTGGGTGATTTGTTTTGTGGGGTTTGTTTTTTTGTGGTGTTTTTGTTGGGATGGTTGGCTGGGTTTTGTTTGCTTGCTTGCTTTCAGTGTGTGTATGGTTGGATTCAATGATCTCAGAGATCCCTTCTAACCACGGAAATTCTGTGATTCTGTGATTCAGCAGTGAGGAACCTTACCCTGCTGGGAGTAGAAGTGTCAGCTCTGCCATCGGCCCGGCAGCAGGACCAGGGCAGGTGGGTCACCATTAAACTGGGCTCTTTACCGCAGCTGGATGGTGACCCTGGTGCTGTGTGACTTTGGGGTGTCAGGGACAGACCCTGTCGCACCAAACCTGCCTCCACAGCATCACTCCTGGGCAGAGCAGTTTCATAGAGCACAGCATTTTGAATTGGTGAAACCCTGAAACCAGCACAGACTGCGCTGCTGAACCGTGGTCCGCTGCAAAGTGATTTTCTTGGGTGGCAGTTACGAAGTCGCAGAGTAATGACAGCATCCTTGGGTGGAGGGGAGGAGCTTCCCTTCTGCTTGAGGCACCTGAAATGATCTTCTGACAATTGTTTGAAGGGGCTGATGCGCCGTGCAGTTTTCCCATGGCAGCACTAGCCACGGTGGGCACCTGGGGCCAGAGCCTGGCTGCGCCACACCAGGATTTTTAATGGTCTTCTCTGCATCCAGAGGGAGAAGCCGGCTTGCCACGGCCTCGCTGCTGAATCATTAACTTCCCTCCTCTGAGTCATTCTGCAGCCCTGTCACACACAGAGCAGAGACACACGGGGCTGAGGTGGGTGGTGGCTCCGGGCTGATATGACGGGGTTAGAATACTGGTTGCTTGGGAAAAGATGGAGGTTTTGTCTGCAGAACCAGTGAGCACCAGCTTGGACTGACCTGAGACAGAGCAGGGTTTTGACAGGGAGCCAGGACCTGAACCGGCAGCTGGGGCTCGTACTTCCAGAGGGTATTAACCTTCTGAGAGGTGACTGGTTATGCTGGTGAAAAGGTGGGGACTGAGAATTACCTTCAGGAGATGGTGGGACGTGTGAATGTAAAGGCTAAGTAAGGTCTCACTGGGAGCAGGCAGCCGATCTCTTCCTCCCTGGCCTCGCTAAGGCAGAGCTGGGGTTAAATGGTGCTCAGCTTTACCAAAGCTGCTAGAAAAAAAGTTATTTCATTGTTCATTTTCCTGTGACACCCAGGGGTTCCTGTGAGGACCCTTCTGCACTGAAAACTTGCAGAGGCAAGTGCTGTACAGTTATTTTTGCTTAGATTTAAGCCTTTCCCTGCAGTGGTTTCCAGCTTCAACACAGCAGCATGACTGCAAGGCAGGAGACACTGAAAGGGAAATGGACTGGGAGCTTCGCCGGATAAGCCAGTTTAAAATGTGGGGAAGGAAATGAAACCATGTGAAAAATTAATCACTTCTTCCAAAAAGCCCCTGCCTTTTGTTCTTATGGTCTAGATACGCAAACTGCTGGGGAAGGGAGGGGAGGACAGTGGGCTTTAAAAAGTAGTTAGATTGGTACCGTGTTAATGCAGTTATTTCCACCGTTGGGGTTTGGCATGAAATCCCCCTGTGATGATGGCACAGAGCAGCGCTGGCTTTTTCTGAGCCGTGTCACCAACATGAGCAGACCGATGGCCGAAAGCATCAGCCAAGTGAACACTGAGCTCCCCTGAAAATCCAGCCCTTCCTGCCGCAGGGGGGCTGCCAAGCCCAGAGGGGAACCTGAGCACCAGCCAAACCACCCTGTGGGGACCATTATTTGGCGCTGAGCAGCTCAGCCCCCAAGCCAGGAGCTCAGCACCTCTGAAAATCAGCTTCTCCCTACTCAGAGTTCTCCTCCCACGGGACACAGGGTCGCAGGCTGCCTGGGGCTGCACGGCAAGGGAACCCAGGCAGCCGCCTTGCGCTCAAACACTCGAGTTTTTGTTCTCTGCTAATTGCATAGCCACAAGGAGAAATCCAGCACAGAGAGCTCAGGGCCCTTTTGGGCACGTTGTCACTCAGCAGTATTCAAAGTTGTACATGCAGCAGTGGTTAGGAGTCTGCGCAGTCTGATTTAGGATACCACCCGCAGGCAATGGCTAACAACCATTATGAGGGCAATAACAGAATTTCACACAACATGTTGGTGGCTGCTCCTGTTTATTATGCCTCAGCCCACATCTGCTTTCAAACAAATGCCTTTCTTAGGTGTAGGCCTTGGAAAACTGGCACGAACCCGCATTTGGTGCCTGGGCTGAAGGCAGAGCCACTGGAAAAAGGGAAACGCGTGGCGATTCCCTGGGGCGGCTCACTGGGAGGCGCAGGCTGAGATGAGTTTGCTTTTATGTGTCCGGTTTTCCTAAAATTCTCCTTGTTTTCCAGCATTGTTTCCATCATTTCAGGCATGAAAGAACTGCCAGATACGGAGCATTTAGGACAAAGAGCGCCACAGGGGAAAAACACTTCTTGAGGAGCTCAGCAGTTCCCACTGGTCCTGGGCATTGGGGAGGGAGGAGTTAAAAACTCAGGTGAGGGTGGACTTGACGATTGTGCTGTATTAGGTACAACCAGTCTGTTACCATGGGCAGGAGGGAGGAGGACTCCAAGGCTAGAGACAGAGGAGCAGGTCACGCTGTGAGAAGCTGAAGGACGTTCAGCCGCAGGTAGTGAGAGAGGAAGAAATGCAAGATGCCCAGGACTGACGCCGCAATAAGAATCCAGAGAACTCCAGTGCTAAAGTATATCGGGGTGAGCCTGAAGGGAGAGAGGGAGCCTGCTGAGATGGAGCATCCCTGCTCTGGCTTGGGAACAGTCCCTTCCTCCCTGGAGAAGAGGGGCGGAAAGGCAGCCTCTGGCTGTTCCGTGTTCCCTGCGTGGGGTCCTGTGCCCTGTTCCTGCCTCAAGGGAGCAAACACACCCCCACATCGGCTCAGGGCAGCTCCAGCCTTGCCTGGTATCTGTGTCTCTGGCCCAGCCCTGTACCCATGCCCACGTTATGCCCCAGGGAGAACCTGGCAAGGCTGAGTCACTCAGGGACCCCGAAGCAGCCAGAAGGAGTCCTGAGCTTCTGCAAAGCGCATTCTGCTCCCAAATGCAAACCCGCAGGGCTTGCCACGTACTCCAGGCTGGCAGAGGCATTTACCTTTCTGAAGATGATGACTTGTATCCCATGAAGTAGCAGTAGCGGGCGTAGAGATAGAGCAGACCCAAGGCTGCAGCCAAACCTGGAGTTGAGAGAGATCACAGTGACCATTTCCAAAGGCTTTGTAGAGCTCCTTTGAGCCAAGCAGGTAGCCCAAAGTGAAGGAATAGAGGCTCCGTGTCCTCTGGCTCTACCCTCCCAAGAGACAGAATCACTGCCTAATTTATTGTTCAGAAGGTGAGCAGGACCTGAAGACTGAGCCAGCACTCAGGGGAACAGATCCAGTGACAAACCTTGATGGAAGAAGAGTCCAGCCTGCCACAGAAGTGCCAGGAAAATGGGAAAATATTCAGAGGAGTTCACCCTGGAATGAAAGAAGGGACAGGAGGAAGATTTTTTTTTTTTGCTTCCCCTAGCAGTTTTCAGAGGCTGTTGCACTTTAGAGCTGATGTCACCATAAAAACCTTCAGGCTTGCATTTCCCCCCCAGTTTCTTTATTCACAGGAATTCCACCTTTGTTCACAGGAATTAAGCAGAGGAAGGAACTGGATTTCCAGGGCAAAAGAAATTAAGTAAAAGACACACAGGTCAGACCATGCACAAGAAGGCTCCATAAACCATTTTCATTGCCACTTCCCGAGGGCTGCAGCTTAGACCCTGCTGTTAAACCCTGAAACCACAGGAAGGTCTGTCCCAGCAGGCTGCAGACACACTGAGGATAAAGTGCATCTTAAGCAGATAAGGCCAGAGCACCTTGAACTTCATTCAGGAGTGGGAGGGAACACTTGACTCTTTGGTTTGTTTGTATGCCATGCCTTGTCCCCCCCAAAGACAAAGTAGCAGGACCAGGAGAAGCTGGGTGAGGCTGAATCCAGGCTAGCAAAGGAGCAGAGAAGGGGATGGCTGAGGGATTCCTGCTCCTGCTGCCAGGTTGCTTTTTTTTCAGTGTTCAGCCACAGCAAAAGCAGAAGCTTTTTCCCTTTCTGCCTCCCTTCCCGCTGCAGCCCTAGCACAGATGCCACAGCAGAGATGCTGGGTTGTGGCTCTCCCAGTCCCAGCCACAGCTGAGATCTCCCTTGAAGGTTGTCGTCCCCACGAGTGGGGTTCAGAGCAGGGCTGAAGCTGCCTGATGCTTTGACCCTGCTTGGCTAAAACCAGCCTAAGTCTCAGGCACCCACAACTTAGCAGCCCTTCACTCTGCAGCAGAGATTCCTGTGTGATTGCTAACATCAAGGGCTCGCGTGTTTAGGACACAGTCTTGATGCAGACGCTTAAGCCCATTAATTTAACCCCGGAGAGGTGGGTAACTGCTGAATTACAGTCCTGAGAAATGAATGGCAAAGCAAAGGAGATCCCATGAGATCTGGAAAACATCTTGTAAGAGGAGTTTCTTACTGTGCTCGAAAGATCCTTTCAAATTCAGGTGGGCCTGAGATCTTTGGAGGAGAAATGCCAAATGTCCTCCTGGCATAGATCACTTGGAGGAAGAAGTAGGCTGCAGCAAAAGAGAGAAAAGTAGCAGTGGTCAGTTTGGGCACAGTGGGGATAGGAGTCTGGCAGAGGTAAGGGCAAAAGGTCTGTTGTCTCCTCCTTGCGCCTCAGCACAGCAGAGAAAACTGAATGAAAATCCCAGATTAAGTTTCACACAGGGAAAATGAATGACCCAGTGCAACAGCAAAGCAAGGAGTATGCAGCCCTGTACCACCAGTGGATATCTGCTTTCTTCTCTTTGTAATTAACAGATTGTCTATTATCTACAGAAATTTTTACACTGTTCAGATGCACTTTGTTACTACTGATTTTAAGGTTTTTTAAAACCTTTAATTTTTTTCCCCTTCTAAATCCTGACAGCGGAGTAAGGAGGGAACCGATGCCACAAATAAGCAACCCAGACACCGAGTTAAATTGTCATGCAATGTGGAACCACGGCTGGGAGATGTTCTGTGTGACCCACCACAGCCCATTCTTCCACCTCTCCACACCACAGTGTTCTTTGTATGGTAATGTCTACACGAACCTCGGAAACTGCTGTAAACCTATTGTTCAAAGAAAGAAATTGCAGAGGAGAAGATGTTTGCAGAGGAGAAGATTACCAAGACTGAGGAGGTATGTCAGTTCAGAGGAAGGGCTTCCCACACACTCATTTTGATGAATACTGCTCAAAACCCAGACAAGGTATCAGTCTACTCTCTGAAAAGCAGGGAAGTGCCAGAGCAACAGCAAAAATGAAATACAGGAGTGAAATGAAATCAACAGAGGTGCAGTAAGTACTTGAGCATGTGCATCCAATGGTCCCTACCTTGCTCCAGGACTCCTAAGACTGTCACGGCAGCCAGCAGATGGATCTGATCCAACATATTGACTCTTCTGGACCCTAGAAAATCTGTTTTCTCGATCAGAAGCTCCTCTGGTCAGGTTTAGTCCTTGCTGATGAGGCAGTTAGTGGTGGCAGCTGGCAGCATAGGCTTGCTGTAAGCGAACAGGGAAGATTGGTATGTAGTACTTCAAACCAGGAGGAGTCTGGCTTGTCCATTATCATACTCTCTGTGGCGCTGGGGGAAAGAGATCTAATGGAGATATTCCGTTCCCACCCTCCCTTTTCCGGGAATTAGTTGTGAGGAAGCTAGCAGAGAGTGAACACATAAGAGAAGGGAACTGGGAACTGAACGGGAGGACTAAGCTCAAGAGCCCAGCATTCCGCTCCCCCTGGGAAACTTGGTTTAAAACCACTCTAAGGAAGGCTGAGGCACATCCCTCTTGCTGATGTTGCACAAGAAACCACAGCCTTGCTTGGGCTGTTCTGCACCACCTGAGCATCAGGACAGGCAGTGTTTCATGGTATGTATCTCTGCCTGCACAGACCATGCTGGGTACAGAGCACGACTTACGGCCATGAGACGGAGACAGCATCAAATAAAGCCCCCGAGTGAAAAACCCACCGTGACGGTAAGGCAGGATGTGATAAAGAAAAAAAGGTACAGATCCATCTCTCATGGTGATACTTTATTTGGGGATAGGTCCTGCAGAATGACTGTCAGATATCGAGAGCGTTTCAGAACTGGCTCTCAAACTGGAAAGGCTGGAAGCTGTGCATCCACAGCCAAATTAACTCTTATCACAAACACCAGAAAGAGTTCTGTGTGAGTAAAAGCCAGCAGAATCCATCAGGATACAGCAAAAGGAAAATGGTGTTTTCACATGTCAGGGGAAACCCACTCGGCTAATTTCTGTCTAAAAGCCCAAAGCTGGCAGGGCTGCAAGCTGCTGAGACTGCCGGCTTTGTTTCCTTCCTCTCCCTCCACACCAAGGATTTTCCCCTCAGACCAGGGAAAAAGAAAGGCGGGGTAGTGATCATTAAACCTCGCTATTATAGAAAATAAGATCAGATTAAAGCAGTTTGCAGAAATTACATTGTCCTTGATAGACTTTTTAAGAAGCCCTAAGCTGGGTTCGGTTTTCTGCCTCTCTACAAGGGCACCTGGGGAGGCTATAACCATGTCCCAGCCTAGTATTTCTCCAAATATCGAATGGAGACACCACCATTTTTCAAGCACTAGCTGTAAGATTCTATCATCTCAGAATCAATCCTTTTTCATTGCAGCGACTGTTTAGAAATACAAGGAACTGGGTGTTTTGTTTTCTCCCATTTAGCTGTCAAAGAAATTAAGGACTTCCCTGTGTCAGCTCAGAAAGGACAGAGGTCTTGTGGTGCTTAACGACATTTGATTTCCCTCTGTTCCTGTCTGATTACAGCCTGCTAGCAAAAGAAACTATAAAGCAAAACAACAGAACAATAAGTATCTGAGCTCACACCTCCGTTAGATAACAGTGCAGCCGAACCTGCACCAAAAGCGTCAAATATGTGTAAGGAAACCTGGGCCAGGAGGAGCTGTAACGGCTGCCAAAGAGCACTCCCACTCCCCAGATCATCATTAGGTGCAAAATACTTCTAGTATCGCCTAGTGTATTCTAAATATAATACAGGCTAGTAGAAACATGAATGAATAAACAAGAACAGATGTCCCCCCTCCTCTTCCCTCCCCCAGAAGTATGATTTTTCAAGCAGTCTTTACCTCCTGAAGGGCACAACGTTTTTCTTGTCCCTGTTTGTCACCATCAAGACTTGACTTGTTTTCTGTTCTCACTCGGAGTTTGCAAGGAGCAGACACAAGTACCCTCCTCCCAGCACCAAATGCCCTTCAATGCCGGGATTGTCGCTGGCAGAGAGCCTCAGCATCCTGTGGAGCACAGCAGCCACCAGCATCCCTGTTGTAGATGGTGCCACATCTGGCTCCGGCCAGCAGACACGGTCCCTGTCGCCAACCCAGCCTCCGCCACCTTCCTGCTGTTTGCGTCCAACCTAATGACTACGCAACAGCGCCGTGACTCGGATCACACCATCAATCCAACAGAAAACTCTCTGCTCTGCAGGCAAAGGGGGAGCAGCTTGCAGGTGCCTCAGGGAGCCCAGTGGCAGGAGGGGCAGCCGGGGTGGGGAGATGGGGACAAGGCGTCACCGCTGTCATCATCTACCCGCAACAACACAGGAATAAACGTGTTGCAAAACCTCACCCTCCGAGGCTGACAGGGCCTGATTTCCTCTTGAGCAAAGCCAACTTCTGCAGCACCAGGCTCACCTCAGGGTGGATTTGCTGTGTGGGAGCTAATGGAATGCTTTCCTCCCTCTCCTTCTCCCCGGCGTGTACTTTGCTCTCCAGGTTACACCGTCCACACATGGCCCTGCATCACGGGGTGGCTGGACCTGGCACGATCCAAAACCCCCAGCGCCTCCCACTGAGTCATCACCAGAGGCATTTCTCTCTGCCTGTTGTAGCTTCTGCCACCTCCTCCTCCAGCCATTAATCCTTTATTAGGATTATTTAGTCTCCTAATTAGCACTGCAGGGCCACATTGTGAGCTGGACTGCAGCACCAATCGGGATTAATAATAATCTTGGGAAGCAAAATAAGCAACAGAAAAGGTCTGAAAGAGTTTTAAGCAGCCACAGAGTTTGCAGTGCCTATTACTCCCCAGGAGCAGCAGGGCAAGGAGAAGCCAGTAGCATCACTACAGGCAATACCACCCCCCTAGAAATGCGTTCCATGAGGCCACAGAGGGCTAAGAGCTTTCTGTCAGTGGAAGACGGAACATTTTGCAGCTGAGCAACTTACCATTCAGCCATGGAGAGCAGAGACGCCTCATCCTTCCAATCGTATTGTAAAAATATGGGAATATTTTCTAATCTCGTTGGAGTTTGCGCTTCCTTTTCCTTTGAACACTTTTGCAGCTATTGAGCGTATCCAAACCTGCGACCACGGGTCCGCTTGTGAGAACAGTTAGTTTATTTCTAACAGCCCCTTGGGAAAACAATAGAGGTTCTGTCTTTCAAAAGAACAAAAAACTACACACTAGACAGGAAAAAAAAAAAAAAAAAAGTTTTTCTAGTTGGAGAGAATGAAAGGGAGCTCAGCCCCGAGCACATCAGTCTGTTCAACCACCAGCTCCCTCAGGCTGGGCAACATGCCTTCCTGACCCCCCCTATGCCTGCGGAGCCTTTGTTAACTCAGACCAATGTGTCTTGAGATTTTCCTGGAATTCTTGTATTTTGCAGTTGTAAGAGGAAGGATGGGCTAAAAAATATAGCCAGAAAAGGCCAATTTGTGATTTTATCCCTTAGAAAGGCATGGTTGGCCCCATGTCTGTAGGAAGAGGGGACAGCTACAGGGAATTTGTGCCATGTGGTTCCCACCGGAGCTCCCAACAAGGCGCGAACTGGCTCAGATCTCCTGAGCGCTTTGAAATGTGTCCTGGGTTCTGCATTTTGCAATAGCCATAACAACTTTGCGTGAGGGGAATTACCACATCCTCTTACATGTGCTTCTCTACAGAAGCTCCTCCTTGGAGACAGCAAAATAGCAGGTGGCTGGTTTTGCCAGCGACATCCAGGCTGGCATTATGCGAAGCGTCCCTTGGAGTACAAACAGCCTGGGATGGAGATGTGCGTTCGCCTGTTGATCCAGGTGGATTTCAGAGAGATATTCCTGAGATTTCCAGATCTGTGGCACATCAGAGATGTCACGTAAGTGTTCTCAAGTGATCAGTTGCAGCAAAATTTCTAGCAGCAAACCCGATCTTCCCTGGGCTGCTTTAACCCTCTGTGTGAGTGCCACCGGGCGGAGCAGGACCGTGACCAGGCTCTGACCGACAGCGCTTTGCATCTCCGTAAAGGCTTCACTTCAAAAATAAAACAAGAAAAGCATTCAAAGCCATTTTCTAAAAAGCAAGACGGAAAGCTGCGGCTTTGGGAAACTACATAAATGAATATATGATACTCATTTCGTTAGGGATAATTTGGAGAATTATTTTTTTTCCAAGCTTTTTTCTCAAGGAGTGTGGTGAACTTGATCTGTATGCACATTAACTCTGACCGGAGAACACATCGATATAAAAGTCGTGCCAAAATTCTCCCCTTAACCCATCACCAAAAGGCACTTGATACATGCAAATGAATAACAACCCTTCTTTCATAGTCAACATCTGTTAAAAATATTAAATCAGGCAAATTATATTCCTCTCTTGTCAGGTTTTGTCTCATGTTATTGTCACGTGAGGCAGCTCCTTTCCGTGTCTTTTGCCAATTTTCCTATTCCCTTTTCAGCAGAATGACAGAAAGAGCATATAAACAAAAAAGAACAATGCCAAAAAAGCAACTGCACTCTGGCTAACTCGAAGAAGAATGATCACTCTGGAGTGATAAGTGCATATGGCAGGGAGGGGGAGGATTCCCCTTTGCGGAGGGACAAACAAGCCTTTCAAACATCTTTGGCAGCTCTTACATTAACATACGCTTAGTATTACCCTATAATGATATGGGGGAAAAAAATTGCAAGGCCACAGGGCACATCAAAATACATCAAAGCCTGAAGAGCAGTCACGGAGTGCAGCTTCCCCTTCCCTAAATTATAGGGGTGAAGGAATAGAGTTATTCAGCTTTTCTAGCTTGTTTGGACCAGAAAGCTGGACTCCAGTCAGCCCTGCCACGTTATGAGACTGAGCAGGGCAGGGCATTGGAGAGGGGCTGAGTAAGGGCAGCTCAAAGGCCATGTTTTGTGGGGGGAGGCTGGTTTCCTGATAGGTCTCCTGTGAAGGAGAAACCCTTGGCTTGCCAGGCACGGGGAAAGAAGGAAGGGATTTGCCTGAACTGGGGAGGTGTTGCTGGGTCGGGTGGTGTGTGCAGAGATGGAGCAGTCAGGAGGGCAGCACCCTCAGCTGTTAGGGTGACTTTTCACACCAAAGTCCTCTCCCACACAGGATTAGAGGAAAGGAGGAATTTTGGGGAGACAAGGGAGCTGGTCTGGGGGAGATCCGCAGGAAGTGGCATGATGTGGACTGAGATGCAGGTTGGACTGGCCGTGCTCAGGGCCAGCCATGCAAGCAGGGTGCACACCACTGGGAAGAGACATGTGAACTGGGAAAAACATCTGTGGGGGCTCCCTGGTTTGGTTGGGAGCTGCGTTTAACTTCAAGCCCTCACACTCATTTTTTGCCAAGGCCACTTGCATCTGGCCATTTGCCTTAACCCTGAGCTTGGCTTTCTTGGATGTCTTTCATCATGATGGGCTGGTGTGGCCATCCCTGGGCTGTGTCTGTCCCGGTCACCTTCGCTGGAGCTCTTTCTGCTCTCTTTGCTTGGCGCTGCAGCACTTGCATCCTGCCAAGTGTCTTGCCCTGTGTCACTCCATCTATTGCCCTGAGCTGCAGCTGAACTGGATGAACACAGAGGGTGAAACCATGGAGTCACCAGCCACGGGCATGGGACGAGGGTCAAGGCCCGTGGAAAAGCTTGTGCAAGGACAGAAGGTGCCGGGGGCAGAGCAGCCAGATGTGTTAGGAGATAGTTTCTGTAAACCTCCTCTGACGTCAGTGTCTGAGGTTTTGAAATACGCCTTGGAAAGGAACCGAAGGCAGATAATGTGGATGAGAGCAGATCATCATTTGGACTGTTGTTCTTTGAACTCTTTCACTCTCCTGCCCCCAGAAGATGCCTGGAGCAATGTGTCCAAGGGGAAAGGGCAGCCGGGCAGGGAAGGGAGCCCAGGTACCTGGTGGGATGCTGCCAGCAAGGGGCACACACGCCGTGCTGCAGCTGTGAGGCTGCAAATAGAGCATGAGCCATGTGAAGAGGCCACCTGGGTCATGTAAATAGCTAAGACCAGAGAAGCACAAATGGTCTCCGTCCCTTCTCCTGCCTCCAAAGAAGAAGTTAATCAGATCCGGTTCCAGTCCCTGCGTCTCCTGCTGGCACGGGACTGGGAGACAGTGGCAGCCGTGGGGAACAAGGCAAGACATGAGTCTGGGAGCAGACCTGTTTCTGGGTACTGGCTGTTACTTTTTGTACCCTGGCCAAGGTCGAGCTGACCTGGACACACTTGACAGCGGTGGCAGATGAGTTCTCCAAGTTAGAAAATCTTGCTCTTCCCAAAGGCCTTTGAGAAGCAGCTCATCAAGAACAGTGAGCTTTTGCAAAAGGCAAGAAACTGCCTCTCAGCAGTCACAAAGCCATGACCAATCCCACAGTGGGACAAAGGAATTGCTTTAAAACCAGCTGGGCTTATTTTTAGGGTGTGAAATGGTCGCATGATGCAACTGTGTAAAAGAATAGAACAACCAGAAACAGTGCTAAATACCAAACTTGCCTGCACAGCCTTGCTTTTAACCACTGGGAAGCTGAAATGACAATCAAAATGATGTTATTTGGCAAACTATCTGCCTCCCAAAACCTGGAGGTGGGATGGATGGTGTCTACAAGTGCTCTGATAAGAAGAGGATTCACTGAGAGATCTTGGGCAGTTATTGAGATCCTGGTTAGAGCTGCACTATTGGTACGCTGGAGCTCTGCTGGGGAAAAAGGTAAAGAGCCTGCCATAATTTCAGATTTCTTGTAACCCTCACACGAGAAGCATTCCACTGCCTCCTGTTTCCTGACATAATTCCATTGCCCTTTTCTAGCGAGTTGCACACAGTATTTCTTTTAAGGAAAACTTGCTTTCTGAGTGATATAAATCCCTCACAAACCATCAGGCTTTCAACACATCATCTTCAAACCATATAGACGTATTCTTTTTGACTGGTGCCTGTGATGGCAATAAGCAAGACGGACAGTACTGGGATGTAGTTCCTGCTGCCCCTTGCATTGCACTTAAGAAAACCCATTTTCCAGTACCCAGCTGCTCCACACGGCCCAGGACTGAGATGCTGCCTAATAACTTTGCATGTCTTGATGTCAGCCACTTCCATTAAGCAAATTCTCAATGCCCAAGTTAGTGCTCAGCACCTCCAGGCTACGCAGGCTTCTGTCTGCAGGACAGCCTCCATCCCTGACTTCTGCAGGATCAGAGCAGGCTTTTATTTGGGGTCTGGTGCAGCAAAGCAGGGTGGAACGCAGCACACGGGAGCCTGGTCTTTGGTATTTGAAAGCCCTGACATTAGTGCCGCTCATCCCAATTTATTCCTTTTGTTTAGCACCTGCGGAGATCCCAAATGGATGCTATGCCCTCTACAGTTTCGTGATGACATGTAACAGCTTGTGCACTTTATTCACTGTCTCGGTCTTCTCCTCCTGAATGCCCCTCTTAAATTTTTGGCCGTTGCTATAGCTCTGCAAATACCAATGAATAATTTGCCTTGCCCTTTGAGAGGACAAAAGAGCTCTGGTATCTCTGTGACAACTAAGCTTTTGGCAGCAGGAATAACAGCACTAGAAATTAAAAATAAAAGCAGATTATACAAGAAAGGGATTTAAGGGAGCTCAATCTCAAATTCCTGCAATTGCCCAAGAGGAGCACTGGTGTCTCACTATTTAAAAGATCTTTCACTAAGCCACGTGCCACAGAAAAAGAATTAGCAATAACCCATATGACCGCTCATCATTTACTGGAATAATCCAATGCTATAAGGATATTGCCTGGGCCAAGGCAGCCAAACAGGATTTTAATTTGTTTACATCACCAAACTAGTATTTGCTTGCTCTTTATAACTGCCTGTCTGCCAGACGTTCTAATGCAGGCAAGACAAGAAGTGATAGTTACGAAGCAACTGGAGAGCTTCTGGGCCTGGCTGCAGCCAACCAAGGAAGGAACATCCCTTCTGAGCCAGTTCCCGGGGCAGGGAAGGTGGGCAAGAGAGCTGAGACTTCAGCTTGAACCCCCTTTTGGCAAAGCTTATCTGGAGGAGAACGTGGATGCTCACCTACAAGGGAATTTACTGTACGTTAACTTTAAGGATTGGTCTCAGCTTTTCTGTAAAGAAATGTCAAAGATGATGCTGCAAGGAAAAAATCTTTTTTTTTGTCTGATAAATAGCAGGGTGGATGTCAAGCAGACAATAAGGTCCTGACAGAGATAACCTTAATTCAAGCTTTTGTGCAAGGTTTTATTAGGACACTCCTAGTTCCTATAATTTTTAACTTCTGTCAAAGACAAATGTGGTTACTCGGGAAGATACAATCCAGTCTGTTGGTACAGGACTTATCAGGGGGAAATGTTTAGGTTATTACTAAAGAAAAAAGAAAAATCTTTGTCTATTTACAATAGATTAACACCATCAGCTGCTATCTGTGGAACACATTTTTTTGCTCCAGTGAAAATGAGTTCAAATTCCTCCCAAAGTCCTCTAATGATCAACCCTTTCAGTAACTAACATTTCTTCTACCAGTGATCTTCTTAACCCTAAACACAGGGTTTCTTAACCAGATATATACATGCAGAGTTTTACTATGTGTATTTTAATGACATAAATATTTTTATTATACATATAGATACAGAGTTTTAATATATATTTACATGTGCGTAAATTAAAAAAAAATTATAAAGAGCTGTAAAACGAACCATGGTTTAGTAGTCAGTTAAAAAAAAATAGTAAAAGATTAAAAACAGGTTTCACATTAATTTGATGTGCAGATTTTTCTGACTTTGCCTCAGATCCACACCTTTATATTCATAAAGGGAGGAGGATCTCTTTGATTCTTTTTGCAGCCTTGTAAAAAGGTGTCAGAAAACAACCTCTAACAAAAGTCTACCTTGCATTACAGAAAACTTGCAGCTCGGTCTCCTTCCTTCTTGGATGAGGGTTGTCCTGCAGGAACAAAAGGAAAGACCCCTGTCACTGAGCTGAAGGACATATTAAAAATGTACCTGTTCACAGGATAAGGTCTTAGATTAAAGTGTCCCAAAATAACAAAGGAAGCTAATGATGCGCTTCTATAAAGGCAGTGACCAATTCCAGTTCCACATACAGACATTTGTGAAAAAGGAGAGTCTAATGGGGAAACAGGAATGAACTGGAAATGTAAAACCAAAATAGTGAGCTTGTCTGATACTGGATAGTTATAATCCCCGGTTTCTAAGAAGCAAATGATGGCAACTCAGCTGCAAGCCTGTTCCTGACAGGGTTCAAGAACTCCAGCTCTTACCTAGCCTGGCTTCTTGATGGAAAACTAAAGCACCCTATTTTTGACTCTGGAATTTGTGTTTGAGGACACCAACATTCTCTGAGGCACAGCTGATATTTTTATTAGTCTTAATCAGATCTCTCTCTTAATGCCTCCTCATTCTTGCGAGTTTCTGTTGAGCTTGGAAGCAGCTTGCCTTTATAATTCGATCTATTTTTTTTCAGTTATAATACTCGCCCCATGATTAATTCAAGTCTTGAGTGATAAGATCTAACTCTAAGCTATTTGACTTGAAAATGAGAGCAAAGGTTGTCGAGTTTCACTTGTGTAACCTTAACCATTCCTTTCACCCTCGTGCCAAGCATTTTCTGTGACTGACTCTAGACTACCTTAATTTTCCTATCAGCCTGTATCTCAAAGGAAGCCTCTCATCCCCCAACTTCTGTTTGATTTTTTAATAGCCAGCCAGTTCTGAAATAACCCCCCACCTCCACACTCTCTTGGGTTTCTACATTAGAAAGCTTCTGCATCTTGTAACTCTGCGGAGAATACTGCACCGCTTGTTGCACGCAGCCACAGAGCTGCTTTTCAATCCGTGACTCACTGTTGTCCCTGGAAACATTATTATAACAGCCATGTCTAGGGGTTTTTAACAATTTCCAGCTTTTCAGATGGCTTCACTGGAAACTGGGGCGAATTTAAGCTCAGGACAGTAAAGAACAGTGAGAACATTACACCCTTAGGGCAATGCTAATCACCCTCCTCACTCGGAAGCAGATGAAAACCCAGTGGATTCCATATTCTCACATCATCTTCAGTTCACATGCTCTTGCCTAGATCTGTTTTAAAAAATGTTATTTGATTTCCGAAATAACACTAAGCATCATTTTTCCTTTCATTCCCCCGTAATCAAACAGCAGTGGCAGCAAAACCCAAACTTGGAATATAAACCTAGAGGACAGGCCTTAGTCTGAGCCAGGCTGGACAGAAATGTTTGGTGTTAATACAAGGAGAAACCGGAGAAACAGAGTCATCAGGTCCCTTGTCTCCACTTCATCGCGCACAAGCGTGACTGGGGGAGGCTACAGGGCTCTCACGGGCACTTGCTGGTGACATGGACAGCCTTGGCTCCCTATCCAAAGGGTTTTCAGATGTCCACAAAGATAATATGGACACCACAGGCTGTGTCTCCAGTTCACCCTACACTTCAGAGTGTTCCTGGCAGCAGTTACCTCAGGCACAAGATAAACAGGTATTCTCATGAAAGAAACCTCCAGTATCTCTCCATAGTGCACAGTTTTTGTCCGTTACCAGATGATTTTGGGCAATTATTCAGATTGATAAGAACTAACCAACCAAAGGAAATTTTCCTCTGTAACCTTTCAACTGAGGGAGGGAATTCATACAGCACTATAATGCTGTATTATCTTGGGTTTAAACCAATTATCTTGGTTTTGTCAGCCACGACAACGCAAGAAAATGCAGTGTATTCCCACAGAAAACTCTGGGAGACCACCAGCTCAGAGCAGCCAGGTTGTCCTCAGAGAACACAGCTCCAGGCACTGGGCTGGCAGTGGTGGCTAGCTGCGGTCCTCCTCTTCCTCCTGCTCCCGCATCATCCCGACTTCCCTGCCATCCCTTTTTACAGCACGACTTGGCAGCCTTTTGCTCCGGTGGTGACAAAGTCCTTAGCAAACACTTTGTTCCTGATGGACTTCAGAGGTGTGGGACCACCTCTGGACCCAGCAGCTAATCCTTCCCTAGGAGAAGACTATCACAAATACAAGCAGCCACAAATCCTATAAGCCCTTCACTCCTGGATGCTTGGCTCCTGGCAACCAGGGATGGAAATCCGTTCACCACTCCAAATCAGCTAATGTGGGGCAGCTGGAGTGAAAGTCTCAGAGGTACCTGCACTTTTTGGGGCTGTTGGCAAAGGGCCACCAGGAACTGAAAGCCCTCACGAGGCAGAGAAATGTTGGAGACACGTCACATCCCCAGAGGAAGAATGAGACCCTTACAAACACAGGTTTTGCTTATTTCCCACCTTCCTTTCAGGCACAGAATTGAGCCTTTTCCTGCGGGAAAGAGGAGGAACTTCAGAGTGACTCTGCAGGGAGGGGAGGGCCAGGCAATGCCAGGAAGGGTGCAAGATGGAGCTCGAAACCACATGCCCAGCACAAGTGTTTGGCGCTGGCTTGGGAAGAGAAACCCGGGCTGGAAGCGAGATTTTAATGCATTTTTGCCACCAGAAGGCAGTGGGGAGCTGCAGATACGAACAGTGAGTGTTCAGCAGGACCTTCCCCTGGGAGAAAGAGCAGAAGGAGCCTCTCCCTCTGCTGTGCTTGGTTACAGTCCTCTCATCCAGCCCCCTTCGCTGTCCTTAGGGAAAGCACAGGGGGTTGCAATTTGCCAAGAGAGACTTGTTATCATTTTCTTTGGGAAATAAATGTGCATTGATGGCTGTTTTTTTCTTTTTTTCCCTCACTAATAGCTAGATGAGACAGGAAAATAAAAACATCACAACAGGAAGGTGGGGATGGTCTCCAGGGATGCATGAGCAGCCATAGGGCAGAAAATATGTTGGTGGTGCTTTAGCTGGGAGTGTGGCAGCCCCCTGGGCACAGCAGGAAATGTCCTACCTCCAAAGGGAGAGATCCCAGCCTGGGGCGAACGTGCCAGAGATCTTCTGTCTGCGCCTTGAGGCAGAGCATCTCTGGCTGCTCAGGTCACTTTTCTACCAGGCATGGTTGGGTCAAGAAACACCCCCAGTAGCAGAAGGAAACACAGACACCATGGGCAGTTCAGGGATTTGAAACCAGCCCTGGCAAGGCAGGGAGAGGCACCAGTGGTCAGGCCAAGGGGAGGTGCAAAGACCGGAGCTGCCAGTGACTGCAGCTTCTGCAGGGCTTCTGGTGGGTTTGCGAGCTTAGAAGCTGCCATCAGGAAATAGCTTTTAAGTAACTTCCATTTCCAGGAAAATATTTTTACCTAATGAATGACAAATTCAAGTTCGGACAGAGAAATGGACAGCAATCCTCAGCGTACACAGAGTTTTCTTGCCCCTCTCCATCTGCTGAAACCTTCCAGGGGTGAGCTCAGGCATGGGCCACCCTTGGCACGGACCATTCCTTTGAGCAGGGCTTCTCCAGCTCTCCTTCTGTTTATGAAGGGGGAGCTAAATGTGCCAAGTCACCCTGCCCTGCGGCTCTAACATATGACCGAGTGGTTAACAGGCATCCAGTGAGCGCACTTGAAATCCTTGTTGGCTGGTTGCAGCCACGGTGGCTGCAGCGCAGCTGTGCTGTGACTCTCCCTGCAGGTATGTGCCCTCCCCAGCATCTCATGCGTGGCAGGGAAGGAGATGTTCTAGGAGGAGATTTTTTCCCTGGGAGGGTTGTTTCTCTGAAATGAGTCCCTGCTGCACCTTACTGGCTGACAGAGCTCTTGATGGCAATTTAAGAGGTTGCCAAGTTTAGTTTTCCACCTGGATCATCCCCCAGAAGATGATGCTCCATAGCAAGGACAAGCAACCAGGACGTATGTCCCACCTTGGCCGTTCTGATTCATAGCGGAATATTTCAGCACAAACCTACCTTCATCAGCAATTACATTGGGTCTCAGGGATTCAATTTCACAATTCACTCAAGCATAACTAGCTACATCTGTTTTGCTCCTGCAAAATGCCAATCTCCTAGTCCAGCTGAGATCAAACTATGTGTCTTTTTGCTGAATTTGTTTTCAGCCAGGACGGGTGCCCGACTCCAGCCACGGCGCAGCCACCTGAGCATGAAGGAGGAGCTGCAAAGAGAAATGGGCTCAGCGTGAAACCGTATGTGAGTTTGAAGTGAAAACAGCACAGAAGTGTAAAAAAAAAAAAGGCTTAAAAGCCAGAGTGCAGAGTACCAATTACATCCGAGTTTCGGTCTTCCTTAAAGAAGAGAGCAATGAGGGTTTTTTGGTCAGACATGGACAAAGACCCACCAAAAGGACCAAAATATTTGTCTCCTGTTATTCATCTGCTTCAGCACCAGGAGCCAATGGCTGTGAGCAGGAGAGTGGCAGGTCTGGAGAGGTCACTGAGTTAAGTGCTGCTAATTCCCTGTTTATTGACTTCAGCAAGTCAGGATTAGGACAGGCCAGGGGTGCGAGGTGGCCTTGTGCTGTTTACACGGCATGCCAGGAATGCAGCTGCTCTACCACGATTTTTGCTTAATTTTTAAGAAGAGGTGGCGGTGGGGAAGGCAGGCAGCTGCCCCAGGGAGCACTCAGTTACCCCAGGGCTGCATTCTGCACCAGATGCCTGGCTTCTTGGGCAAGGTTGGATGGAGAAGACTGCGTGCCCTGAAGCCAAGCGGTAGGGAGCTCCTTGGCAATTTTGGACAATTCTCCCATGTTAGCATGGGAGAAAAGCAGGTTTCTTGCCTGCCTTCCTTCGAAAAGTCAGTCCAGACATTGTCCTGCCCTTCTCTCTCCTAAATAACTAACCTGTTAACCTTTTCCCTTTCTCCCTGTGATATTCTATATTTAAGTGTCATTTCAGCTGCCATGAACTGCACCCAGTCAGCCCATCAAAGCTTGAGACGTTTGGAAACTTGAGCACTGAGAATTGAAAATGTTGTTTCTTCTTCAAAACAAACAAGCAGGAGCTTCCTCGGCTAAAAACCACTTCCAAATGAACAACAAGCCCAGAAGCAGGCAGCCCCCCAGCTGGCCATGCACAAGGAGGTACTGACTCATGGAGGAGGTGAGTCTTGCTGTAAGGACACTGGTGGTAGAGGAATTAGCACGGAGCGATGAGCAGCTGGGGGAGAGCAGCCTTTGTCAGTCACTATCCACCCCGGCTGCTCTGAAATACGTGAGCTAAAGTGGAAAGACTTTCTGTTTCAGCACAGCATTCTCCCTTTTGGTCCCTCTTTGTGTCCTGGCCCCCAGCAAGCTGTGGAATGAGTGTTTTGACCTTTGCAAAAAGTTCTGGGTGTTGCTGATGCACTCAGGCCACTCAGGTGGTGGCAACCTGCTGCTACCACCGGGAAGCAATGGGTGGTTGGGGGATGCTGTGTTTGCACCCAAAGGATAATTGCATTTCCCTAGTAAAGGAATGACAACACAACCCTCAAGGCAGCAGAAGGCATCTGATGCCCAAGTCCTGTTGCAGGCATCGCAGCCATGCCCAGGTAAAAATGCCTCAAATGTGAGACCTTGAGGAATGACAAGATTCTGGGGAAATTTGAGAGCCACTCTCAAGCAAACCCACATCTGGTCTTGGAAGAACTGGTGGAAAGGGGTGCAGTGGGAATGAAATGCTGCCCAGCGAACTGGTGCAATGCCCAAGAATCACAGAATCATCATGGTTGTAAAGGACTTCTGAGATCATGGAGTCCAACCTTACACACACAAAACCTCCCTACAATCTCGGACACTAGAGTATGCCGTGAAGTGCCACATCTACATGTTTCTCAAATACCTCCAGGGATGGTGACTCAACCTGGGCAGGCTGTAGGGGCCACAAAAGCTGTGTACAACTCACGGAAACCATCAGGATTCCCCTAGTTAATGTCTAGACCAAACTTGCACTTACTGTCTTGCCTGAGGTAGCTCTGAGCTTCTGGATCCCAGAAGTTTTCTGTACAGTCCCTGTTCCCAGGACAATTCCTAGCTTGTGTGAGTGGCATCAGAGGGATGGGTTATCTTCTTCCACCTCAGAACTGTGCTTCCCTATCTCCTCCCATCCATCTGCTAATGCTCTTCTCTCTTGGTTTTTCCTTTTTCTGCTTAGTCTGCCTCCTATTATTACAATTAATTTATAATACTTCTGACATTCACTTGAAAATGGCAGGACTTTGTTATTTCCTTCGGACACTCAGCCCCCTCTGTTTTGATAACGTGAGTGTATCTCTTCCCATCCTTTCCTCAGGCGTGCTCTCCAGAGATGTCATTGTAAAGAAATGTGTTTTCCATGAAAAGCGTACCAGGGCGCGTGGACGTTGCCCTGTGCAGAGATGCGATCTTGTCTTCCCTCCTGCGGTTCAAAGTTTGAAAGAGCAAAAGTCAGCGTTCTCCCGCTGGTTATCTGCCCTGCCTGCGGGCTGTCTGTCAGTGTGGTGTCACCAATGTCCTGCAACCCCGACCTGCTTGATTTTCCACTCACTTCTTGCCAGTTTTCCAGAGGAGAACGAGTCTGAAAAGATCTACTACTGATGCTTAAAATGCAAGGAGAGCGCTAGCAATCTGGCAATGCCCTGCAGGAATTAAGGAAAGAGAAACGCTTCGGAGAATGAGGTTAGAGGCAATTAAGAATGCAAAGTGCCATATTAAAGTGTGGGAGGTTTCTCTGGCTGATATCAGTAAGGGCAAGAAAACCTCCCAAAAATACAATTATTCAAAGTTGTGGTTCCCTTATCAACTGAGGATTGCCTCTCACCTCTTGAGTTCTGTGTGTTCAGGCTCTGCCAGCCTCACTGCGCTGCCCGTTTTCTGCCTTTCCAAATTTACTGCCAAAATCAGAGAACAGTGTTTATCAGTGGAACGAGACAAATCTGCGGCAAAGCCTGAACACACTGAAATAGTTTTCCTTGACAATGTCAGGTTTGCCGTGTGGTGTCTGCCATCCCTCAGCCTTTCATCACTCTTGCCCTGGCACTCCGTAGCCTGGTCTAAAAATATCACCTTCTCGGCTGCCAAAGCAGTTAAAACTCTGTGCATGTTTCTTCTGTTCCCTTTATCAGTTTTTTGTTGGCTTTTTTTTTCTTTTTTTCCTTTCTGGATTATCTCTCTCGTGTTGATTTTATATTCTTTTTATCTAAGTTCAACCATCTCCAAAATCATAGCATCACAGCATACAATATGCTTTTAGCAGCTGCCTTTTTTTTTTTTTTTTT
>VZRU01011802.1:0-24403 GCA_013398155.1 Pedionomus torquatus | reverse complement strand
GCGTTCCCTGTGTATATATCTCCACGTACAGAGCGTGGATGTGTTTATTCTTCATACTTTTGTACATCAATGTAATCGCAATCCCTCAAGGAAAGGCCAGGGGGCCTTTCCAAAACCCCTTGAATCCAACCCCCTTTGGATTCAAGGGGTTTCCAAAACCCCTTGAATCCAAAACCCCTTATCCAAAACCCCCCCTGAGAGCGGGGTCGGGCTGGGGAGCCCTCTCGGGTGCCCGAGAAGGATCAAGCCCATTTGGAGATCGTTCTGGTAATTATGGAATTACTCCGTAATTACCAGCCGTCCCCATGCCTGTGCTAGATGCGGTCGTAGTTGTGTCAGGTAGTGATTGCGCTGCAAAAAAAAAATCATTAAGCTCTGCCCTGCTGGAAAAAAAAAATAAAAAATAGGAAGAAAACGTCGTGGTTTATTTCTTGAAGGGCGAACAAAAAAATGCGAAGAGCTCGACGTACCTGAAATAAGGAGGGGAAAAAAAAAATAAATAAGAAAATATCAGAGTTCTCCGTGTTCCCTTTATGTAGCTTTTAATGATCTGGCCCAGTTTATTTCTGCTTCTAAGAAAAATTGCTTCCAGGCAAACCCCTTTTATCTTTGGAGTTATCGGGGGTTGGGGTGAGCAGAGCGATTTATTTATATTAGAAATGTGGTCGGGCTCTCTGTAACCCTCACAGTGTTGGTACTTTCATGAATGAGTAAGTGACGGGGTTACAAAGTAGGAGCACTTCTTCAAAAAAAAACCAAATTAAATCAACCCCCCCCTACTATCCTTCTCCCACAATTTCATTATTAAACCTTCTAGAAGCTGGGGAGAGACATGTTTTCCAGGGGTGTATCCTGCCGTATTTCAGTTAAATCGTGATTTCTGGTGAGGATAACGTGTTGGAGCAAAATGCTTCCAGCCAAATCGCTTATCAGATGAGCGGGAGGACTGAGCTATTCTGACAGCAGCCTTATGGCAAGCTGCTGCCCAGGACGGACACAAATGCCTGTCAACTGTAATTATTTTTCTTTACTATTTTAATGTGTGGACACTCTTACACAAAGTGCACCTGAAATATTTTTACAATATTAAAGCCAGTTTAAGTTCAGTTCTGTGTCAGCAACTAAATTGATTGGAGGTGCTACCTGCTGGGATAACTCTTTGAACAGCACGGGAAAACCGGCCNAGAGTTCTGCTGGGCAGGGGCGGTTGTGGGATCCCACGGTCACTTGGCCAAGGGACGGCAGGCCTGGTGGCTTTGTCACATGCAAAAGTGGCACGGCACTGAATGCAAGGTTATTCTTTCCATCCGGTCGGGAACTCGACCTGCTGCTGAGTTGATGAATAGGTGTAAGGGGCCGCTGGCTTCGCTCTCCTCTTGGGTTTCTGGGTGGAGCACGAAGTGTTGGTCATGGACCATCAAGCTTTCACTCATTTAGTGCTGCCGCTGCCGTCCGTCCAGCGCTGCCCGCGTCTCTCATTCAAGCACACGAGCACAGTTCCATTAAAGCCATAGATCCGAGCAGCCCTCACCTTTTGGCACCCGTTTCCAGATCACTTCCACCTCCTGGGTGAGAATCAAACAGTCCCAGTGTTGTTTATCCTCCTGCAGCTCAGGGCTTATATAGATCCAGGACAAATTAAGGGTATTTCTAATTAAGAAGCGTTGTAGGTTATCGTTGGTATCCTTAAACTGTCACTTTCTTCTCTGTGTGTGTGCGATAATTGCTTTAATTTGCTGGAAAGGCCTCCGGAGCCAAGCATAGGTATTTTTGGATGGTATCATAAATCAAAATAAACATAGTCAAAACTGAAGAAAAATGAGTTAAAGTGGAGGAATTGAGACTTAATGTTATCCTTAATAGGTTGGGCTTTTTTCCAAAATAAGTCAGTAACAGCTCAACTTCAATGGAAGGTCAGGTTTTAAAATGCGGTCTTGTGGCCAAAATCTAATTGGGCGAAATTAATGAAAACAGCATGTGACTGGTGAGACATTTTTTAAATAACTTTTATGTAAGTTGAAAGAAAAAAGAAAAAGTACTCCAGTTTATTCTGGCTTGCTCTTCTCTCTCTTCTAGAGCTGATAAAATCCTGAATATCAACTTCTGTAACAGTTCCAAAATTGATTTATTGTTCTTTGTGCGAGTTCTCCTTTTCTTGTTTAATTAGAAGCGTGATACAGCAACGCTTTGGCTTTTGTCTACTTGGACAGAAAACTTGCAAAGTATTTCCTGGAAGGGCCATGCAGCCTGGGAGTGCTGGAGAGGTGGTGGCGCCTCCATCCCCACTGGGTTTTGGGACGTGGCCTGACCACGCTGGTGCCTCCCTGAGCTGGGGGGTGGGCTGGAGACCCTCACGTCTCCTTCAGAGGGTGCTTTGCTGGTCTTACATTCGGGATTCTGCTGCTTGAGGAGGAGGATTTAGAGGTACTGGGCTAGAGAAAACAGTCTAGCAGCTCAGGACATAAATATGTAGTTAAAGCAATTCACTATCTATTAAATAAATTTTAAAAAGGTCTGTCTACGCTTATGGATTTGATTCTCCTGTTGGAGTTATTGAGTGTTTGCTACTGATTTAATTAGACCTATGGTGAGGCTGCAACTGTCTTCTCTCAGTTGCTGATTGCAGCCTAGCTCTGGCTAGGAGGCAACGTTGTTAATGCCTCCAAATAACTGCTAGACCTTGCTTTCAGTTCAGGCTTGAAGTTTCAGTACTGAGGCATCGGCACTTGAAAGAACAAGCATCTCGTGCAGCCGCCTGTGCCCCCACTCCTTGCCCCACAGCCTCTGAAGGAGGGAGCTGTGCATATTGTAAAAACAACAACAAAACCCACCCAGTGCTCTGCTGGGCTTGTCCTCGGGGACTGTAAGCTCTGACAGTGTTGGATAACCTTGAACTCCAAGCCGGATCCCATGGCCCGATGTGAACTCAGCTTTATCCCTGCGTGTTGCTTTACCTTTGCCGTTGGCTTAGGAGGAAGACTTTCAAGCGTAAGGGTTTTGTCCAGTCTGCCTGGGTTTGAGATGCCCAAGGTATCCTCGCATAGAAGGCGGCCTTTGTAGGCAGGAGACTAAATATACTATCTACCAAAAAGATATACGTAAGCGACACAGTGCTGGGCTCCTCCATTTAACCTTGCCCTGTAGGAAAAAGTACACTCTGTGTTCCCTCTCTTTTATCCTCGCCCTTCTCTCCTGCTCTCTCGGTTGTGCTCCAGCCGTTAATGGATGTACGTATGGCATTTCCCTTGGCCGTTTGCAGTGAAAGGAGTAGCTGGTTTAGGTGGATAGCCCGAAGTGGTAATAGAGCACTGAATGCCTCACTGCCCTTTTATGCCTTTTTCATTCTGACACCCAAATTATTTTTGGTCCCCCTTTTATTGGTGGGGCTGTGAGTCGGGGATTAAAAATGGTATGAAGGGGTGACCCCTTGGAGGGGATTTGGGCAGTGGGGCTGGTGTGTGTTTCAGAAGACAGCTTGCCTGTGAACACGCAGACATTTATAATGCATTTAGAAATCAAGGTTTTGCTTCCCGAGTCGCAACCTGACCTCCCAAAACCATCTTTTACCTTGCCTTCGCAAGGTCGAGTTCAAACCTGGCTTTATTAGGGCAACATCCCTTTTTCTCCGTTTATTCTGTTGCTTTTTTTTTTTTCACGGGTCTGGCATTATGTCTGATTAACAATTACTTCTCTGACGTGGCAGAATTGGCGCCTGGGTTCCAGCAGCCTTCAGACCCCAGGGAAACAGCTCTCGGTGCTGCTGGCTAATGGTGCGTGTCGTACAGCATCACGTGCTGGTTCTCCCAAGATTCAGGGTTCAGGTACCACTAGCGATTGGTGATGGAAGAAAAGTACTAAGTAGAAGGTGGCTTTACAGTTAAATATAACAGCTGCCCAGAAATAAACATAAAACACTGAAATTATTTCAGTTGCAAGGCTGAAGTTAGGAGATAACGGGCATTTTCAGCGCTTTTGGGTTTTGTGTGTTTTGCTGTTTTTATTTAAAATCCCATATTCTGTATATTCTTATTCCATATATGGGCTGGATATGCAGAATGAGATAACTGAAGATTTTCAAAACTGTCGTATCCTAGTTTTTATTTACTTGACTTTACAACCTCTCTGTCCAATTAAAAATCCCATCTATAGAGAGTTAATGTATTTTACCGCAGGATGAATCTAGAATAACTTTTCGCCTTCAGCTGTGACTTTGGATTATCAGCAGGGTAAATGAGATTGCTTCTTTTCCCCTTTTTCAGTTGTGGAGAAAATTCAGTGCTCCAATCTAGTCTGTTTCTGGATGAAAAATACAAATCACGCAAAAGTAATCAATGAATCTTGGTCTAAACAAAGGTGCTTCAGGTCTCCTATACAAATGTTGCCTTTCTCTTGTCTGCATTGCATCCTGCAGTGTTTTCACTGAGAAGTGCTTTGCAGAATCCTGAGAGAATAAAGAAGAATAAATCTGTAATTGCTGGAATATGGACCCCATTCTCTGATGTCACTTGGTACCAGTGAGGTGCTGTTCATCCAGATTCCTCTAATGCCTTTTTTTTTTTCCCCCCACCTATTTGCATTTTATTTATCTCGCCTTCGTTCCACATGTCTGCAGCTCCTCCCTTGCCCTCTGTTCTTCTTTTCCCCACAGCTCTTGGGTCGGTGGGTTGTAAATAAGGAATGCAACGTCAGAAATTCCTGGGTGAAGGTTCCATCTGGGCGGCATTTGGCCCACAGATCGCTTGTAAGCCTTTTGTCGCGGCAGTCTGCTTCTTTTACTGAAAGCAGAGGCTAGAGCTCAGCCTGCGCAGCCCCGGGGGACGGCAGAGAGGTTGTGTCATGCTGGCTAATCCCCATGATGAGAATGGATTGAATGGAGAGAGGAAGTGGATGCCCTTTTCTTTTCCTGCTTAGTATTTACCACGTCAATTAGTTTATTAAAAAAAAAGAAAAAAAGAAAAAAAATAAAAAACACAACAAAAAATTGACAGCCAAAACAAAAAAAGCTGTGGAATAGAAGAGCTGTACATCATTTTGGTGCAAAAGCATCATGATGGGAAGTATTTCCATGTTCTGCCATCCCTCGGGAGAGTACAACACACATAACGTAGTGCTATCCATGCAACTTGAAAAAATTCTGCTCTACTTTCAACTGCGTAATCAAAGGAGGATTTTTTTTGCTTTCCCTTTTCAATCACAGCATTCAAAAGGAAACCTCTTATCTATTTGAGAATTCAATACACTTTTGGAAACAAAAGAGAATGAAATCAGCAGCCGTGGGTCTCAGAGCAATACTGATTTTAATAATGTAAACTTTCTTCTCTAATGAGTAATAAGCAGTTCCATCTTTCACGGCCTTTTAAAATTGCTTTTAGTAAGGGACTGGATTTGGTTTAATCCTTCTCAGTATGTAAAGCCCCAGATATTTCAATCCCTTGGGGGCTCAGTATTTTCTAGCTCCGTTTGAAAAGGCAGAGGAAAACAGCTTTCAGAAATTGACAGAATCTGTGACTGATATAATTTAATTTAATTTTTTTTTTTTTTTTTTATCCAGAAAGTGACCCAAAAGTGTCAGTTCAGAAACAGATCTCTGGCATCCCACCCGCTGGATTAGTAGCAAACAGGCATATCATCTAGGTACAGTAGCTCTTTGTGCTCTGACCTAGTTGTTTCTGTTCCTGGCTCATTCTTTCTTGAAAGGTTATTTGGAAGAGATGCAGAATTTGCTCCATAAACAGCTAAAGCAGCATCACCTGCCACGTGAAGTGCTTCCCTTTGAAGCAGATCCTAGCACTACAGGATTGCTGACAACTATAGCTATCTGCTCTGCTGTGTAGTTGGAACAGGTACCCTAAAACCACCTGGGATGGTTTATTCTGGAGGATGCTTTTTTCCCAAGGAAGGGCTAAGAGAGCCTTGTCTGGGATCAGGCTGATATTAATGGGGTCTAGCAGCAAATTCATCTGGATCATGTAATTTTTACATGATTAGCACCTAAGTGGTGCTGTTGTCCTGTCTACACCTGCATTGCTCTTATGTTGTCTGTGTGCTTAACTGTTAACTCGGCTGTCTTTTCTTTTTCCTTAGGTATTTCCAGAAAGTGCCTTGAGGAAGCTTCTGTATCTAGAAGAATCCCTACAAGAAACACCGCGCTCTTTCTGGCAACTTGTGAAGCAAAGCTGTCAAAATGGCAGAAAATAAGGACAGTAATATTAAAAACGCAGATGTGAGACCCAAAAACAGCCGGAGCAGAAGTGCGGACAGAAAGGATGGTTACGTCTGGAGCGGAAAGAAGCTCTCCTGGTCCAAAAAGAGCGAGCATGGTTCTGACGCTGAAACAGCAAGTGTGGCAGGAAGATCAGGGAGTAGTTTAAGGAGCCAAGAGAGGAAATACAGCTGCTCCTCTATTGAGCTGGATCTGGACCGTTCCTGTGGTCATAGGTTTTTAGGCCGTTCTCTGAAACAGAAGCTGCAAGATGCCGTGGGCCAGTGCTTTCCCATCAAGAACTGCAGCAGTCGACACGCCTCGGGACTGCCATCAAAGAGAAAAATTCATATCAGTGAGTTAATGCTAGATAAGTGTCCTTTTCCTCCGCGCTCCGAGCTGGCTTTTCGGTGGCACTTGATCAAAAGGCATACAGCCCCTATAAGTCCAAAAGCGGAAGACTGGATAATTGCTGATTTATCCCAGCATGAGGAAAGGGAGGATCAGCTGCGAGACGACGAGCTTGCCAACAGGGGAGCAGACTCTCCCTCCCAGTCCTGTGACTTTACCGACAGTGGTTCCTCGAGGGGTGATTCGAGATCCGAGTTGGCCACGGGTAAGGTGGTGAGGAACAGTAAAGACGAGAGCGATATGGACTCCGATGATGAAGTTGTAACACTGTGCACAAGTTCTCGAAAAAGAAACAAGCCCAAATGGGAAACGGATGATGAGCTGCTACGGATGGAAACGCCTCCGAAATACCATACGCAGATCGATTATGTCCACTGCCTGGTCCCAGACCTCCTCCAGATCAATAACAATCCCTGCTACTGGGGAGTCATGGATAAATATGCAGCTGAGGCCCTGCTGGAAGGAAAGCCAGAGGGAACATTCTTGTTACGAGATTCTGCCCAAGAAGACTATTTGTTTTCTGTGAGCTTCAGGCGCTACAGCCGATCCCTCCACGCGCGGATAGAGCAGTGGAACCACAACTTCAGCTTTGATGCCCACGATCCTTGTGTCTTCCATTCTCCTGACATCACGGGACTCCTAGAGCACTACAAAGATCCAAGTTCCTGTATGTTCTTTGAACCGCTTTTATCCACTCCTCTAAACAGGACATTCCCTTTCTCTCTCCAACATATATGTAGAACGGTTATTTGCAACTCTACTACATACGATGGTATTGACGCCCTTCCCATCCCTCCCTCAGTGAAGCTGTATCTGAAAGAATATCATTATAAGTCAAAAGTTCGAGTACTCAGGATCGATGTACCAGAGCAGCAAAGCTAGAGAATATTTTTATGAAAGAATAGAATTGTCTCTAAACAGACAAATAGTATGTTCAGTCTTTCTTCCTTCTAGTTGGGTTTTTTTCATAGTGATTTGATTTTTTTTTCTTCTTTTCTTGCAGATTATTTAAGCCCCAAACTAGCCTCTGTCTAAGGCTTTTTTATCCAAATGTACTTTGAGTCTTCCCAGCTCTCTTTTTTAGAAATTATATTCATTGTGGGCTTTTGGTACTGTTCCCAAACTAGAGTTTTACAGAATTTCAGGTAGACTTTCTGATATTTCTGTAGATGGGTAGTCTTTAGATCTAAAACCCCTAAAAAAACAGTTTTGAACTTGATCTGTCTTTTATATTGTAATTTACGTATGTTGCTGACATGGCTGAAATAATGCACTGTTAACTAAAGATTGACTCATCTGTATTTTCTGCATTTCTTTTAAAACGAGTGCCCTGCCCTCTGTGTGCGTGTGTGTATGGCCGTCCTTACCTAATAGAGTAAATTCATCAGTCTATTTCTAACATGACTATTCCTAGCAAAATGAAGTTTGAAAGAGGATATGATCTTTCTATAAATACATCAGGGGACTAAACAGCGGGGAGGGGGAAAAACAATTCAAGTTAAGGATAACACTCGGTACAGGAATAAACGTTTAGGAAAGGATTTTGGTCGGGAAGGATGAAGGCTCATCCTTGTAAAAGCAGTGGGGCTCTGGAACAGCTTTTCATTTTGTATAATAGCAGGAAAAAGCAAACTGCTCATAAACTGGGATTTGATCAGTGTCTGGAAGGGATGATGATACAGTTACTTATGATAGATGGGACTTGGTAACTCTATTTCTATGGTAGTATTTCATTATATGAAATACCCAGTTTTCACTCATAGAGCTGCTGCTTCTGAAATGGGAGAGTGAAAAGGAAGGTATTTCCCTAAAAATCTGCACATTAAACTATCTGACTTTGCAAGGTTGATCCTGAGGTGATGATGAATAACATTCTTACTTTGTTAGTAGGGGGGGTGTTTTTTTTAATAAGTAGAGTTTAAAAAAACCACCACCAACAACAAAAAACCCCAAACCAAAACACCCCAGTCTGCAGATCCTTCTTGCAATGTGAAGCATTTGGTCGAATGGCCGCCTGCCAAATTCCATGTAGGGGAAAACTACGCATGGATAATGCTCCTAAAAGCATTACTTACATTACGTGGATAGGCAGATCTGTGGCTGAATTACTGGTGAAATCCCAGCGAGACTCAGTGGAGCTGGGTTTTCTGTTGCTTTCCAGGCTGGCCTCAGGGGAGGGTCAGCAGTCCTGTTGTCTTCTCTGGTGGGTACTTCATCTCCTCGTGCAAAACCGGGCCCAGAACCGCTCTGCCAAAAGTACGTGAGATGATGTAATTAATTGTAATACAACTACCCCACTGTTTCCTCTTCTTTGATCGCAGGGAGTGTTTGTATCCCCTTGAAATGCATCTGAAAGCAAGACGCTCTCCCCCAAGCCCACACGTTACAAATGCGCTCCATTTCACGCATTGCAAAAGATCTTACCAAAAATCAGCAGTTACCCGCCAGTCTTGGTCCCAGACTGCAGGCTACGACTAAGCGGTATTTTTATTTGAATATTTTAGTTTCACACAGTACAGAATCCTACGGATTTCTGGACATCAAACCTCCCCTGCAAGCCTGGTACCTGGGAATTACAAGGAAGCTTTGCTGAGCTTCCCGAGCAGAGAATACCCTTTCCACTAAACTGCTGTCGCTGTGATGATGTAAACAGATTTCCAGGGACATCTGCTTAGAGACCAGCCCGTTTGTTTTCACTGTGTTTTAAATAGGTTTTGAACCAAAGTCTCTGGGGAGAAAATGCAAACGCGTCAATCTATGGCGTCGCACATGGATGAATACGCTCCAGGACAAACCCTCAGCTGCTATAAATCAGCGTGGCTTTATTGATACGCTTATAACAGCTTATACCAGCTGAGATTCTCCATCCTCCATATGCAAATGATAATTGTATGACTGATGCCAAAAAAATTACCCTTTTATTTTTTTGGTAATCCTTTCCTTGCGCTGCTTCCATTCAACTGACATTGCCTTTTGCATAAACTGCCTTTTACGCAGGACAGCTTCATACCAGTCAATCTATTTTTCCCTCTACCTGTCACTGTCATTTTCCAAATGGAAAGTGAGCGAGCAGCGGGGCTCATCTTTGCTCTGCTCTTTTATGCTGTGCCCGTCAAAGGTCCCTTCCAACCTAGATAATCTACGATTTGCGTGGCTGTGGTATGAGAGAGAATCTGGTTCCAAAACCTGACGTCACAGAGCAACGTCAGGCCTATCTTCTGCCTGCTTGATTCAAATTCTCCTTCAGAAACTCCTAATTAGGGCAAAAAGCTCATAATTTTAAATAGAGATCGGCATTATCATCATTTTTATCACAAGACCACAAAAAATAGATTTTGACCTAAAGTCCTATTACTTGCTTTGGGAGTTAGTGAAGGCCGCCATCTCTTAAAATCAGCAAAGATTCTGTCCCTTCAAAAGGAAAGGCCTTGAAAACCTTTTCTGGGTGGTAGTTCCCCAAAACTGGGTGTAGCCTACGTTGCTTTGACATTTGTTGATGCATCACTTACCCCAAAAGCATCTTGAGCACTCCGGTTTTAGGAGACGTACATAATATAGCGGTTGGGGGAAGAAGGCGCGGCACATAAAAATAGCGCCTTTGGACCGGGGGCCAGTTAACTCCATTTATTTAGGGCAATCATACGTAGAAAATATCAGTGGGTGGCATCTTGTGGAAGTTCACTCTGTTTTTTTTCTTGGTTTATTTGTGCAGATCGTGCCCGTGTGACATCTGTACCTAATGACGTGAGTTGTGTATACGTGCGCGGTCTGTGAGAAAAAGATCCATTTCATGAAGTATAATTTTTTTTTACGAAACGTGACAACTCAAAAGCTCTGTTTTGCTTAAATCCATGTCTCCTTTTTGTCTTTTTTTTTTTTTTTTTTTTTTTTTAATAACCTTATAGAAATTAACTGGCTTTACAATACGCTAGGAATTATCATCCCCAAGTTTTCCTCCCACTGTGGTCATTAACAGTCTTACAGGTGCTGTTCATTCCAGTGACACTTTATAAGACCTCGCATCTCAAGTGTGATCCAAAGATCTTCAGGTTCAGTGCTGAAGCCCTCTAAAAAATCAGCCTCAGAAACAGGGTAAGAACTTCCATTTTCTAAACCTAAGCTCTTCCGAGACAGAGATCCCAGGTTCTTCAAGATGAAAATCAAATGTGGATCAAGGAAAGGTATGGAGATGTGTGGAAACCCACGGGCTGAAGACCATGCAGCAGGTCGGTGGCTGAACGAGGACATAATCCAGAGGTGACCCTGGCCACAACCCCTCCAGTTTTGGGGTCCCCAGCCAGCTTTGCATCCGGAATTAGGTCTGCCCGATGCTGTCTGTATTGGTTTCAAGGCGGTTCCGTAGGAGGGCAGTAGAAATTGGTGTGAACAGCTTCTGGTAAGAAAACATCTGATTTTGATAAACTATTTTGATATAAGGGGGGGTGAAAGGTCAAGGTCTTGATGCACGCTGGGCAAACTGCAGATACAAGCTATTTTTACAGTTTTAAAAAGAAATTAAACGCTCTTTCCATTAATGATGTTCTCTGGAGTTTGCTTTTGCCTGAAGTGACTTTTTGCAGCCCTAGAGTAATGCAGTTGTTGGCCCGGCTCGGTCAATACAGAGCAACTTCAGCTCCATCAGAATCGTTGGTGGATCTGGGGCAGTTGCTGCATCCGATAATTGGGATTCCACGTTTCTTCTCGATTCTCCTGCTCTCGGTGTGGAACAGGATGTGTGTATCTCTCATGGCATATCCAACCTGGAAAAAAAAAATCAAAAAGGAGTGATCATGATTTAAATGCTTTCCTTTTAAAGCTGCTGGTGTGTTTCCAACAGAAAGAAGAAATCCTCGTATGATGCTGCCATACATGGTCTTACTGTAAAATTGACATGCTCTTAAATAATTAAAAAGGGGGATACTTTAATTTTGAAAAAGGATGCTGGAGGAAGGAGGTTAAAGGAAGCTTTTAGTCATCTCTAAGGTTAGATTTATTGATCTAGTGATCAATCCCTTTCTCTTTCCTGAATTTAAAGCTAATGGGAGACTGTGGTCAGAGATGAGTGGCTTTTAGTTAAGGTTTTTGACTCTTATAAATAATACAACAAATGTCCTAGTAAGTAATAAGAAATAAGATACTCGCTCATTCTTTTTAAATAGAACAAATGTGGCAAACAAGACTCGGCTGTAATTTCTGAAGTCATTTATTAGACAAATTGCTCTTCTCTACTTCTTTTACAAGAGAGACATAAACCATTATATTATTTATTCATGAATCATAGCCATTAAGATGATAAATCAAATTATCAGCTTCCTGTCTCTCTTCAGTTTTAATCATTTTTTATAGTTCATGCAACATAAAGACAGCTTCCTTCCTATGAAACAAGAGACCTTCAGAGACCTTTTTATTGTAAACGTACATTTCCTTCCCATTTTTAAGTATATCCCAGTGATTTTCTCTGTCAATTTTACCTGCAATAAAAATCCAATAAGGAACTTGTACATTGATTCAATATAGGCAAGTTAGCTATGAAGTAAGTGATTTTGGTTAACCTCTGAAATAACGTAGTACTAGAAAATGCAGTTAAGAGGATTTTTTTTCTGCCACCCCTACACGTGCGTGGTTTTATCACACATTTTAAAGGAGAGAAATCTGGACATGAGCTCACATACCAGTAGCAGGACCGTTCTCTAAAGGTTTAACGTGAGCTCTGCAGCAATATCTCTGGTTTTATATATATCGAAGCTTACTTTTTCTGCCACATTCACACAGCCAGGGTGTCTTTGCCTCTTCCCGTAGTGGGGGGAGAGATGGTTTCACGCATCCTTTCCTCACCTGCTCTCCCTCTGCATCTCTCTGCTTCTGCATCTAAAACAGTGGCAGGAGGAGCCACACATGACAGGGAGTTGTCATCCATTCAGAAAAAAAAAAGCATGTTATTGATTTCCATTCCCAAACAGATGTGGCCAACTGGGCTTAAACTTGATCGTCCTTGTTAAATACTACGCTCAGGAAGCACCGATGAGGTCAGAGTTACCCAGGATGGAGGAAGAGCCTCTGTCTGCATCATTAGAAATACTCAGCTGTGCTACAGTGTAAAAATCAATACTTGTTTACTCAACTCTATGAATAATAGAGTTTTGGATGTAAATATGTAATTTATGCATCTAAAATCTATAGCACGGGGCTGACGTGAGTTGCAATAACTTCCCTCTTCCCTGCATCCATTTTAAAAATCCCCTGGGTGCCGGAGTGATCTGTTTTTTGGCCAAAAGGCATCCTCAGCCCAGGCTCCCCATTTAGAATGCCTTCGTGCAGGGTTCCTTGTGGGGTTAGACCATCATGTGCCCCGAGGATGTCCTCGCATGGAAACCCCGGGTATTTTAGTGCTAGGGGAGAATCCCTTGAATAGCATGGGTTTGGGACCAGTCAAAGGGATGTCTGGATCAGGGAGCATAGCTCCCATGGTTGCCACAACAGAATTAAAAGCCATAGCAGGCTCATTAGCCCATTAAGGATGTCTGGCCACCAGTGCAGAGACACAAGGATAACCGTCTTGTGAGAGCTGGGGATGACAGCCTTGCAGGGTTGCTTGGCACCCCGGTGGTGTTGCTCTTTTGTAAAGAGCGTGCCTGGTATGGTCCAAAAGTGTTTTTCTCCCTTGTCATCTTCATTATGTTCCTGGTTCTTGCATTATCAAAATGGTGCCGTAGAGAAAACAGCAGGGTTGTGTTAGTGTAACCCACCAGCACAAAGGCATTGCTGGAATGTGCCAGCTTAAGATTTGATCCCAGCTTCAAGATAGGAGGCCTTGTTAGCTGCCTGGGAGCTCTTGTATCTTATTTTCCTTATTTTTCTTGTAAATTCCCTGGAAGGAAAAAGAAATCTTAGTTATTTCTTAATTTTCATGTTCAGCCACCAGCTAAAAGCGTCTCTGGGTTGGGCTCAGTTGAGCAGGTTCATTGCCAGGCCTTTATTTTTCTAACACTCGTCAATCGCCATAGACGACGGCCACTGGAACAGACTAAATCCATTGGCTTGTGCCAACGTGGGATTTTTTTTTATTTAAGGAAAAGGCTGGGTCTGTCCTACGTAGCAGTTTCATGGTTGTATTTCTAGGTCAGGCCTTTATGTGTAGTCACATGAAGTTCCAATTTGAACAAAACGCCCAGTTAAGGGTCTTGATGCTTGATGCTGTTACGATTAGAAAGTTGTCTAATCAAATTTTGTTTCCAATTAAAAAAAAAAAAATTGGATTAGCTCTCAGACTGAGACCTTCGCTTTTATTTTTAGTCTACAACTAATGAACCCCTGAAAATAGAGTATATAATGAAAACACGGCGATTGGTTCTGCTGGGATGGTTGGGAAAATACATTAGCAGATCAGAAAGGGTAATAAATCTTCTGTCACAACCTTCCTCATTAAAGTAGATAATTTGAAATTGCCTCTAGTGTATTAAACAGTTCATTATTTTGCAGGGGAGCAACACATAAGACAAAAGAGTAGTGTTCTTTTAATTGATACCCAAAGCCTGGGAAGAAAAAAACCTGAATAAAGATCAAGCGAATTTAGTCAAGGAAAAATCAATCTGAGCACTGGCTGTGTCGCTGTACAACTCGCTTGGAGCCAGACGAAACATCCTGTCCTCCGACTTAGGGGCAGGAGGAAAGGTCTCTGGAAAATACTGGGGGAGAGAGAGCAGGGCCAGGGAGTAGCTCCACTAAACCCGACGTCATGTTTTTCTTCAGCGCCACACTTACAAAAGTAGGTAATTTCAGGTTTGTGGATTATTTATTTTTCTGATTGTTTTAGCGCATTGGAAATGAGCAGCCCCCAAAACTTATTTTCTTGACTTTATCAGCAGCTTGATGTTAATCCAGAGGCATCCAACGCTTCGAACAGGCAAAGGATGTTCTCAGCCCGAGGGAAGGGCATGAAGCATAACCTGAGTGGGAAACTGAGGCAAGAAAGGGGAATTTGGGGCAACAGCTGAAATGAGGAAGGAACCCAGTGCTGGGGCGAAACGGAGACTTTTCCCTGTGAAGCCAGCTATGACATCTGTCAGCAGGAATGGGAAATCTCCACCCTGGTGTTTTTGGCAGGGAATATCCCTGCGTGATCTTCCTCCTCCCTTGAAATTCCTCGTTTTACAGGACACCTCTGACCTAACAAGTGGGAGGCTGAGGGCAAGCTGATGGCTTTTCTTCTCCACCTCTTTACAGCAAAGCTGCTGTTTTGGCATTAGCCAAGAAGATGCCTGAGCTCCCACTGCCACCAAGGTAACAACAGGACCGGCGAGCGGGGCAGCCTGTCATTTTTATACTCCTGTCATTTTTAGACTCTCCGAGCCAAACTACATCTCAGTGTGATGCTGCTGGCTTCTGCCGTCCTTGTACACAAGGAATCTTGGTCCCGTGCCCAAAGAGAGGGCAAACGGAAAGGGGAAATAAGGGAACGTTTTACTGGGGAAGAGATACTCGGCGATGGCAGCGAGTGGGAGGGTGTGAGTTTGAGTTTGCCAGCCAGATGAGGCACTTGCCCTTCGTCTCTTTTACGTTGATTCACTAAGAACACACGCGTTTAATAAGGTAAGCCCAAAACTAATATAAATTGCAAAGTCCTCTTCCCAGGTCCTCCTCTCCTCCAAGGGAGTCAAAGCAAAATCAGTTCTAGCTCACCCCTTTGCCAGCCAGCCCTTTTCTCACACATGAGCAGCGCTTGGTTTCTGCTGGATATTCCCTCCCGACAGGATCTTCTGCTACCGCAGGTACAATCTGTTAGTACAAATTACCTGAGTGGGCGGCAGATTCTTGGTACACAAAAGACTAGCCAAGGAATAAAAGGATCTTTTCTTTCACAAGAGCCAGGGGGATGCACTGAAGACTTTGATATTGTGCTTCGTTTAATAGCAAAAGCGCAAGTAAATAATCCTTTTATCTGATGTGATTCCAGGCAGACAGGATTATTGAGGGGGAAAGAAAAAGCGGGAGGGGGATGACTGGAGAAGACCTAAAGGGAAGGAAGGGGCAAGTAGGGAAATGGGGAACTAGAGTTGCCGCTTTCCAAGGGCTTCCCAAGCCAAGCATTGCCTTCCTGCTCTTTAATCTCCTGGCCTTCTTCCCCCTCTGAACTGCTCTGATACCCACACACCGTAACCAAATAGCCCTCCCCAAAGCACAGTTTGAACCCTGGTTGTCAAATGTTTGGCCACATTAGGGTAGAAATTATTCCAGATAAATTCATTCAATGCTTTACGAAGCTAAAAATGGCACATTTGTTATCACACAAATAACATATGGCATTAGCAAATGAAATTTAACATTGTAGTGGCTGAAATCACAAGTGTAGCTTAGCCAGGACCTGAACCTGAGATGCACAAGTAAAGCAAAGAGATGTGCCCCTCCCTCCACCTTTCACTTCTACCGCCTCCGCCAACTTTGGCTTCGTTTGTACACTAAAAACCAGACTTTTACACTGACATACCTAGTTTTACACCCAGCCAGGCAAGTGCCCCGTCCTCAGCAGTGGCCACAAGCGATGGCTCAGGGAAGAGCAGCTCAGGCAGCGGCCAGCCCAGCCCAGCAATGGGTGCTTTACCTGTCTCAATATAAAAACAAGCATTACCAGTAGTGAAAATGTTATTAAGTTATTTTGGATGAGGCGCTAGAAGGCTGCGTGCCGGTGTTTTTACTGCCCAAACGTAAAAGTGTGCCATAGATTTCTAACAGTGGGGAGGTTCATCGCAAACGACTGCCTGCAAATCAGTGGATGAATGAGAGTACCTCTCCCCAGAGATCTCCACAAAAGTCTCCTTAATTCACATGCCTATCACGGTTTCTTTTTTCAGTTATGAAAATACATTGTAGTGGGCATGCAACACGTACTTTGTCGAAAAGAAAAGGAACTTCTAGCAGTATCAGACCTAACTGCAGTGCGGGCTGTGAAATCTCTGCTGAGAGGGGAAGCGTTCATTCATCTTTTCCTGCACTTCAGCATAATCGTGTTGGAGCCTGATCCCACAATCCTTGCTACTGACTTGTTCCTTAGGAAGAATTTGTGCGATAAAGCGCTATTCATAAGTTTAAATAACATTGCGCTGGTTGTTTTTACCTCCTCTTACTTCATGAAACCCGCCGTTCAAACAGTGGAGCTGGGGGCAGGTCTCCTGTTTGGGGAGTTGGTTCTTTTCTGCTATTTTGGCAGCACATCATGTTGTTTTCCCAGAACGTGTTTAGCTAAAGTAGCTCTGAGGAAGGAGGGTGACACAGTCCAGAATGAGACTGGTTTTCTCAGGTCACCAACCGGTTCAGACCCTGTGATGCTGGGCTGAAATACTCCCGAGGAAGTGTTATTCCTCTTCGTTATTTGTACTGCAACAGCAGCTCGATGCTGCTAACCTAGAAACTAATACAAGGAGATGCTCCGTGGCCCAAAGAATTTCAAGTCCAAGTGTAAAATGGGAAACAATAAATGAATTCAGGGGAGGCGGTGAAGGGGAGGGGGCTGTGTACTAACCAACCCCGGGGCATCCATCACGGGATTGGGAATCAAAGGACAGGAATTTCCCGTAGGAGGAGGATGACAACGACCTGGGAATGCAGGCAGCAAGGAGCGGAGTTTGCTGGAGGCATTTTTCAAGTGCCCCTTCTTCTAAACTGCCTCCAGCACAGCCCTGGGGAGCACGAAATAACAAGGCAATTATGTCCTCAGATCCCTGTGATATTGTTAGAGCTGAGCCCAGCATGTTTCATAATCTACTTTATCACAATAGTCAGTTCCTTTTTTTCTCTTATTTTTTTTTTTTTCCTAAATGGCTGTACAGAAGAGTATTTCTACTAATTAATTAGGATGCATTCACCCCGGGGGGAGGAGAGGGAAGGGGAAAGCTGACAGGGGGGATTTGAAATCTGTTTTGTCAGACAATATTACATTTACAGGCAGGAGCAGTGCTTGCCCCCAGGTAGCAGGAACTGAAATAACATACAACGCCTGCTTATCCAGCCTGGAGCTGGAAGTTTCTGGTCTGGCGAGGAGAAGAGCAGGCCAGCTACTGGGAAAATTAAGTTGGGCTGTAAGAATTCCATGGAAAAAAAAACCCTGTGCCAGATTAGCATTTTTTTACCCTGCTTCAATGCAAACTCCCCAGGGTAAAGCTGCCCAAAGACAAAGCTCTCACCCAAACTCAGCAGGACTGAGACTTTCTCACCTCAAGCCTCACGCAAAAAGCCCCCAAATCCACGAGGAAGCTCCAAAATGAACTTTGGATCAGGCTCATTCCAAACCTTCCCTTATCTCATGTCTAATTTATCACTGAAATGTCTGTAATCCTCCCCAGGGAGACTTTCTAGTATTTAAACAGCTACTACCCTGCATAATTTCTTCCTGTTTTCATAAGAGAGAAGAGGAACTGAGAACATTATGCTAAATGCCTCAAGACTCCAAAGAATAGAGATTTTCATGGAATTTTCTGAATCTATTATCATTGCTAGGGATGTGGCTGGAAACAACCCCAAGGTTAAAAAGTTCAAATGTCTCTTTTCCTTTCTTTTCTAAATAACTCTTGCTTGAAACGATCCCAACTTCAGTCGATTCCAGCCACATTTGCACTTTAAAGCTCTGTCAGACAGATATTAAAAATATTTAAGTCTCGTTTATTTATAGGAATCCTTCATACTTGGCTGACTCGTGGCTTGACAAATCCATTTGACCTAAAATATGACTAAGAAGTGTATTTGCGGTATGTTTATTAGTTCAGAAGAAGTCCTTCTAATCTGTTTTCCGACTGTACTCTTCCATCAGGCTGATGGAAAAATAAGACCCAAAGAAGAAAGCGCCTTCTTAACAGTGGTCATGGAAACTGCTTTATTCTCAGAGAATTTTTGCATGGCATTAGCGACTAAATGGAAACTTGGGCACTTCAGCTATTTGCTGAACCAGGTCCTGAAAGTCGAAGAGAAGGAGGAGAACATGACACGGGTGTTATTCCTACAGATCTTCTCCAGAGCATTAAATGACTAGTGCCTGATGTGACAAGACTTTAGTGTATTAAAGTTGAGGTGGATTAAATTCATGCTCTTTTGATGGGGTAACCCAAAACCGACAACGCAATTGCAGCCACAGAGTGAGGTGACCAGCAGGTTGTGGGAAGTGATTCTCCCCCTCTACTCTGTGCTTGTGAGACCCCACCTGGAGTCCTGTGTCCAGCTCAGGAGTCCTTAAGAGAGAAAGAACATGAAACTGTTGGAACAGGTCCAGCAGAGAGCCATGAAGATGATCAGAGGGATGGAGCACCTCTGCTGTGAGGACAGGCTGAGGGGGCTGGGGCTGTTCAGCCTGGAGAAGACTCCAGGGAGACCTTCTAGCAGCTTTCCAGGATCTGAAGGGAGCTCCAGGAGAGCTGGAGAGGGACTCTTGGTCAGGAAGTGGAGTGATAGGACAAGGGAGAACAGTTTTAAATTAGAAGAGGGAAGATTTAGGTGAGATATTAGGAAGAAATTCTTTGCTGTGAGGGTGGTGAGGCACTGGAACAGGTTGCCCAGAGAAGCTGTGGCTGCCCCATCCCTGGAGGGGTTCAAGGCCAGGCTGGATGGGGCTTGGAGCAACCTGGTGTGGTGGGAGGTGTCCCTGCCCAGGGCAGGGGCGTTGGAACAGCGTGATCTTTAAGGTCCCTTCCAACTCGAACCATTCTATGATTCTAAATACAAAAAACTTAGTCCTGAAATGAACTGCACTCCCACAGCTGCACCAGGTACCTGGTAAATGTCTGTCCCAATTCCCCCACAATGAAAATGTTGAGGGAAAATAGCTCCACTCTGAGAAATTCCTAAAACTACTGAAATTAAGAAGTGAGCATCCACTTGGTCTCCATCTGGAGGATTTTGGGTGAGGTGGATCAATGCTGGATGTAGCACCCTCCACATGGTATATGATACCAAATACTCACTTCAATAATTCATCATACGCCCTTCAGTAGCTCCTTTGTCATGTTGGTGACTTACAGATCCTTCATGAGCTCAAATGAGTCTTATGTGCATCATTCCCTGAATTACTACAAGCCATTTGACTGTAAATGTGTTCTTTGGCACCAATCAGTGGATCATTGACCTTCGCAGTATGGCTACACCATCGATATTCATCTGGAATACAGACACGAGCAACTGGGTAGCGAACAATTAATTTCACATATAGAAAGGCGTATGTCAGTGGCTGTGCAAAACTGGAGATCTCAAAGGCCCTTGGAGGGTTTGCAAAGAGAAGTGCCCGAGCACAGAAGCTTCTCTCGATAAAGAACCAGATCCCAAAGGCTTCGGGCAGAAAGATCAAACCAGGCAGAAATTCAGGTCCACAAACGGCATCATAGGGAAGTGATGAGAAACCAAGTGACTGAGATTTAGCAACCTGGGTGCACTCCTCCTGCTGGGAGCAGTTCCTGGGATCGCTGGGGTAACCAGCGGGCACCCCACGGCACGGACGACACCTTCACACAGCTCTCCAGGCTGTGGTGGATGCAGATCTGACCCCAGGCTGAAGGACTGCCAGGGGCTTGCAGGGTTTGCAAGGATCATTCCACATTTCTCATCTTTCTCCTTTTCCTAAGGATCTGGCGTTGCCCACAGTCAGGTGGGATTGGGGGCCAGCTGGACCTTTGGTCTGTCCCACTGCGACTGTTCTTAAGTCGCTCCAGCAGTGTGCCTGTGTGTGTTTATATCCCTTAGAGAATCTGGGCTCTGGGAAAATCAACTCTGCCCTCGTTGCCAGGCCAAAGCCTCCACGAGGCAGCTACTCCTCACCTCCTTCTCCCTCTCCAGAAAGACAGCTGCGGTTACAATTGCAAAATAAGAGCCAAAAATAAAGAGCGTCCCTTTAGTCGCCTTTTGCTCTTCAAGCTTTTGAAAATAAATAAAAAATAAAATAAAAAAGCAATAATCCAGCTTGTCTCCAGAGCAGTGAGCACTTGAAAACATGATCCTTCAGTGAACGAAGGACCATAATTTTGTATTATCATCTGCCTGTCGGAGCTGTGGCTATAAGCCAAGCAGCAAATGTCACAAAACTCATTGAGAGGGTGTGAGGATTTCAACACCGCACCGGGAACCAGTTTGTGACCGGGCATGGAGAGGAAAGGGAAAAGGGAGGACAGAAAAGGGACAATAAAGGTTGGATCCCTTGGGGGATCTGTGGTTCTGTCTCTGGAGCTGGGGAGAAGGTGGGCGCCTCGCTGAGAGGATAGATGATGAGGTGGGTTCCACTGGTGTCACACAGAGAGGAATTTTCTACTTCTTATTCAGTAAAGAAGTGGAGAGAGCTCAGAGCTCTGTCTCCTGCCGCCAGAGCTGCCTTCTGCTGCCAGACATAATCACTGGCTCCGAAATCTAAAAACAAACTCATGCAGTCGTTTGACACAAGATCAAGGCTCTACATATCCACCACCGTGGAAAGAAAATTCACTCCTTGTCACAGCAAACCCATGTGTTAGTACCCGAGTGGCTGTCAAAATGTCTTTAATGACAGTTCACCTGCCCCTAATTTCACAACAAGCAGCCAGCCACGCTTCCTTCCCAGTTCAATCCAGTTTATCTCATCTCCCTGATAGGCCGCATTTGCCATCCCAATGCACTTTGAACCAGTTTTATGATTTTATCTTCATGGCAACAAGCCTCTGCCTTGAGAAAAGAGCACTTATTAACTAGAGACAGCGTCATTTTCGAAGTGATTTATTTTATGAGGGTTTTGAAATAAATTATCAGGCAGTGATTGGCCATAGGGGAAAAGCGTATAAAAGCTTGCCACATGCCTTGAACATACCATCTGGTATCCTTTAAAATCTAGCTTCAGGGTGGCTGGGCTAATTCTTCAGAGCGCACGACGTTCACAGCGCACGGTGAAGCATGAATATAAAAGCCGAGTGAGCCCTGTAAGAATCAACGCTGTAAATTAAGCTTAATATTTTATCTCTCACTGTTCTAACCCATCACCAGAGAACTGGCGTTTTCTTAACTAAAACTGACATTACATTCCATAATTTTAATCTCATTAAAAAAAAAAAAGACACCAAAAACCCCAACCAAACAAAAAAACAAACTAATCCTTTTATTTTCTGGTTGGATAGAAAAGGGATGCCTCCACTGTGTCTCAGATTTCCAACTGGCTGATGTAAAAGCAGGAGGTACAAAAAAAGACAGCGTTATTGTTCCTCTGGATTTATTGTTTGTGGCACGCACAGCCCTTTGGGTGGGATAAACTTTTCTGCCCCTGATGCTTGTCACATTTCAAGATGTGCGTTATTCTCCCCGAAAAGTACTAAATCAGGCAATTTAAGCATTGCCTGTTGGTCTTTTACCCCAAAAGAAAGGCTGAGGCAGGCAAGTATGCCAATTTTTAACACTGAAAGACAAAAGAGATGTTGATGAACTGCAGGGATTCAGAGGAGGACCACTGGTGTAGCTGGGGAGCCTAGAGTGTACGAAGAGAGGCTGTGGAAATGGTATTTTGGGGCTCGGAGAGAGGGGAGGAGGGGTGTCACTGCAGTCTCCAGCCACCCAGAGCGGGGTCACAGAGCAAGCAGGTACTTTGCAGAGGTAGGTGGTGAAATGACAAGCAGCAAGAGTCACAAGTGGCAACAAGGGGAAGTCTTGATGAGATGCAAGGAACGATGGTGGTATTCACAGTGGGCGTATTTAGGGACTCAACGTCCAGACAGGTTGTGCAATGGTTGTGTTGTCTTTGGAGACACTCAGCTGGACAAGGTTTGAAGACAGTCCTGTTTTAAGTCAGAGGTTACACCAGAGCTTCTTTCCAAGCCAAATATTTATATGATGCTGAAGGAAAAACACAGCGGCCTATACTTGTAACAGAGAGGCAACAGCACAGGCCCTGCAACACGGACCTGTAATGAAAAATTGCCTTTGCATTATCACACCAAACAGCCCTGCTGAACAAATTAAATGATGCCATCGCAGGTCCTACAAGGGAAGTATGGAAAATACTGCCTCTTACTAATTGGGAGCCAGATTTCTTTCACACAGCTTCCATTGTCTTCCTTAAAAGCTGCACGCAAGCTCTAAATTTGCCATTTCATCCCAACTTTTTTTTCCATTACCTAATGCAAAGTAATGTCTTCCAATAGGATGTGTCTCGGTGTTAGGCCCCCTGAGCCCGAATCCTGGCACCAAGACGGATCAATTGCACACAATTTATGTGAAGTTCACAGCTCTTGTCACAACCTTCAGCACATATATGCACACAGATGAAGAGTTACGTTTGCCTAAAGCAGGGGGAAGCTGAGTTTACAATTAAATATTCGTACAAAAATTCATCATCCTTTCTGCTTCTGCATTTACAACACATGGGGCAATCCTAATGTCAAGGTTGGCTAGCAAGGTGGCTGATTAAAAGCGCCATCGCAGCCCCAGTTTGCTATTTAAGATGAGACACTGTCACCGTTCTCAGTCGCACGTGCACTCATCAATTCAGGTTTCTAATGACCAGACTGCTCAGGAAGAAACGTCACGCTCTGGGGACTCCTGCTGTCACCGCTGGCAGTCTAGGACACGGCAGCAATCGCCCACAGCGAGGCCTTTCGAGCGTGGAAAAGCAAAGGTGAGCTGAACCGCCACATCCGGCTGGGAGGAAGATCGATTTCACTCTTATTTGCTCGTTTCTCCCAAGGAGGCCACACCAGGAGTGCTGGTTCTACACCAACTCCCAGCGATCGCCCTACTCGGAAAGGCAATTGCGAAAGAACTATGAAGTCAGCCTAAATTCTCCACGGCTTTTAATTAAATTCAGGGTGAGCAGATTAACTGAGTTATCATGCCATCGCAGGGCTGGGTCTGTAGCAAATACCTTTTTGGCTTTAGTAATAATGCAAATAAATCAGCAAAAATATTGTTGTTTTATGCCCGTCGCAGCTACCGTAGCACCTGGGGCCTCCTCCTTCTGCTGCTTTTTCCCAGTTCCTTCAAAAATGGCCGAATAATGACCTTGAAAAGTACAAGTAGATGTGCACTCGCATGGGGAAGGGACACGACTGTTGGCATGTGCTCCCCATCGCCCACGCTTCTGCTGAGTTTAACGGAATTATCTGTACAGGCAAATACTTGCAGGATTAGTGCCATAGCTCAGAAGGGCAGGGCATGAAAATGGCACTATATATTTAGTCCTCCTTACCACGAGGGTCTAAGAATATGAAGATATGCAGGGAGATGGAGTTCTCTTATGAGAAAACCTACTGCGTTTTCAGGCACGCCGTCCACCCTCTAGGTCTGAAGCACAAAACCCAGCCATTTTGGGTAACGTTGAAGTAAAATTTGGTGGGACTTTGTGCTGGCAGAGAGGGGAAAACGGTCAGCCAAGACAGCAAATCATAGAATCATCTTGACTGGAAGTGACCTTTAAGATCATTGAGTCCTACCATCAACCTAACACCGGAAAAACCACCACCAACCCATGTCCCTCAGCACCACATCTGCCTGGCTTTTAAATATCTCCAAGGATGGCAACTCCACCACTTCCCTGTGCAGCCTGTTCCAATGCTTGATAACCCTTTCAATGAAGAAATTTTTCCTAATATCCAAACTAAACCTTCCTTGGTGCAACCTGAGGCTATTTCCTCTTGCCATAGAATGGTTTTGGTTCGAAGAGACCTTAAAGATCATCAAGCCTTGCCCTGGGCAGGGACACCTCCCACCACACCAGGTTGCTGAAAACGCCGTCCAGCCTGGCCTTGAACTGCTCCAGGGATAAGGCAGCCACAGCTTCTCTGGGGAATCTGGGCCAGTATCACCCCA
>VZRU01011795.1:0-40981 GCA_013398155.1 Pedionomus torquatus | reverse complement strand
CCTCTCCTATGAAAATCAGCTGAGAGCTGGGGCTGTTTAAGCCTGGATAAGAGAAGGCTCCAGGGAGACCATATTGCAGCCTTCTAGTATCTAAAGGGAGCCTACAGGAGAGCAGGAGAGGGACTCTTTGTCAGGAAGTGTAGTGATAGGACAAGGGGTAATGGTTTTAAATAGAAAGAGGGGAGATTTAGGTTCGATACTAGGAAGAAGTTCTTTCCTGTGAGGGTGGTAAGGCACTGGAACAGGTTGCCCATAGAAGCTGTGGATGCCCCATCCCTGGAGTATTTAAGGCCAGGCTGGATGGGGCTTTGAGCAACCTGGTCTAGTGGGAGGTGTCCCTGCCCATGGCAGGGGGGTTGGAACTCGATGATCTTTAAGGTCCCTTCAAACTCTAACTGTTCTATGATTTAAATCATCTATGTCACATCAACAGGCCTGCTCAATAAAATCCCAAATAGGCTGTGTATTATCAGTCTGATTTTGGAAGCAGGTGTTTAGTGGCATTTCATTATCGGAGCATCTGTCTGCACAAGGATTTTAGTATAGCATTCCTTGGAAATGCTAGGTAATTGTATCTGATGGCTTTAGCCAGGTATCTGGAATAGAATTAAAATGCCACAAAATGCAAGAGCACAGGATTTCTCCTAACTTTATTAGGCAAAAAAAAATATTTATTTACGTACCTATTGATAGCCTATGGGATTTAGTCCAGAAAGGAGTTTTGCATGGTGATTGCCAGCTCAGTAACTGCCAGCATTATTGGTGGCTTAGCTTTGGGGTGTTTCTTAGGGGCAGCTGGCTTAGTGTTTGCTTGTGGAGCGTGGGCTGTCTCACAGTCTTTTCTTCTATTTGGCCTGCTTTTAGCTTTTATCATGTTATGCACCAAAATCCCTACTTGCAGTTACAGTAGATGCTGTGTGACTACGTGTAAAGATAATTTACATGATCCCATCAGCATGCTCTGAGCACAGTCTGACCCTGTGTATTCAGAAAGCAGTGTTTTTCATCATGAAAAGGAAATGTTCATTCCCCCAGCCCTGGTGCTGTAAGCTGTCACTAACATCTACTTGTCTCAAAGATTTCATGCTTCAATCTGCATGGCTGCTGCAGTGAAATTGCAAATGGCTCATTAAGTCAGTTGGGTTTTCTTTGATCTTTCTGACATTATTGACATTGAGATCACTAGGGAAACTCTACAGCTAATAAATGCTAACAAATGCTGACCCAAGGGAAGTGTATTTGTCGATTCTGGGCCTGGGTCTGCCTAGGTGCTTTTATCTCATTGTGAAGGGAAGGGTTCTTTGATAGGTTGGTCCTTCTTCTCTTCATTTATAGTGTAAAAAACGAGCACTTACACAAAGAAACCTTTCCAGATATATGCACAAGGTTATTATTCACAATTATTTCAAGCTAATAATGATTTTCTGTAATACAAACTCAAGCAAATACAAACTCAGCAGGTATAGCATCCATGTCTCCAAGTTGTATTAGCACTTGCATGCTGCAAACCATTGTCTTCAGGTTTAATGAGTTTGTAGATCTGTAGGCACCTCATTGGCAATTTTTAAGCAGTGGACTAGGCAGTTCTGCGCTAACACGCAGTAACATGCATATTTTTTGAACCTTGGATTTTTAATCCCCTGTAGCTGCTCCTGGAGTAGTAGGATGTAGAGAGAAATTGTCAAAAAAATATTCCTGTGGGTTCTTAAAACCCTATGGCACATACTTCAATACTGCATACAATCTCATACTATCTTTCAAAGCCTTAGAGGGCTTTCAGTTGTAGTCACCTAGAGAGAATGCATCCACACTGTCCCTAGAGAACTCAGTCCGAGTATCTCTGCTTGGCTGATAGGCTAAGGAAGCCTTGGCTACAGAAAGCCCCTGGTATCTGGAAGGTGTACCATACCTGCAGTTAATTTTCTTAAATGCTTCCCTGTGATTACAGACAAGTAGCTTTTGTGGAGTGAATGAGCCGTTAGGCATGCAGGCCACAGCCAGAGTGGTGCTGGGGCAAAGCATGCGGAGTAAACAGTGAGGTGTTGTGCACCCTGCTGCCACGTTTGTACAAAAGAGAGGGTTGGAACAAGGGCAGTGGAAATGGACTTGTAAATAGGAGAAGCAGCCAGGCCAAAGGTCTTGGTGGTGTACCACCTGTTGTATAATGCAGAACTTGCTTGGGCTATAAAAATGCCTGTATTTTTCTGCTATTAAGACAGAGATTATAAAGTTTGTTCCCTAGGATTTAATGTCTGTGGGGTGCAATGCAGTTCTTTCTTAGGGACCCACTGTTACTGTGAAAGATGCTGGTTTGAAAAATATAAAACTTATTTTTGATTTCTTTTTCTCATTGTCCTGAAAACATGTAACCTCATTTTGTTCTTTTCTCTACAGTTTTACTCCTAGGCAAATGTTTCACAATTCCATTTTCTTCTAGATAAATTTCATGTAGCCAGAGACCATAATACAAGTTTTTCAATAGTTATAATGAAAGCAATTGTCCTAGGCTGTACAGTTGTTTCAATAGAGTACAGCCTATTAGAGTAAAATGTCTTTCAGTTTTTGTGTTAGACACTAGGAAGAATTATAAAAGACAAGTCTTTAAGACGCTGAATGATCATACAGTGGGATTTGACCTTTGGCAACATTTTAATATTGTAGCTGTTGATTTGAGAGTTTTTGTAACTAAGCAACTGTCATCCAGAATGTATTCTATCATAAAATAATATTAAGATTTGAAGGAAGCTGAGTGATTAGAGTGGAGTATGAACCATGGTGAGATGCAGGCACTCTCCCAATGAAAATTTTTGCTGAGCTATAGCACAAAGGAGGAACCTTACTAACATATGTTTCAGGGTGAGGTGTCAAAACCCGTTGAACTTTGAGCCAGCCAGCATCATGGTGCTCTCAGTTGTACCAGCAAATAATGATGTGTAGTAAGTCAAGAATGCAACCAGATCTTGGGTGATGGGTCTGTAATTTTGCCACTGGACAATGAAGGGTGATCGGCATGGACCTATGTTCCCTTCCTGCTTGGATTCACATACTCTGAAACGGGCTTCTCTCCTTTTCTAGTGAGACCCATTCAAATTACAGCACCGAGGCAATGCCATAACCCAAATAGTTCCTCTAGGTATAGTAGTGTACTGTGTTGCTTCAAGTAACTAGGAAGTGATCAATTTAGCAAGTGTGTTTGCTGCTTTGTTTCCCAAGGATGAACGGATATTGTGGAGGAACTTGCATCTTTGTGAACTGGCTTTTTGTCAGAGCCTTGTTCATTATGGATTGCCTTTGTCTGGCTGATACCAGAGGACAATAACCACTCCACTTTGCTCCCTGCTTTTGATAGAGGAAGGTGCTGAAGCTGTGAGGACTCAGCTCCTCACTGCCCTTCCCTGGTGTTTCAATGAGACCTTGTCTGTGCAGGGCTCTCGACTGCCACTCCTGCACCTGGAGGAGGATCTGCTCCTGCTCAGGACTGCCATGCTAGTGTCCTTTTGCCTTCTATTTCCTCCCATGTACAGTCTTTTCTGCTTTGTTTTAATTTCTTGCTCTGGGCTATTGCAAGCAGTCAGCTCAGCAAGTTTCATTTCTACTTCAGCTGCATGTGCAGTGGTGGTTAGGATTTAGACAGTTAAGATGAAATAATTAAATTTGAAACCAAAGCGTTACTATCAGCCTTTAAAGTTGCCTCTGGGATGAATTAGGGAAAAGGTGTCTTGTACCCAGAGAGGCTGTTTCAGGCTCATCATCAGGTGCTAGCCAGACAGTCCTGAAGCTCACTGATGGAAGGTCATCTACATACATGAGTGCTGTCTAAGACCAGTGTTGTTTCTCTGAAAAGTATAAGCACGTGGCATGGTGAGTGTCTGCACCCAGTTTGGTCCATCTGTTAAGCATGCTTCTGCAGAAGGTAGAGGAGAAGGCTCAGCTGAGAGCAGTGAGCAAGGTCACATCTGAGGCACTGGAAATGAGAGCCACTCTCTCACCCCACATTTGCACCAGGCACAGTGGGTTCTTCTGAGCCTGCTGCTAACCTCAGCTGAGAGGGCGATAATGATCTCTCATCCAGCAGCATTTGCTGCTGGCTACCTCTATCCATCAGATAGAGCTTTGGTACCATTACTGTCTGGCTGTGTTAGAAAAGGAGAGACATAAATCCAACCAAACACTTTTCTGTTGGTGGAAAACTCCCTCCTTTGAGCTCTGCAGTCTGAGGAACATTTGTGGAAATAACAATCCATACAAGGAAAGTCTGGAGAAACTGGGGAAGCAAAGTCCCTCCCATTGTAAGAGAAGATCAGGTTTGTTGACTACCTGAAGAACCTGAACATAGAAGAGTCTATGGGATCTGATGAGATGCATCACAGAATCCCAAGGGAAATGACTTAGTCACTGTCCCTGATAGTTGAAAAGTCATGGCAGTCAGGTGAAGTCCCTGGTGATTGAAAAAAGAAACACGTTGCACACATTTTTAAAAAGGATAGAAAGGACCCTGGGAACTATCGACCTGATAGCTTTACCTCTGTTACTGGAAAGATCATGGATCAGATCCTTCTGGAAACTGTGTGAAGGCACATGGGGGACAGGGAGGTGGATTTTAGACAATGAGCTTGGCTTTGCCAAGGGCAAATCTTGCCTGACCAACCTAGTGACCCTCTCTGATGGAGTGACTGCATCAGTGGACAAGGGAAGAGCTGCAAATGTCATCAGTCTGGACTTGTGGAAGGCCTTTAACATGATTCCCTGCAACATCCGTCTCTCTAAATTGAAGAGATACAGGTTTGATTGGTGGACTGTTCAGTAGATGAGGAATTGGCTGGATGGTCACATCCAGAGAGTAGTGGTCAATAGCTCAGTGTCCCAATGGAGATTGGTGGTAAGTAGTGTCCCCGAATTGGGACCAATACTGTTTAAATATCTTTATCATGACATAGTGGGATTGAGTGAACCCTCAGCAGATTTGCAGATGACATCAAGCTGAATGGTGCAGTTGACACACCCAAGGGATGGCATGCCATCCAGAGGAACATAGGGAAGCTTGAGAAGTGAGCCTGCGTAAGCATTATGAGGTTGAACAAGGCCAAATGCAGGGTCCTGCATGTGGATCAGAGCAACTACAGGTATCAGTACAGGCCTTGGAATAAAGGGATTGAGGGCAACCCTACTGAGAAGGACTAGTGGATGAAAGGCTGGACGTGAACTGGTAACGTGCATTTGCAGCCCAGAAGTCCAACTGTATCCTGGGCTGCATCAAAAGCAGCATGGCCAGCAGGTTGAGGGAGGTGATTCTGCCCCTCTACTCCACTCTGATGAGACCCAACCAGTAGTACTGCCTCTAGCTCTAGAGTTCTTAGCACAGGAAGGACATGGACCTGTCATAGCAAGTCCAGATCAGGGCCACAAAGATGATCAGAGAGCTGTGAGGACAGGCTGAGAGAGTTGGAGTGATTCAGTCTGGAGAAAATAAGGCTCTGGGTCTACATTATTTCAGCCTTTCAGTACTTAAGGGGGACTTATCAGAAAGATGGGAACAAAACTTTTGCAGGACCTGTTGTATAGGAAAAGGGGTAGGGGTTATAAATAAAAAGAAGGAAGATTCAGACTGTATGTACAGACAGATGTACGGAAGACATTTTCTACATTGAAGGTGTTGAAGTGCTGGACCAGGTTGCCCAGAGAAGTGGCCGATCTACCATCCCTAGAAACATTCAAGATGAAATTGAATGGGGCTCAAAGCAATCTCATCTATTTAAAGAGGTCCTGCTCGTTGCAGCAAGGTTGGACTAGGTGATCTTCAAAGGTTCCTTCCAGCCCAAACTATTCTATTATTCAATGATCTCTTTGTTATGGTGCGTCTAAGCCAAGTATCTTCCCTGGCTTCAGTCCTGGAGGATTTTAGTTTATTGTTGATGTATTGAGCACTGGAACAGGCTGCCCAAGGAGGTTGTGGAGTCCCCTTCTCTGAAGGACTTCAAGACCTGCCTGGATGCAGTCCTGTGTAATGTGGTCTAGGCAATCCTGCTTTAGCAGGGAGTTAGACTAGATGATCTCTACAGATCCCACCGAGCTCTGACAATTCCATGATTCTGTGTCCTCTGCAATCACTTGCTATATTTTTATGAGCTACATAATGCAATTTTTTAGTATACATTTCCCCCTATGGTCTGTAATGTGGTTTGTTTCATTTGTGGTTATAGCAACCCTAGTTTATCAGTGTGGCGTTCTCATTAAATAAAATATGAGATCAGTTCAGAAGTTACCAGTATTACTGGAAACATGAGACTTCTCACAGTGGCTGCCTATTTTTATTGCTGTTCAGAACCAGTAAGAGCTCTTAAAATCATAAAAACATTTTTTGTTTTAAAGGTAATTTGAGATCACATCAGTAACATAATGATTAATATTTTATTTCCTTATTTAAAAGTTTGGTCTATAGTTGTTATTTTTGTTAGGCATGTCAGCAACTGTATGTTTGTGTGAATTGTTTCAACCAAGAGATTACAAAACCACTTGTTCATTTTCCCATTGGCTCAGCTTTTTATTGAAAACTGCAAATATCTCAATGTCTGCTTTTTAAATATTTTTTTTTCCAGGAGTGCATTTTTCAGTGTTTTTTCTCCAGGGTGAAGTCTATTTTAACAAAATTGTTTATGTCAAAACATTTCAACTTCTTGCTTTTATTAATTCTGTCTTGTCTTCAGATTTATGTTACAGCATTAACTGCAATATTTAATAGGCTTTTTGTGTTCTGAATTTTTAATTTGTATTCAGAAATAGGTCTTGAACTTTATTTGATAGGAAAGTCCAAAATTTTGTACTTGCTTTCTAATCCAAACCAAACCACATTTTGAAATGCTGGGATTCCTCACAGAAAGTCGTCTATTTTTGGGCCAGATCAATTTAATACCACAGTGGGTGTCTCGCACTGAAGTACCCAGCCTTTACTTGTCCCCCTATATCACTGTTGATCAAGTGACAGGCTGCAGTCAATATCATGTTTTTTTCTCTCATTGCTGATACCTATTTTCATTTTGCTTATGAATATGGGAAATCATAGTTTTATCCATTGGATATAGAGTGAATACCACTGGCCAAGCAAAGTAGCAGTATTACTCACCTAGTGTGCATGGTAATAAACACTGGAGAAGGACAGAATTCTTCAGGGAGACACTGTCGTCTAAGAAATATTGTGGCACATCTCCAGGATCTTTATTATTTTGCAGGCAAGATAAGCCAGAACCTGCTTTTAATTTTTCTCTAAGAAATTTCAATCTTACCATTTTGGCCAAAAGTGAAGTGGCCCAGCTGGTCTCTTCTCCCAGGGAACAAGCAGCAGGACAAGAGGAAATGGCCTCAAGTGGTGCCAGGGGAGGTTTAGATTGGATGTTAAGAAAAATTTCTTCACCAAAAGGGTTGTCAAGCATTGGAACAAGCTGCCCAAAGAACTGGTGTCACCATCCCTGATGTGTTAAGAAAATATGGTGCCAAGGGACATTGTATAGCGGTGGGCCTGGCAGTGCTACATTACCTGTTGGACTAGATGATCTTAAAGGTCTTTTCCAACCTAAATGATTCTATGATTTTTGACTGCCCTCTTCAAAATTTAGAACTATTTGAAGCCAAGGATGACAGCATGATGGCAGATGTAGTCTAGGATTAGTGCTTTGGGATTATACAACATGGAAGAGTATGACTCAGCTTTATGACTGAACTGAATTTTGCTGTCAGTCATGTTATGTTGCCATTGATTGCATCACCTAGACGTCTCAAGACTGTTGCCTGTAAGGTTGAGTTTAAAAGAAAATTTGGCTACTGGCAGTTGATTACAAAATCTTCTAGTAATGAATGTTAAAAAGGATGTCTCAAAGCACAGCACAAATATCTACCAGAGTGAAACAAGCAGATTTTATTCCTTCTAGTGGATTCCTTTGCACAGTGCAGTTAAGTAAACTGTACCTCTGCTACCTTAATGATAGGCCCTTGTGAGTGGTTAAAATAACTGTATTGATCCTGTTTATCATCATTTTAAGTTGTGCTGTGTTCAGTGTGGACCTTGGATACTAGCTTTTCATCCACTGTTTGAATAGTCAGCATCCCTCTTGGACTTTTCTTTGTGACTCCGGGTACCATTGGGGAAGATGTTCTCTAAAGCTGTAAGTGAGTACATTCAAGCAGAGAGGGGCGCAATCTGTGTAATCTCCATAGCGGAGCTGCTGAAGGACTAGTATAAGCATGAGCGTTGCACACATGCTGCAAGGCACTGATACGAAAACAGTGGCTTACAGTAGAAACCAGCAAACATGACACCCTTCTCTGAAAATGACAGGGAAATGAAGCTTTCCATAGGCAAGACTGAACAGCTTAACTGGAAAGAAGTGATAATTAAAGGTACAGAGGTTAATGGAAAATAGGATAAATGTTGATGAGGTTTTGCCCAGGGTGGATGGTGTCAAATGATCTTGATTTGTTTTTTTAACTAGTTCGATGTACATACTACAGGAAAACTTTTAGATTTCAATAATGTAGCTGGTAAAGTATTATATAGGATATTATCTACCAAAATGGAATTTGGGAACTAGAAACGGAGCTGAGACTGGCTGGAAGTATCAGATTGAAGACTGCTTTCCTCAAAGAGCCTGCTGTTCTTTGGTATTTCCATGAAGGACTTTTGACTCAGCTGTAGGATACTGCTGATGAAATTTGCTGGGAACACAAAGTAGGAGGCTATGATCGTAACAGAGGAAAGCTGAGGTGTAACATGTGGCAAGAACTAGAGGTCTGCAGTATTTAGAAATGAGTTGGAATTCAGTGATGTAAAACACAAGATTGTAATGGCAGGAGCATGCTGTGACAAGGCAGGATCTCATCAGCTGGGGACACAGGCACAGCAGATGCTGGAGTGTTGCCCATGGCTGGCTAAAATTGAGCCCTCAGGGAAAAGCATTGGGGAAAAAGAGCAGCATCCTCTAGGTATGCACGGAGGCATTTTTAGCATGTGCAGAAAGGTGGTGATACTACTGCCAAGGTGCAGGTAAGATGTATCTTTGGGGATGTCCTGTGCAATTCCAATCATCCGTAGTCTGGAGGGTAGATTACAATTGGAACAGATGCAGAGGGGGACTACTAACTAGGATAATCAGGGAATGAATTGCTGAAAACATCGAGAGAGCTTGTCTTGTTTATCCTAGCACAATGAAGCCTGAGGCTATGTGATTAGTGTCTATAAATATCACAGGGGAATAAATACCAGGGAAGGAAAAGAACAGTTTGGGCTGAAGGCCAGTGTTCTCACAAGAGCAACAGTTATACACTGACTAAATAGATCTAGGCTAGAAGTGAGAGAAGGGCTCCCTGCCTTCACAGCAGTCAAGTTTTCCAACAAACTTATGGCTGGAAAAGCAGGACTGAGAAAGCTGGCAGTTTTTAAGATGATCTCTATCAGCTTTTGAAAGAGGAACAGAGATTATTAACAGGTTCCACCAGGTCCCCCTTCTACAGAAGGATGGCAGGGCTGCTAACCCACCTTTTCACAGGCAGCTGGCACGCTGTCTTGTCCATCCCACTTGCTTTGTCGCTGGAGATGAGAAGAGAGGACCAGATGGTGCAGCGTTCCTCTCCCTGCTGGGTTGCTTGTGGGAGCCTGGGGTGAGGTCTGTTTTTAAGGCATGTTAGAAGCCACCACCCAGGAATGAGGAAGCAGCTGCCCTTCCAGTATTAATTCATAGAACCACTGGTTACCAAGGAGTTAGAGAAGTCTGTATTAGGGAGGACAAATCCTCCTGATGGAGGACCACCTTAGCTAGAAGACGGCCCAGAGAGCTTGTCTCCCCCAGCAGTAGCCAGAAAAAATATTTCTCACTGTGAAAGAACAGTGGCTATTCTGTAATATCTCCTGGGTACTGTATTTGGCATAATTATAATTGGTGTAATACAGGTTTTATCATATGAATGCTTTGGGCTTCTTAATACTGGGCTGTGAGGAGAGCAAGTGACAGGAATGAGGAATAGCTGAGGGAAGGCTGCTTCTGGTAAATGATTCACAGCAATGCCCAGGATGCTATTTAGGAGGATATTGCCGCTGGGATCCAGCTGATTAACAAAGCTGGTTTAGCTGGGCGAGTCCAGAGCTAGAAGCCAGAAAATGTATAAAAGATGATAAGCAGCTTAGTCTCCTTTGCTGCTGAGATGCAGCCATGGTTGTGGAGGAGATAGTGGGTGTGTGATGACCCTGCACCCCTGCGGTCCAGGCGGTGGGCTGGGCTGCTGTGTGGTGAAACCCTGTGTGGCAGTCACAGCAGTGTAATAAAGGTGCTTGGCACTGGTGGAAAGAGAGGTGGAGGAAGTTCAATCCAGGCAAAAAGGCAGTTGCTAATACTATCAAAAGCAACGACAGCAGGATGCCTCAGATGGAGAGAGATACAGCCAGGAGGAATTTTGGTGCTAAACTGAAATTTGCTGTAAAGACCTAACAGTAAGCACCATTGATACTATTTGTGAAACTGACTAATTGTATTTGAGGAAAACATGTAGGAAAACATTTCATCTTAGTGTTTTCTAACTTTGTATTTTAGAAATATTGACATGTTTTGATAGTTTCAAAATAACTTTATTTTAAAATGACATCTGATATACAATTATTTAAATTTTAAAGGACCAAAAAGTAAGAAAAGATGGCTTAATTGGCTACATTGAACATTAACTAGACATTTAATTTTTTTTAATTAACTGAAAAAATGTATGTTCCTATGTATTTTTGTCCCCATCTCATTTCCTGACTTGTTTTAATCACAGCATCATTCAAATCAGAGCTGTAATTATGCCCGATTTCTATTACTTGGATGCACAGACCGAAGCTTTACTGTATTCTCTGCTGCTTCTTGCTGTCCAGATAGCAGCAGTGATGAAAAACTACTATTTTCTTCTACCTTCTTTCAAGACGAATTATTTTTGTCATATTTCTCCATTTAAACTTTGTTGGGTAGATTCCTTCGTTATAGTATACTCACTGACATTTCACGAATGAATCAGATTTCCAGCTTCCACAGAGGTTTTCTCTGTCTCACTAGCAGTGGAATGAGTTCCAGTTCCTATTTCTGTAGTCCATGGTTAATTGTCCTTTCTGTGAATTTCTTGGCATTTCTTGAACAGTCAGATTTGTGGCTGGGACTGGGACTTCAGCTCCCCACTACATTGAACAAGATAGTAGCCAAAATACCAGAGTTGCCTCATTAATGATATCTTCTATAATGCAAGGTCCACTGAGTCCTTTGCTATCTGTCTGCATTCCATGTGCTGATAGTTAATGCTCTAGGTGCAATGGCTGAAAACACAGAATCAGGGAAAAAAATAGGATGATGAACATTAATCACCTTCACAACCATCATTTGGTGCTATTAAATATCCCATTATGGTTTTTTTTGTACCCACAATAGTGTAGGTTCAATAAATTCAGCTGAAACGTTCTGTGAAGGGAGGGTGGGAGAGGCCATTTTGGGCTCATTTCTGTCTCCCCTTAAAAATGAAACCCAGAAAACCAAGAACAGATCAACAGGAGAGTGAAGGCATTTGGCCCAGGTGACTCTGCAGAGTACAGTGCTATCATCAATTATGTTAAAATATTTATCTGACCCTAGCATGGTTGTCTGTGTTATTGGATTAGGTGTGTTTCCAAACTGTATAAAGCAATTGGAGATGACTGAATAATAGATAAGCATTTCAGAATAATAAATTCAGGGCTGTTGGATATTAATGTTGGTAGTTCTTGCAGCATGACAGCCCGTGGGACAGTGTAACATCCATACAGGGAAAGAAATTCTCACCTGTGTCTTTGAGTTCATTAATAATAACATGTCACCCAGCATTGACCAAATTTTCTGGCTTTACTCAGTCTGGCTTTGGTAGTGCCAACAGACCACACTGTTGCTGCCTAGAGAGGATCTTGGGGATAAGGAAGTGCAGCTAACTAGTTCCTTCCCAGCCCGTTCATGCCAAGATCATGTAAATCTTTGTGCTTCAGTTAATTTGTTCCTTGTTTGTGCCAATTAAACAATTTGTGAGGTCCTGGTGTAAATCAAATCTCTTCAAGGAACTGGAGCCATTTGGGACAGAGAGCAACAATGGCTGATCTGTTTCTGTTAACCCTGACCATCTCCATGTGCTGCTTTTTACTTTACAGGTCTACTAGCACAGTGGACAGGATGGTAAATTTCGACCAGGAGGCAGAAACAAATGGCTGGCATGTAAAAGAAGAGGACCTTTTAAATGTGTTTTGCCACAGAAGAGAATTATGGTAGAATGATGTGTTGCAGAATGGTACCTAAGGTTGTTGTTCTGCAGGGAAGCTTATTTACTGATGAACAGTAAATCTTTAGCAGGAATAGAGGACATGGTGAATACTCTTGGGTAGCACACCATTACTTTTTGTGGCTGTTATTTTTGGAGATAACTACAATCCCAGGTGAAACTACTGAGGATGCATAAGGATGTTTACTTAGGGATGCTCTGAACACAGAGGAAGGTTGCGGATTGTCAATTGCTGGAGCCACATAAGAACTGAATAAATTGAACATTTGCCAGGAGTGGTTTGTATAGTTGATCTTTGTGTAGTTGATCCTGCCCAGGATGGTCTGGATGAACTTGAGTGACTTTTCAAGGTTCTTCCCAGTCATGCTTTTTGTGATTCAGCGACACACAAGATATCCAGTGCTCCCACTAGAGTGATGAATTCTCAGTATCCTTGAAAGCCAAAGTTCTGCATGTGCTGAATTATGGCTTCAGAATTAATCAGTGTGCTCACAAATGTGGATAAAATCAGATGGAGAGGGTAAAAAGTTAGAAAATATAGGGATTCAGGCTCATGTAAGTACATCCTTGGCAGAAGAGTGTTGTTTTTCTCAAACAGTAACACCTATTTGTAAAAGGTTGCAGAGAGGTAGGGTATGCACCTCGCTGGAGAGGGAAGAAGTGCCATATGTCACTTCTGCCCTGGCAAGTGGACCTGCTTCAGTTCTCACTGGTGTTACTGGTAATGGGTGCTTAACACTAGGCAGCATTGCACTCTGCTCTGTGAATGAGACCACAATTTCTCACTCCGAATTAGGTTCTTCTGGCTCCCTGCACTCCAGAAGAAAATCCATTCTCTGCCTTTAAGTGACCAAACTCTGAGTAAACAGTGAACAGCCCTTTTGTTTTGCGTTTAGGAAGTTGCTTTTCCTCCTCTTCTCCCTTGGAAGCTCTGCAGAGAGGAATGGCTGTTTTGCCACTGGAGGTCCTGTCTTAGAGCACTGCAGCTGTTAGTCTTCTGTCATATTGTCAGGCTTTGATGACTCAAGCATTTAAAAAAACCCAAGAACAAATGAAAAAACAACCACTTCTCTTTCTGAATTACAATAGCCTAAGAGCAAATTTTTTCAACCAAAATTTTAATGCAATTAGTTAGGTCCTATTTTCATACTGAAAGCTTGTAGTGGGACTCACAGTTTTGCTATTTGAACTGAAGCTACTTGAATGTTTAATTATTTTTTCAAACAAAATTCAATACCACTGGAGTCCACTTGAGATCTTTCATAAATTAAAAGTAAAAGAAAAGTTCTGAATATGCAATAGCTTTGAAAAGGGCTGTGCAAGTTTTGTAGTTTAGGGCAGTGTTTCTCAGCTGAGTTTTTTAATGCATCAGAAAATGGTTCCTGAAAGAAAGGAAGAACTTAAAAATAATTCTGCACACATCGCTGTTTATATAAGCAAGCAAACAGACAAGGAGAATAGAGGTAACTGTCAAAGCTGAGCCTAGATTTTACTGGGTTGTCAATGAAAATCATCGTTACAATGCTATATGACGAAGTACATGGCTCCTCAACAAAGAAGAAGTTGGAAATGGTGATGTAGTGTGTGTTTGCATGTGTGAAATAAGCCATCCTGATACCCATGCCATGCTCAGAATATTAATACCTCAGACTGACCTAGTTGGGTACCACCTAGAGATAAAAGCTGTGGTCTCAGAAGAAATATAGCCATATTAAATATCTCTGCATGACACTTCATTGCCCAGCATAGATAGATCTGTACTGCCCAGATCCCTCCATTTCCCCCCTTTTCATGCAGTCCTTTTGGGGGGTCCAAGAGCCCCTGCAGGAGGCTGCTGGGCAGCATTGGGTGGTGTGGTGGATCTGGCTGAGGGTGCCAAGGTGCAGTGGCAATAGGCTGGGGCTGGACCACAGCTGTTCCCATGAGGTCCTTCCATGCCACATCCATTTATATTGCTTTCATCCCCCTGCTCTTTTGTCCTTGCTCAGAGTGAAGGGCTGCAGTCTGGTACCACATGGTTCCTGGTCAGTGCAAATACATGATATATTCTACATATTCCTCCAGGAAAGAAATACTTTCACCAAGGTTACTGAACTCAATCCGCAGTCAAACCCAGCTAATGTGCTGCGCCCCTCCTTCCCTACCACTGCTCAAGCCTTGCACTTTCCCATCCCTGCCCGGCTCATACCAGTAGCTGTCCTTTCCTGCTGAGGACATAGAAAAATGAGTTGACTTCAGATGTTGGTTTGTGGGGCAGTGCTGCACTGGCCTGCCAAGGTGAGATCTCACCAGCCCCATCCTAGGCTGATAGACCTGCAGGATGTTGAGAACAGTGTCTCAGATAGTGGGGCCTCTTCTCCCAAATGAATAATGACAGGTACAGAGGAAATGATCTGAAGTTCCAGCAGAGGAGGTTTAGATTAGGTAGAAGGAAGAATTACTTTACTGAAAGAGTGGTCAGGCACTGGAACAGCATGCCCAGGGTGGTGGTTGAGTCTCTGGAGGTATTTAAGAAATATGTAGGTGCGGCACTTCAGGACATGCTTTAGTGGGTTTGTGTGTAGAGACTGTAAAGGGGTTTGTGTGTGTATAGTTGGACTTGTGATCTCAAGAGGTCATTTCTGACTGTGTCATTTCTGTGTGTGGCTCAACATTACATGGGGGTGTTTGCAGTCCCTAAGGGTTAGAAGGAACTCCCAGAAGGAGCTGGGATCCTGGTCACAAGGGCTGGACTGCACAGCCATGGGACACAGCTGACTCAGAAGTTTTTAAGGGCTGCAGTATTCTGCATCTGCCAGCTTTTCCTGCTACTAGCATGTTAACATAGGATTTTTCATGTTATATGCCCTTCAGAACATTTACTTTTGGTGCTGAAACATGCAACACATCTCTGAGACCTTCTCAACTCATCCAGCTTCACTTCGTAACTTACAGCAGAGGCAGCTAAAGCACAGGAGGGCTGAAAGACTTGACGTTGCCCTCAGGAGAGCTAGAGCCTGGCCTGTATGCAGTCTCAATAGTGGCATTGGTGTCATTATTATCAGCATGAGTTGGTAATATAAGCATTGTAAGTCTTATGAGGAGAGGCTGAGGGAGCTGGAGTTGTTCCGCCTGGAGAAAAGGAGGCTGAGGGGAGACCTTATCTCTCTCTACAGCTACCTGAAATAAGGTTGTAGAGAGGCAGGGATTGGTCTCTTCTCCCAAGTCCCAAGTGATAGGACAAGAAGAAATGGCTTCAAGTTGTGCCAGGGGAGGTTCACATTAGATATTAGGAAAAATTTTTACACTGAAAGGTTTTTTAAGATTGGAATGGGCTGCCCAGGGAAGTGGTTGAGGCACCATCCCCAGCGGTATTTAAAAGATGGGTTGACATAGTGCTTAGTGACATGGTTTAGTGATGGGTTTTTGTCAGAGTTAGGTTGATGGTTGGACTAGATGATTTTAAAAGTTCCTTCCAACCTAGATTATTCTGTGATTCTATGGCACTGTTTTGTTAGGAAAAATCATTCCACCAGCACAATGGAGCTACACCTCTGTAGTTAGTGGAGTAGTATCAGAGATTGCTAACCTTCTCTATCTACAAGTGTGGCCTGTACACACATGGCTGGGCAGTTTTCAGCCTTGGCAAAGTTGGGATCTGAACCATCAGTGCCAGAGCTCCAGTGAGACCTTTAAGCATGAAGATCAACATCCTCCATTGGAGAGCTAGGACCTACCCAACACAGAGGCCACAGTGCTGTCAGGGTTTGCAGGCTGAGAAGTTTGCATATCCTCCTGCTACAATATCTACGGAGACCATGGGATATACTGGGTTTCTGTGAGCACAGTCATGTAGGTGGCTGCCACACAGCATGGTTTGTTCTTCTGACTAAAGCCCTTAATGAGAACAATTACTAGTTCAAGTCATGCAGAGAGTGGAAATTACAAGGAAGGGTGAACAAGGTTTGTGCTGCTAGCACAAAGGCACCCTGAGGAATGTTAAAGCAGGCTTATTCTAATAATTATTGTGAGCATGTAAGATATTTGTACTGAAACTGAGCAACGTGTGGTTTCATACAGTCACTGATGTAATCCGCTTTCAAGATGGCACTTTGGGAGGAAGGCAATCTGTATGGTTTTTTTTCTGTGAATTTCTATCATAAGCAGGGTTGCATAGTGTAGGTTAAATCTTTAAGGTCAGTGGAATCTTCAGGTATTGTGTTTTTGCAAGATTGTCTTCTGCTTTATCCAACAAAAAGCTTATTGCATAAAAATCTGATTCACTTTTTGACTTATTTTTAAATTCTTTCTAGTCTCATGAACAAAAGATTTCTGTGACTTTATCTAATGGCTTGCACATGAGCAAAGGGTCATGCAACTGTGTCCTGTATGAAATATCAGTAAAATATAAATAACCCATTTAACTACCAAACCTAACTGCAGATGAAATGGCAGGGCAAACTGAGTTTAACTTAGAGTGCTAATTAAAAGGAGGCATGACTATTAAAGGCTGGCTTAATAAGAACACAGTAGGAGAAAAGAAAACTGTTTCAGTCTGTAAGGTTAAGTGTACAGACAGCAAACTGTTTGGTGTGAAGGCAGAATTACGACAGAACCAACTTTGGATCAAATAAAGGACACCAAAATAAGTTAATTACGCCTCAGGGGGAGTAAAATATCAAGGGTATCAACTTACGCAGAAGGAAGGAAAAAAAACCTGTGCTTGCTTACAATCAGTTCACCTTTAAACCTGAAACACTTTGAGCTTTAGTAGGATGGTGTTAAAGACAAAGGAAACTTGGTGCCATCTTAGAAGTTCAGTTTTGTGTTTTGCTCAGTGTTCAGCGGTCTCTCTTGCATGTGGAAGATGCCGTGGAGTTTCCAACTACTCTGAGCTGTCTTTTATCACCGTGGTAGTTCGTGTTGTTCTGCTAAGATCTGTCCTGGTTCTGGTTGCTCACAGATCTTTTCAAACAGTCCTGGCGTTGCCGGATATTTAACACTTGACCTGTGCCTGTTACAGTTCCACAGAGTGCAGCTTTTCAGGATTACATAAACATAAATCTAAAGATGCCAACTGGGTTCTTGCCTAGCAGAGTTCTTAAGGTCAGTTTTGTGAGCTGATGTGCATATATTCATGTGCTTCAGTCATGTTGAAGCAATGTGTTGATGGGCTTAAATGTGGATCCTGCGCTGGATTTAAGCACATTTTGCTGAAGCAAAACCTTAGTGTTGTGCGTTCTCTTGTAAAATCAGGGGGTGCAGTGGGGGGAGGTGTAATTATAATAGCTTGGGTTCTTTTCTGTACAAAATTGTTTTAAAATACAATTGATCCTGATGGCTACTAACAAGTATAAACTGTGTCTGCTATTAGTCCTGCTTTCTTTAGATCTGTTTTCCTAAAGCTTTTGGGAGCAGGTTTAGGTTCAGCATGTTCAGCTTGAATTAAATTACTGTCAGACCAACAATTTACATGTACCTTGCCTCTGAAAGGCTGTGCAACATGCTGACTGAGGGGCAATCACAGATTTATAGATTTTAGAGCACAGGGAGAACACAATGTTCATCTAAACTGACTGCGGCCCTGCCCAGTCTGTAGGTTCTTTTATTTAACTCAGCATCTTCAGGTTGACTGAGAGTGTATTTTTGGAGTGACATCCAGGCTTGTTTTAAAGAGTCCAAGTGCTGCAGAGTGTGTCACAGTCACAGTCATTGGGAGTTTGTTCCAACGCTCAATTACTCTTTCTCTGAATAATATGCTTTCTCTGAAAAATGTGTACCTTATTTTTTTGGAACTCTGTTAACTTTTGCCTTCTTGAAAAACTGGATCTTGCTGCTTGACTTGCTTGGCAGGACTGGGGAGCCCTTTATTTTCCCTCAGATATTTTTTGTTATCATTTATTTATATTTTCCTGGTGGTAGAAAGTTTTATTCATCCTCACAAGCTCAGGCAGACATCTTTTACATCCCAATATTCCCATGCTAAGGGTCTAATGTAATAAAAATATGCCATCTTAGAAAAGAGTTGATATGACTGTGGTGCTTTTTTATTTCAGCTCTAACCACTGGTTTATAATTAAATATAATTCATGGCTAGGATATTAATACCGGGAAAGAAAGGGTGTTCAGTATATGCTGTACCTATATTGCAGAAATCATAATTACTCCAGTGTCCACCAAAATAGTGTGTCAAATGTGCTCTGCAGGTGATTTGAGTTTTCTGTTACTTCTTTTTCCATAAAGAATTCCCATGGAGACATATGGCCAGATATTGAAAAGGTATCTGGTCCATGCCCTTGACGCTAGGCAGGATCAATGGGAGGCTGCATGATCTTCCTTTCATCCTTTTCTGCTGAGAAGCTGAAATGTAATCAACATATAATTTTCATTCTCTGTGGAAATAATAACAAGAAGGGTTTTCAAAAAGCCTGAACAATAACCTGTTGTCGTGTTGANACTTTCAACATTGGTCACTGAAGAAAGAGATTTGAACCTTTGATCTCTCAGCTTTTATACTAAGCATGATGTGAATGGGATGGAATACCCCATCCCAAGTTGGTCAGTTTGCGGTCACCTGTCCTGTCCATTCTTCCCTACAGGTGTGACCCCTCTATGCTTTTTCACTTCCAACCCTTCAACGGGGCAAATAACGACGTTCCCTGACCTTGGTTGTTCTAGCAATAAGTATAAGTGAGGGCCTCTCTGCACACCATTCCTTGGTATAATCAGGTTTTATCACAGTGAGAGTGAACAATTTCTGAACAATATGCCATTAATTTCAGAGTTCAATTAGTTAGAAGAGACCCTGCTGAAAAAAGTATTAGTTCTGTTTTACCTCAAACCAGGAGACCCTTGTCCTTTCTCACATGGCACCCTTAGAAACCAAGATCAATGAGAATCACTATTGGTAAATCCTGCCTTGATGCATTTGTCTCTCTGCTTTATGAGTAATTACTGTTCTTATTTCCTCTTTAGGGCTCTTCCTGCAATGATGCAGTGGGTCCGAACTCAGAAACCAGGAGAAAGCGGTGTGAATATTATCACTGCAGATTTTGTAGAACTTGGTGACTTTATCAGCACAGTCATAAAGCTCAACTATGACCTGGATGAAGGTGAAGATGACACTACTTGATAGTACTATAGTATATGTGGTGTTGCGCTACTTAGAATTCAAAAAAAAAGAAAAAAAAAAAAAAGAAAAAAAAAGATTGCATTTTAAAAATAATTATCTTGTAAAACACTAACCTTCCTATAACACGCTGAGGTGTTTAGGGCTTTAGTGGGTGGGTGCAGGGGAAATGTTTTAATCCATTATGATCATTTTTTACATTTGTGTTTCATGTGAAGAGCAAAACCAAACATTTACAGTGTTTGATAAAAGAAGGCCATTTACATGTTTTCCATAAGGTACCAAATGCGATTTGTGTGTCTTCTGTGGTTATGAACAGTGCCAAGACATTTACTGCTTTCGGAGCAATGGGATGTATATTGCCCTCTGCCTGCTCACAGCAGGATTCCCCATGGTGTGAACATTAACACCCAGAGGACAGTATATCTGACCCAAAAATTCTAAACCGCTACACTTCATCTACTAGGTGGTTTAGCTAGATTGTGTTTATCAGTGAGCTACAAGTTTAAATGCCTTTGTGAAGTAAATCTGAAGTCATGCCTTTAACACTTGCAAAATCAGTGGACAGTAAACATGATGTATTACGTAGCTTGCACAAAACACAGCCTAAGTCCTGCTTGCTTTTAATTCTCAAAATGGGGATTTCCAGCGTCTCTGCACTAAGTCAAGTCAGCAGATCTGTGACGCTGGCCTAACTCTGTACTAGGAGCTACCAGTGCAAATTTTCCCTGGTTCTAGCAGGAGCAAAGTTAGGCCAGCTTGGATCACCACTCCATCCCAGGATTCATCTCATGTAAGAGTCTGATCCAACATCCACTGAATTTAATAAGAAAATTTCTGGTGTTTAGCATGGATTGGCATAGGATCAGTAAATTGTGTGCACTGTAAGATGGACAGGAGTTTGTCCCATACTGGAAACCTGCTTTCCGCAGAACTAAGACTGCATTTAAAAAAATAGGTGCAGTATAAGTTTCTCTTTAAGGCAGCTACAAACACAACACTTCTCCGCTGATTACAAAAAAAAAAAAACAGTGCCAGTTTCGTCAGCGAAAAATTGCTGTACTCAAGAGTGTAGGACTTCAATTTCTGGCTTAGGAACAATAGTTTATATTCCTTAAATTGTTTATGGGACACAATACAACATAATACAAGTTTTGAAGTCTGTTGAAAGCAGCAGAATCACTGATCATCTTGAAACATATATAGAGTTCCACTGTATGGAAAACAGTGATTTATAAAATGACAGCATTGCCACTGTATGACACCTAACTGGATACAGTGCAGTCAGTCATATCTCCTGCACACATCAATGCACAGGCATGCAACTTTGGAAAGCAAAACTTTTCTTTTTGCAAAAGATTAGATGCTGTAATGAAAAATGGAAAATGCTCTTTGAAATATTGCAGGGATTATGGGGTGAGATTGAGACCAAGTTTACATTGATACTGCTAGAAATTTTGGTTGAGTGAGAAAAGAGAATGGCATCATAGAATCCTTTGCAATTTTCTGTCAGATGATAAGGACTACCATCTAGTCAGAGTTTAGAAAAATAAAAATAGTCTTATTGGACAGGTGAGTTACGGGTGGGTCATAGGAGTTTTGGTGTTGTTTTTATTTAGGAAGAACTGGAATAAAGTGAATATTTGCTGCTATTTTGTACTGAGAGGGTGCCTTGGAAAAAGCATGCTTGTGTGCGTACTATAAAGAAACTTTTAAGTGTATGTCTAGTATAATGACACATTTAAATGTATGTATGTGACACAAAGACATCCATGCACACTTGCATATCTGGGTTGATATCTGGGTTTCTGGACAGGAATGTTATAAATTTGTTTGAAAAAACTTATGATGTCATGATGCCTCCTTCAGGAGCAGTTTTTTCCTGTATAGATTAGGACTGTAAAATTCATCCCCAGTAAAATCTGTGATCTAAGCCAGTTAGGTTTATTACAGCATTAAAACTTCACCTAAACTGCCTGAAAAATTTACCAAGAGTCACAGCCCATATTTGTGTTGAACAAGGGGCAGGACTTCACCCACAACTGAACAAGGTAAGGGGTGGGTTGATGCACTTTGTTTCCAGTTTCCACAGGCTCTCCAAGCAAAATTCATGTACTGGACACATAAAATGAAACATGAACGTGTGGGGGTTTTTAGCTCATCGTAGGTGGGTGTCCCACACAGAAACATGTAAATGTTTGCTTATTTATTGGCAATATGGTGTGAAATGCTCTTTTCATTTTTCCATTTAGCTGGTTTTGTTTACTTCCAGACTACTCTGTCATCCTTCAGCTGCTTAAGTATATTCAAAAGAGTTAACCTATCCTTTATGATACAGTAAAGCAGTTTGAATCCTTGGGTGGAGCAAAATCTATGTTCCTTTTTTTTTGGATTCTGATTGAAATTCTGTTAAATCTGGGAGCATCAACAACACTGAATTCCTCCTGGGAGCTCCCAGTCAAACACACAGCAGACATGCTGAGCTTTTTGCTTACACAGTGGTGTACTTACAGCAAATGTTCTGCTCTATTTAAGAAAAGTGTGTGTTTGTGCCTGTATATATAAATAACCATAGAGCTATCTCAAGCTTGTTAGCATTGTTATGAAATGTTTGCTTAGCGTCAGTTTTATTCTAATTATCATGTGGGTGCTGGAAAATAAAAGCAAAGCAAAAAAAAAAAAAAATCCTCTGATAAGCAGGATAATAGACAAATCATGTAGTTTCTCCATTAATAGGGGAAAAAAAATCTTAGCAAAATGTTAAATTTTGGTCAGAAAAATTATGTTTTCATTTAGCTGTCAATCTTCTTTCTGTTGGAGAAGCACAGCACTTTATGTTAGGGACAGGTAAACAAACTTGCCTTAATTACTAAAACAAAAAAAGTGGGGATATTATCTACGCTTTTCTGGCGATTTTATCTGCGAGGCCCCAAAACTGTGAGTCCTGATAGGGATTCACTCCCTGTTAATACTGTTTGGGAGATCTCACCAGAAAAGAACAAGCCAGAAGGGACTATGCAGCACAACTGGACCATTCAAGAGCCCGGTTTTACCACCCATATGCAGCTAAAACTCTCTTTGATTTCAACCAGAAATGTGTTTGTGGGGTTAGGTCAGATGAGTAGTTCTGACCTGATTCGTTTGAGAGGTTTCTACACACATATTATGAGGAATCTTACATGGGAAATTAGATGACTGTAATCAGCCCATTAAAGGAAAAATACCTGTCTACACTATTGATCTTCATAGGCATCTGGTCTCTCAAACTGTCATGTCATTCTCTGCCAAAACATTTTATTTGGGTTTTTTCTTCCTGTGCTCATTTTCCCCCTGGTTTGTTGTACACATCCAGACTTGTGTTTTCTGACTTTTTCACATGATTACTTGATCCTTTCTTTTCAGTCATACTCAAAAAATTGCTACTGTGCTGCATAGCACATGCAGTGTCTCAGCTGCTGTAAACCTGCCTGGCCCTGTTTTTTGGTTTTACACAAGCTGAGATGTCTTTATTCAGTACTGATCCAACCTGCAGCAATTTGGACCAAAGAGCAGCTGGTTCTGGGGTCTGATTTCTGCCTTGTGTGGAGAGGGCTAAGATCGGAATCAGATCACAGGAGCCTAGTTTTAAAATCAGTCGGTTATTTCTATTCACTTGCTGTTGGGTTACATTACTGGTTTTGTAGATTCTGCCATTTCAAGCCATTCTTTTGAACATATACGTGTGTGTGTGTGTATGTATATGTGCATACGTGTGTGAGAGGGAATGTATGATCCTGTATGCTGGGCTAACTCTTTCTGTCATACTGATACAAATCTAGACCACCTCTAGGCACTCCAAAGTATTTACTAAACCTTTACCCGGGGATGAGAGGGGAGCTGATAGTCAGTATGTAGTAAGTATATGCTGTGTTGCAAAAGGAATTTGAAATTGTGGAACTTGCTTAACTCCACAATATCAAAAAAGCACAGCTCCAGTGCTGTTTATCCTGAATATAGTATAGGGAGCACTAGGTATTAGCAAATGAGTAAGCTATTTGGTGATTTCAAGAGTTCAGTTAACACCATTCTAAACTTCTAAACGCCTTTTCAGTTAAGTAAAAGCTAATAGTGTATATGATGTATTTGCCATATCTCAGTGGTAGCTTCTGTGTTACATGCAGTCAATGTTCTGAATTGTGTATGTTTACCCAATAATGCGGTTAAAATATGCTGTATAATATGTGCAATGTGTTGATTACAAATATGATGGAGTTCAGTGATCTATGTAGTTTTTACTGTGCTGCTGTTTCGTAGGTATGTGTGCGTACAGGAGTATGGATTGTCTACAATGTATGAGGAAATAATAATAATTAATCCTAAAGGGAAAGGGCAGTTATGTAACCTGCCTTAATGCATTCACATAATGATGTGTAAATCCCATAATTACCAGTTCTGATTTCAAACACTACCAAGGATTGTCCATAGGGCTGACTCCTTCACTTCTTAGCACTGAGGAGTTAAAACTTGAAGTTTCTTGGAGCTCACTTATGTATTGGTAAATAAAGAATAGGGTGTTTGCCTGATTCACTACCTTGATTGTGCAAGGTGATACAGATGTGATTTCTAGCAGATCAAATCGTAGATAAATCACTTCTGTGCACACACAGCTCCTGCTGATGCCAGCTGTAGTTGTGATCATGTAATTGAATCACCTAAAATTCATACTCTGGGGATAGTCGTGATAACAGGGTGGCAGTACCCTGGCTTTGGGGAAGTGCCTGGAAGCTATGTAATACTGCTCATGTCCCGTTCTGGAATGTACATGTAACTTCAGAGGAAAGCTTTGAGGTCTGCTCCAGTCTAGGTTGGACTGTAAAAATCTTTATGTAAAAATAACAGGTGTCAGAGACTGACATCTGCCTGGCCTGCCCTGCCCACATGCAGTTTTCTGCTTTCAGGGGCTGTGGCAGCTTTAATTGAAAAAACTGTAATAATTTCCTAGTGGCTTGCAGAACCTAGTGCTCCACTTGGAAATCTCTACATCGCCCATAGGTATGATCTCTCTGCCATTCCCACGTCAAGGATTAGCTCTACCTTCATGCTTTCTGTCTGAGATGCCTCTGCCTGTTACCAAGGGTAATTCTGAAAGATGTATTGAGCAAAGAGAGGGTTTACTTTGTGCCTGGCAGGCTGGACTGGAGTAGGCATAGTGTGCCTGTCCGTACATTTGGTGTGAGTTCAGCTTCAGTCAGACACACCTGAACAGTGATTGAGGCAAGGGAGAAGTCTGATTTCACACCACCTTCTCTTTATCTTTTGTCTAGTTAAAATGCAGCACCTTTCCATTCTTCTCCTTTGCCTCTGCTCAGTACTTTTTATCTCAGCTTCTCCATAGTCCTCCCTTTAACTGTCAGCTGGGGGCAGCCCTGCTGAACGGAGTGTTACACGTATGCTGTAGCAATCTACAGGTTCTTAACAAGATGCTAAGTATGAGACTAAAAGATGGCAGTATCCCACATCTGATGACCCAGGATGGTCTATCTCCATGCTCCAGGTTATGTACCTGGCCCCTTAGATGGGCCTCACCTTGACTGATGAGAATTCAGTTATAAACTTTCTCCCTCCAAATTAAAATCAGACTGCATGATATGCCAATGAGTATCTCCTAAGGTGGAGGTACACTGGGCTTTCCTATTTTTTCTGCAGTGACATGACATGTACGGGTCTCTTCCCTCATCTCTTTGTTCTTTGAAAGTAAATTTGATCAGAAAAGGTTCTTTGAGTAGCCAAAATCAGTTTTCCTCTAAAGCTGAGATCCTTAAAGCAGAATCCTGGGTTTATGTGTAATTATTATTATTGAAAATAAAAAAATGTGTGGTTAAAAGTACAATTTTAAAAAGAAGAAGAAGAAAATACCTGGGCTTGCCAGAACAGTTGTTAAGCTTTTTACTGCCTCAGTCACCAGTAGTAACTTTAGAATCATGTAGGTGATGTTTAGGACATTATTGCCACACTGCCTCCTGACACTGTTCAGGGTGTCTGTACAGAAGCCTTATTATTCCCAGTGAGCATTACTGCATTTGAATGACTTTTCTCCATTTTGATGGGAAGGACGATTGTGTAACACTGAGGACATGGAGCTCCCTGTGTTGTGCCCACAAAGGTTCACAAAGCTGCACCTTCTCTTTTTAGGATCTATTCNAAAAAAAAAAAAAAAGAGTAATATATAAAATCCAGTTTCTTTGTATCCAGTGAAACATATAATAAAGCTCTGATACCTGTATTCTTGGTTTATGGCTTCATTGCTGCATTCAAGACTTCACAAGTAGGAGGCTTTTTAAACAGAATTTTGTGAAATGGTGTGGAGTTGGATGTTAGACCCAGGCTGTGCTGTTAACTTAGTGGAATGCCCGGTAAGGGCATCACAGCAGGAATACCATTTCCACCTGGTTACTGCGGATACTGTCCATGGGACACGGTGATGTGTTTGTGATCCTGGGGACACAACAGGCTCTCAGATGCCTCTAATGATGCTGGGAAAGATGAGCAGTGCCAAGAAGGTCTCTCTGCATCCCTGCAGAAACCCATCAGTGAAATTTGTCTGCAGCTTAAAGTGTCTCCCATCCTCCTCTTCCTCCCACACAGGTACTGTCCTACCAGTGGGAGAGTATGGGTTGATCAGTACACAAAGTGAATTTTCCTCATTGCAAAAGTTGTTCTCTTCTCTCTCACCTTTGTTTTGGTTTGGTTTTGGTTTGGTGGTTTTTTTTCCCCTAAACTACCCCAACAGAAGAATCAGCAGGGCAATTTTATCCTGCTGTTGCAAAAACTACTTTTTTCCAAACACAGTTTGTCTCCATCCTAAGCGTTAATATAATGGTTAATATAGTCGTCTGAAGATACGTGACAGCACTGCCAGTGGAGATGCTGATGCCTTTAAAAAATCGTATGTAACACAAAGTGAGACACATGTTTAGGAAATGGTTCTGGTTAGGTTTCTGTTACCCCATAAAATTCAACTCTTCTCTTCCTCTATTTACAGTGTCAAAAAATAGAAAGCAGGAAAAGTTGTCAGAAATAAAGCATACTGGATGTACTTTTACATGCTCAAGGCTTGTAGCTCCCAGAGTCACTGCAAGCTCCTAAAGTGGACAATGCATTTTAATGATCCCATTGGCAGTGGATTGTTTCAAGAATAAGTGTCTGGATTTATATTTTAACTGAAATTAAAAATGTAATTAGCAATGAGTCTAGGCAGTGGATGGCTGTAGCCTGTTGTCCAGGCTATTGAGAAACATGTTTGTCATCTGCCTACCTTTTGATCCTCTAATGACTGTGGGCATCAGCACCGAAATAAACTGTAAATAATGGAGCAATAAAATTCATTTGCTTCGGAGGTCAAAAAAAACAAATCACAGTAGGGCTCATGATGAAAGAAAAAGCAACAAACCAGATCTCATCATTATGTGCTGCGTTTGTCTAGGCAGTCTCTGAATATCAAGTACTTAGTGCAGTTTGGTTACCCAGACGTAAAGAGTGTGTGACAGACCTGAAAAAGATTCAGAGAAGGACAACAAGGATGAGCAAAGTTGTGGCTAACTTCCACAGCAGGAAAGACTAGGTCAGGACTCTTCAGACTGGAGAAGAGGCTGGTAGCAGGAGGTATGACAAGTGGCAATGAAGCCATGAGTGGCGTGGAAAGGGTGGACTGCACCTGGTGGCCCACAAGTGGGAGGAGGCATTGGCTGAATCTGGCTGGAGGCATATTCAGAGCAAACCAAAGGAGAGGTTTTTTACGTGCTGTGTAGTTACACTGCAGAGCTCCTTGCCATGGGATGATGGGGGTAGGGTGTGGGGTGTTGAATGTTTTCATTAGCCCAAAGGGAGTATAGGCAAGTTGATGAAAAATAAATTTATCGAAAATAAATGGAGGGAATGCATTAGTCTCAGGGAGTTCCAAAGATGTGCACAGCTGGGAGCTGGGAGGGTGCTTAACGGCTGTTGTCTCATAACAAAAAGTTATTACTTTTGGCTGGTAAATAATACCTTTTCACACACAAAAAAAACCACCTTTCACACAAATCAAAATCCAATAGCACTTGTTTAGTGATGAATAGGAAAACAGTTAATTCGTATTCTATGGATGTATAGGTAAACTCTGCTTGGACAGCTCACCCTCAAGACCCCACTTACTTGTTATCACAGGGTCACAGAATAATCAGTTTCATCAATTTCCATATTTAATCTGTCCCAATAGACTTGGCAAGACAGGCTTATCAGGTGCTTAAAGCATTGTCTTGGAGAAAAGAGAAGATCTTGCAATGCCTTTATTAATCTAATTGATGTAGGTATGTTCATAAGAGTGCCTGGCTATTCAGCCAACCTGCATTTGTGTAATGGTATTTGTGTGGGCTAAAGATTGCCTGCCCACAATTTACAGCAGAGTGGAGAGCCAGGACTACTTTATTAGCCATAGTCACAGCTTGTCACAGGGCTCGCTATCAAACTGACCTGCATGCCTTGTTTCCATAGACCAATATAACAAGCTATTGTGTCTTCATGCTCCAAGTTCAATGAAAAAAGACCGCAATAGCCTTTTCCAGATGAAAAACAAGCTTCCACATTGAATGCTTTGGGATAATTAACTACACAGTTACACAAACAGGTAATCATACCCACGATTCATGGACTTGCAGTCCAAAATAGCAGCGTTCCAATTAATCAAACCTTTTAGAGACGAGTTTGTCATCTCCTTGAATTACTGCATTACTAAAACTTTAATATGGTCAGATCAGATGCTTTTTTTGTAATACGAGGATTATTACTCTGTACATCTGCTTGTGCAGACAATGTACTCTGCAAGAAAATCAGGTAATCTGTATTCTCCTTGTTAGAACAGTTAAGTGTATGAGCTAAACTTGGCTGAAGCTGTTTTGTACATGTGCATAATCGGCCTGTGTGTAACAGGGAAGGGAGGGGGAACTTCCCTCAAAAAGCTGCTGGCAAAATGCGACAGCACCACCGCAAGCACCCACCTACTGAGCACCTGGATTTTAGCTTGTGAATGACGAAGTCGAAGTTGAAAGCGAGGGAAGAGCTGAGGCAATCAGCTGCCTCCTCTCTGAAACAACCTCAGGCAAGCAAAGCTGGTGTATCTCAAGGCTAGTGAAAATTGATGGGAGCTGTTGGATCACACAATGCCAGCTACTGCTGGAAGTTTCCTTGCTTTTTTAGGGAGGACTAAGGCTCCTTGCAGAAATGGATATGGGACCACCCAGCCTGCCATTACGGAGCACAAGATACAAGAAATTTAGCTTTTGAGTTTTATTGGCAATAATTTATTGAGAGCTGGTCCCGTGGGCTCCTCTACCTCTCTATGTAGAAAAAAGCACGCCAGGTAGGATCTCAGCTTTCTAAGGGTTCAACTGAATGGTTCTGGTTTTATAAAACGTAGCTGCAATTTAGCCTGATGATGACAAATTGACAATTTAAAACCAGAAAGAGGAGATGAAAGCAAATGGAACCCCACCCTTCCCAGAGCCACATTAGACTGTTTGCTGGTGAAATGAGTAAGCATGGCTGCTGCTGCTGCTCTTGAATGTTTGTCATCTTCCCTCTGCACGCTTTCTCTTTTATAAAGCCTGAGTCCTAAATTAGAGCTTGCTAAAATGACTTGACAAAGACAAACGTAGATCAACAGATTATGGTGACGCTGCTTTTCAACTTTAGGGCTGCTGTTTCTATGCATTGAAAGTGTCAGTTGTGCAAAGGCTGCAGTTAACAAATAACATGTATGTGAAGTGTGTCAATTTGCATGTAATAAGAACATTTAACATAGTAGAGCTTTTCCCCTGATATTCTCTTTGTGTAGCTAAGATTGGTATGTGCATTGAAAGACCAAGTAACTGATGTGAAAACTTGTATACATGTTACTAAATTCAAAAAAAGCTCTTGACCGTCTTTCTAGAAGAAGTAAATGAAATAGCTTGGGGAATTGCGCTGACAATCTTGTAGCAACTTTTAAGTCCAGTAGCATTGTGCAGAAAAACAGAGAATTGGACTGTAATGTTTCACTTCTCATATCAAACCAAATGCTTGACCTGCTACTGCTACAAGGAGCTCTATTTTCCTCTCTTTTGAGCGTTGTAGATTAAATCTGGATGAACAGCTGACTGATACAGTTAACCAGTGGTGTTTAATGCCAGTGTCCTGCAGCTCCTATTACAGCCTTTGCTGCATCAATCAGGTGAGTGGAAGGATCCAGTGGGAGAAAGTGGTTTAGTGGAACCTTTATGGGAGCAGAGTATCTGTGGTATCTTTTGTTTTTGTGAGACATAGAGCAGTCTCAGAAACAGTTTGTTAATACATATAAATGGGATTTATTTACAGGTCTGCACAAGTTTTCTCTTACTTCAGAGCAAGCGGTAAATGTAGCGTTAATGGTCTGAGGGCTATTTTGATGTATTGAGAATTTATGATAGTGAACTGCAAGTACTTTGTCTTTTTTTTTTTTTTTTTTTGGAAGACTATATAAAGAATTAAAGAATCTGAGCCAAACTGTGTTTACAAAGATTTATCAGTAAATGTTTGATATAGTATAAATAGTAGATAGTAGATATTTGTATCCTCTAAGGAAAAAGGAACAGTGATTCTACCCTGTAAATATTGGACATGCATATGTGTGAGCACCTATTTATGAGTATGCACTTAAAGGGGAGAGAGGATAAAGAGATACTGTCCCGTGTTCTTATATTTTACAAGCTTGCCTATAGGTTTGGGTTTGATAATTTACTTTTTGAAGTTTGTTTCCTGAAACATATGGTTTTCAACACAAAATTGTGAATCTCTGTCATGTTAGCCAAATATTTTGGTGATGCAGGAACCCTGGGCTCCAGTCCCAGGCAGTTCCCCAGGAACAGGTCCCTCTGCCAGCTGGTCTCCAGCTCATCCATTTTCTTCTCCTTAGGCTTTTTTATGTTGCATAGAGCACTTAAATGCCAACAGATATGTGGAAATAGAGTATCTTGCTTAAAGACCATAGTGCCCTAATAATTGGACAAGATGGAAGGGAACAAAATGGTTTGCTGACCTTTCTGTCACTATTTTTGTGATTATAAAGGGAATGGGTAGCTTTAGAAGAGGAAAGAAGGAGACAAAACACATTTGTCTCCTGTTGTGTCTCATGCATCTTTAATTGCTGTGTGACACCTGTGTGACAGGTGGTTCAGCACACATTGACCTTCTGAACAAAAACCCTTTCTCCCTTCTGAGTAAAAAACAATGTTGATTCTCCCAGTCTGTGTTACACATATATGCATATGTGCAGCTGTTTGTGGGTCAGGTGTCATCTTTCAAAATGGGTTTGCCTTCTGCCTGACTTTTACAGCATTTCTGGCATGAGGAAGTGCACAGGTTTGGCTGTTTTGCCTGCTCTCAGTCTATTTGCTCCATTATCTTGCTGCCTGATACTTATGCCTTCCAAAGCTTGCCTGATACTTATACCTCTAGAAGGTGAGGGTAAGATATTGATGCTCTAATTTGGAAGTGCAAATCACACGAAGTTCAACCAAGCCAAGTATGGGGTCCTGCACACGGGATGTAGCAATCCCAGGCACAAAATCCAGGTTGGGCATAGAAGGCCTGGAGAGCAGCCCTGAGGAGAAGGACTCAGAAGTGCTCATGGATGAGAAGCTCAACATGAGCCAGCAGTGTGTGCTGGCAGCCCAGAAAGCCAACCGTATCCTGGGCTGCATCAAAAGAAGCGTGACCAGCAGGTCATGGGAAGTGATTCTGCCCCTCTACTCTGCACTCATGAGACCCCACCTGGAGTACAGTGTTCGGCTCTGGAGTCCTCAACATAGAAAGGACATGGACCTGTTGGAATGGGTCCAGTGGAGGGCCACGAAGATGATTATAGGGATGGAGGACCATTCTTATGAAGACAGGCTGGGAGAGCTGGGGCTGTTCAGCCTGGAGAAGAGAAGGCTCTGGGGAGACCTTATAGCAGCCTTCCAGTATCTGAAGGAAGATAGCAAGGTTCTATTGTGAATTAATTAATACAGATCCAGTTTATGTGGTTATCCCTGAGGACTTTGAAAAGATCAGTTATTGCTCATGTTTGTAAATTCGGAAGTGAATACTGCAATTAGGCTTCAAGTGATGTTTAAAAAATTAAATCAATATTTTAGAAGCACCTCTTCAACATTCTTGCCATGTTAGGCAAAAAGCAGTAACCCCAGCTATAATAAACACACATGCATGCACATATACATGAGGCAATATTTATGTTAAATAAGTCATGATTTCTTTGGGGAGAACATTTATTGCAAGCTCCCTGTTCTCTTGCTTCACCTGTAGCGCTGTAGCAGAATGTGCTCTACAAATCCACCATGTATAGTTTTGGTACTGTTTTGCTTTATTTAATTTAGTGACCCTAAAAACTGCCTCTGAATCACATAATCTTTCATTTTAGTCAGATTGTGAGGATTCTAGAAACGGGAAGTCTTTATGCACAGCTGCTATGAAATATCAACTGGATCATGTATAATTAGATAGCACATGCTCTGGGTAATTAATTATTTTTTTTAGGCCACAGATTCTGCTTTTCCTCAACTGTTCTAATTCTTCTACAAGTCCTTTACAATCGTCAAAATAATAAAACCAAAATCCTGTCAGTGAAATTGAATCTCACCTCACTCATAAGAAAAAAAGAAGATGAATTAATGTGATGGTACCAAACCCCTAATTTTTATTGCAGTATCTTGTTTAAAAACAAATAAAATTATTTCATGGGTGTAGTTGTGGACCTCTTTGCTATCATCTTCTTCTCCAAACTTCCAGCTCTAGTGACTGTACTGATCCCTCCTCTGCATGCTCACCTTCTGTTACACTCTGAGTCTCTCTGACGTCTCATCTAAGAGCAGTTTCTCACTGGACTTTCTCTTTTTTTTTTTAAGTAAAAAAAGGCTCCAGCCAACATGATCATGAAGTATCCAAAGACCTTCAAAATTAAGACTCTTACTCTTCTTCCCAACGCTCTGCTTATGACCTTATTTTTAAGTTTGACCTTTTCTAATTTGTGTCTGAAGGAACAGCCTGTTTGTACCTAGAGATGGTGCTAACCGTGTCTGTAGCATTGTAATTGCACCATGCTGTTTCTACGCAACTTAAAAAATTCAGGTCACTGGCCATTTTCTCACTTCTGCAGAGCTGAATTAACAGTACAGTGTCAGCTGGACATTAATGACTTAAATTGCCTTTAATGAAAGGAAAGGTATTTTGCATGACCTTTTTGGCTGGGGTGAACAGGATCAAAAAGAAGGCAAATCTCTGATATATGTTGCTTAATTTGTTTCTACAGGTTCCCTTGGTACGCTGGTACAGTCAGTTTTCTTCACAAGGCCCACAGTCACTAGCAGTGTTAAAAAAACTCTCATTATTAATATCTTTACAGGGCAAAGGTACTGTTAAGCAAGTGTTCACATACAGTGAGTCTGGTGATTGCAATATGCTGATGCTGCACTAAGCGTTCAGCTCATTCCAGGTTCTTTCCCCAAGGCTGACCTCAAACGTTGAAATGGGAAATTGTATAGCCAAAACTGTGATGTTGGAATATCCTTTCCACAGTCACCAGAAGGCCTACATGCCCCTCCAGTTGTCTGTGAAGCAGCTTGTAATGCCTCAGAAGAGAGGGATACGATGGCATTCTGGAGGAATGTGTGGAGGAGAAACCATAACCAGGGCAGCCTGGAGTGCTGCCAGGCCTCTGTGCAAACAGAGTGGGTGAGTAGGTGGGTGGATGAATGGATGGGTAGAGGGAGAGAAGAGAACCAGTGGAGGACTGTAAACTGGACAAGCAAAGACGAGTGTCACAGCTGGGGCGGTTGTGTACTGGGAACATACACAGGAGCTAGGAGCCAGGGCTGTTTGTGCCCCAACACTGAGAATAGGAGCATTTAGTAGAGACAGTGTGCGTGGATGTAAGGTACCAGACCGATTTCCTGTTTTGAGGGAAAGAAAATCTCAAAACACCTGCAGTTAGCAATGCTGATGCTCTGGGTGCCCAAGTGTGGTGTGTTAGTCATGAGACCTCCTTCCTGTGCAGTTAAATTCCAGAAGGCAGTGTGGGCTTGCATGTTCGCCAGCTTTCTCCATCAGCAGTCTCTTCTCTGCATCCTTGTGGCTCAGAAGGGCAGAACAGAAGCCCCTCTGGTGCATTCCTCCCTTCTGCACAGCACTGTCTTCCCTCCCCTGCAGCTGGCTGGGAGCAGAGAGGGGAGTCCAGGCTGCGCTCAGCTCTGCTGCAACGTGTGATGAGAAGCAGAGCTGCTTGTCAACAATGTCTTTATCCAAGAAAATTAATGACTTGAAGACTGTATAGTGGTTTAGAGGTGAAAAAATCTTTTTTTTTTTAAACAGGTGAATAAACCCCTCAGTCTAAGAATAGATAAGGAAAAGGGCAAGAAAAGTAAGTGACTCAGCATAATCCATGGAAAAGAAGGCATGGAACTGAGTGTTGTAATTTCTAGTTCTTAACCTTGTGTTTGGTCGTCTGGAGTATGCTACCCTCTGCTGACCTATCTTGAACTTCATTAATTTAATTACTTCAATGGGAACACAAGCAAGACCTGAGGCTGGGATTTTCCAGGACAGTTGAGGGAGTCAGAGACTCACTGCTGGTTTCCAAAGTGATTTTGTTGTTTTTAGAACCTATTGGAAAGCTAAGACCTCAGTTACTTGTAAATGGTGTCTTAGGGAATATGAAGTTCTTTTGTTCACCTCCTGCTTGCAAAGCAGAAGGTCAGAAGAATTTCATGGATCCTGGTAAATCTGTCAGTTAGTTGTTTTATTTGTTGACTGTTGCATGTAGCCATTGGGTTTCTTGACAGGTAAGTATGCACATAAGCTTTCTACAGTATATTTTTTAAGACAATTTAAAAAAAAATAACGTAAAACCAAGATTCCTGTGACAGGCAGACTGACAACAACAAAATCACAGCTTGATCTGCTGGATCCACCTCTTGAATTCCTCATAATGTGTTAATACAGGTAAGGCTGAAGATCATAAACTCAAAAATGTATCACTGAGGACCTAGTGACATGCTGGGCATGGCAAGGGACAGCCTGGATGTCTGTAGTTGGGAGCAAGGGGTCAGTTTTCCTTCTTCATCATTCTAGCTATGTGGGTTCCCACTTATGTCTGCTACAGAGGACTTAGCAGAAGGGTAGATCATGTAGGCATGATGGAGACACCCACTCCCCCACCCCACCCCAGCTTTTTTTCCCTGGATATGCAAGCATTTATAGTGCATTTTAGGAGATTAAGGTTGCCAGATGCGGCCAAGCTGGGAGTTGGGTCAGCCTGAAGATCTCATCACACTCTCTGAAGAGGCTCAGTGGGAAGTGTAAGAAGGAGGGAGAGAGTGAGAAGTCATCTGGCAGAATGACTGCCTCGGCCAGATGACATCACATATCATTTTTCTTCATACGGGTGTTCAAGGAGTCACACACAGACAGGTATCCTTGGGTACAGAGGCAAGCACACTGAATTTGCTGCACTCTGCGTGCAGGTTACATGCAGGTAAGTGCACGTCGCAAATTTGGCAATGGAGCTCTGCTTTGGTCACGAAAATGTCAGCATAAAGCATAAGAATTAGAGACCCACAGCTGAAAGCCTATCCATTAGCATGCAAAGGAGTTTCAGTATCATCAGAGTCCCCTGTGCTTTGTCTTACCATAAATGGATCATGAATAAAACATTCTGAGTCATGGAGAAGAGCACAGCTCCTGTAATTGCAGGTGAGCGATGTAAAGATGGCATGGAAACGTCACCAACTCCATCCCACTGTAGGGATGGGAGTGACAGAAACAGTCATCTCAACTCCATCAGCGGAGCCATCTCAGGAGGCTGCCTGCCTGCCATGGAGGCACATTTGACCTGCAAAACATCGTTAGATAAATGCACAACCACAGCCTCTGACCCTGCCGCTGGAACAGGAGTTTAGGTCCATCCCAGGGTTTGGGTGGAGAGAATGCCTTTCTAATGCAACTCCTCTATTGAGGTTTGGATTTCACCAGCAAATTCTGGCCAGCATTGGACAGAAGTGCCTCACCACAAAAATACATGTTTGTAAATGTTTATTCATGTTTGTAGAAGTGTAACTGAAAAAGTGACAGAAATGCATTTGAGACAAAATTCCTTTCACAACTTGTGAAAAGCTGTGATAATTCATAACTCACAGTTGCCATCTAGCAGGCGCTGTGATGTAACCTGCTCTCTGAAGAGTTTCTATAGGAGTAGGGACACTAATTGCATAAGATAGAGGTGGCGTTTAGTCCCAGGGAAAGGAAAGCAGAGCACCATTTCCTAATATACTTTTTTTTAATGGAGTTTTGTATAGGGTTTCTTAAGTGAAGAAGGACCTGCTGCTTGCTCCTCTACTTCTGTTTTGGTGTGGCCTGTAAAACAAGCACACAAATATGCCTCAACACATCTGTTATTCCAGCTGTGGCTCCGCATAGATCTAAATGTATACTTGTTCAAGTCACTTTCTAAACCCATTGTGGTTGCTTGTGTGTCATGCTTCTTGGAAGCAGCCTGTTTCAGGTCACAGAGTGTAATTAAAGGCAATTAATGCAATTACTCACAACTGTGGTACTGATAATGCTCCAGATGCCATTATAGCACTATGCTTCCTGCTGCTGGCCCTCGCAGGCTGTGTCTTTATGTTCTCCTAGTGTTGTCATTGTGGTTAAACCAGAGGGCTGGAAATGGTGGAAAAGTACAATTTATCGTTCCTAACTCCCCTCACTGAAAATTTCAACTATTAGCCAGACCCCAATTTATCTGTTCTCTTTTCTGTTCACTGCCTGATGAAGAAAAAGGACACAAGCATGAAGACTGCCATGGAAAATGGCCATAGTTGAAATGTTATGAAGCACTTACATATGAAAACCATATTTCACAGTAGTCTGTTCTACAAATAAACATGCAGTAAATGTGTCAATTTCCGCTAATGAGTTTTATAACTATTCATAGGAACTATAATTTTAAGCAGTAAAATCTGAAAGACTTGAATTATTTGTGAACTTCAAACTTTTTCTTTGGCATCCAGCCCTGTCTTTCCCTTTTGTCTCAGCTGCTGCCAAGTAATTTACAGTTCAAAAAAGGCTAATGGAGCTATAAACAAAGCACAGATGCCTCTCACATTTCCTTTATTGAGCTGTGGTATGAAAATAGCCACTGCTTCCAGAGGAGGCCACTTGCCTAGTTACGGAAGTGCCTCAGGTCTCCTCTTTATATGCAGAACAGACGTACCTTAAATCTTCTTTTGTCTTCAGTGGGGCTGGCTGAAGGGGCTGAATTCATTCACTGTCCTCTGGTTTATTTTTGTGAAGTGAGCGTGTGCCTACTGAGATGATCATTAAACTCATTAAGTCTCTAAAGGAGGATTCACTCCTATAAGCTCGGTTTTAAAAGCTGTTTTAGATAGGTAGTGGGATATCTTTGGATCACCTTGGGAGCCTGTCGATCACTGCATGCACATTTAAGTTCAACATTTCCCACTCACACTGGCACGAAACAAAAATATCTCAGCTAAACTGAATGGTGTTGAAACGGTTTTACAGTGATGCAGTTGTGACCGAGTTCATTACCACCAGGTCAGGGCTGCCTTCTGTTCTCCTACACATCTCCCAAAGTGCAGGTTCATCAGTGTTAGAACCAGGCCAAATGGCATTGTCCTGCTGCAGCTGATGTGTCTGAGCACTGCCTGACTCCTGGGCCAGCTGGGATGGGGTCACAGGATGGCCTGGCCACACTGAAGGCTTCAGCAGGGACTGCTGAGCCCATTTCTCTGCTTGCCGCAGGGATGGTTGCCGTAAAATGGAGTCTATGTCCTTGGGAAGACACAGGAGGATCATCCAGTGCTTCCTCTGGATGATGGTAGCTGATGCTCAGCTTTACTGCAAGCAGGTGTGTTAAGTATTAAAGAACATGAGCCCGAATGAGTAGAGGTAAGCATGCCTGCACATGCACCTTACAATTCACTCCCTGGTTTGCTGAAGCCGAGTTTGCTGGTTCTCGGACCTTACAGTACAAGCAGTCCTGTCAGATACCACAGAGCTCTTCAAAGCTGAGGCTGATCTTCACCTCCTTTGCAGTCAGCATTACCCTGCAATGAAGAGGCAAAGGTCTGGGTTGCATATGTACCAGCCAGAGGAAAAGCTTTCCATTCTGACAGTTCTCATGAGCACCTGATGTTGAGCCTTTGCATCTCAGCTGACAAGAGCCATAATTTGATTTTTAGGCACAAAAATAGCACAGGTCAATGCACGGCAGAGTTGCAGCAGAGATCTTGGGGCCCCTCACAACTCAGGATGTCAGTGTACCTCTCCCCCCCACCAAATTTCAACTGCTCCACTGAGCATGTGTCTCATAGGGCATTTTGGTGAGCCAGCCTCTAAATGAGTGCTATGACTATAAAGAAACAGAGTCTCTTAAGATATAATATTTTGGATAGTTCTCATATTAAAGGGGAAACAGCTTATTCCTGCATAGGGCATTATTTCTGTACTGTATTGTGCAGCCCAGACTACGACCTCAAGACTTTTACCCTCTTTCTGGCTTCTCCCCTCCAACTTTGCAGAGCTTGTCAAGTACAACAAGTGGGTATGTACCCACTGCACTCAGTTCAATTTCATCTCAGCTGCCCCACTTCTGCTTCCATCCCCATTGCCCTCAAATACACAGTGCCTCAGTGAGCTACAGAGTCTCCAGATGGGGACCAGCACCTCTGGCTGGCCCAGGAGCACTGTGACACAGAAGCCATGCCTCTGTGTGCGCTCAGGTATGTCACCTTAAATGTCATTGTGAACAGGAGCTTTCCTACTGAATTCAATTACACCTTCTCTTGATGTTTAGAGCTCTTTCACTACAGTGATATGACTATTGCAAAGAGCAAGAAAAAACATACCATAATCCAACTGGAACTGGGATAGCATGGCAGGCTAGATTAATGCAGTTTAGTTTCTGTACCATCACTAAAATGGTTCTCTTCAGAGTGCTCAGTATGCCATCATCCACTGCATCAGAGTTGTGTGTGGAGCTCTGCATCTGGTGACTTTTCGCAGCTGCAGCACGGGCATGTTTGCCTGGAGAATTCCCTTACGACTTCCTCCAGCCATGGAGGAAACCCCACCATGGGCAGTGGCTGCAGACTGTCCTCCAGTCAAACCTCCTGTGTTTGGGGATTGATGCAAGGTGTGGGAGGGCTGCTTTCCAAACTGACACTAGTATGAGTGCATGCCCTGGTTGTTGGGGAAAATGAAGACTGGGAAGAGCTGAAACTTGGGTGTCTCCTGAGTCACTGAATAATCAAGGCTAATCCCATCTTCTAGTGTTAGAGGGAGAAGATGAGATGTGAAATCTTACATTACATGATCAATTTATTATACACGTTGGTCTGTATCCACAAAGCCATTCAGGAGTCACGGCTGTGACTTGAGGCTTGCCTTCATTTTAACATCCCTATGGAAGCTGGAGTACACAACCAAGACCAGAACGGCTGGAAAATTTCACAGTGCAGTCTGACGTATTCCTTAATGACACCCTGCTCTGCACAGACATGACAGCAATGCTGATGTTTTTTGTCCAATGCAGAAAGAAAGAGAGGATAAGGAGGACATATAGTAGTGCCTCTGGCAAGAAGAAGAGGAATTGAAGTTGTACAGAGCGAGCTGTTAGCAACAATCTCTGGTCAGTCAGTTCTGCTGTGTAGACTGGGATTTGAGCTACAGCTCTGAATTTTCTCAGTCTGCCTCTGAGTCTCTGCCAAATATCATGAGGAACCTCTGATCTTTACTTGCCACAGAAAAAATGCTTTTTTTTTGTATTTTTATTTTTATTTTTTTTTCTCTCAGTGCTGTAATGTACTTTGGATTTGAACTAGAAGGTTTGTATCTGGTGGAGAGCAATTCCTTCGGTGCCTGGTATTCATCTTTTTTTTAATCATGATAAAGTTACCAATCATACAGAAACTCAAAAAAAAATATCCATGAGTTGCGGAGATGAATCATCAGAGCTCTTGATTGGTATCAGTTTACAGACCTTGCCTCCTGATCAAATAAATTAAATCTCTTGCCCCATTACTTCTGATTCATCTAGTTTCTCAGTGGGCAGTTTTCAAAATATCACAATTTAAAATATTTATTTTGTCAGTGTTAAATGCGTTCTTTACGTTTGCAGTTCGGTTTCAGTACAGCGCTGAAAAACTTTGTCTGCTAGTGCTCCCTAGTGGTGAAGATTGCCTGCAGTAAAGCTGCTGGATTTTTGGTAAGGATTGTGCAATTCCCTGTTTTAATTGCTTTAAATTTAAGTCCCTCAGAATGCCTGTCTGGGGGTATAAAGCCATTCGCACATATCAGGACTGTGCTTTGATGTAGCACGGGGCTTTATGATGTGAAAAAATTATGCAGCAGCAAAGAAAATCCTTTTCCCTTCTTAGGCTTTGTTGATTTCTGTCCTTAGCATTAAGATACTACATAAACCTTCCTAACCAAAAGGGAATATGCCCCTCTTGTATCTTTTCTCATTCTGTATCAGACAGAGAGCCAAGCACCAATGCAGTCAGGAAGGCACACACACAAACAGACATGGAGAACATTTCTGCTCTCAAACCTATTCCCGGGGGCCATTTCCAGCAGCAAATGGTGCGGTTCCCAGTAGAGTGGTTACTCCTCTGCTAGGCTCTGTGGCTTCCTCCTCAAAAATGCACCAGGCTGGGTGCAAAGCGTTGGCTAAAAGGACTCTGGTGAATGCCAAACTGACATTGGCCCATGCCTCTCTTTTGGGCTGAACTTTACTGCCTTGAGGAAGATCTGAAAGTGAAAGAAACCCCACAACCATAAGCCTGCTCTTACCTGCGAAATAGCTATAGGGAGCCAAGTGCCACAGCTGCCTACTGCTGCAGGAGCCAAGCACAACCATGTTGACACTGAGTGATGGCAGTTAAGCCAAAAAAAAACCCCACTTCTCATCTGCCCTCATCCACTGCCAGCCATAGTACTGGAACTACTCTGAGTCTGAGTGGATGGACAAAGACTCAGACACTGGATTTGCAGTGGTAAATCCTCGTAGTGTTAATCTCCTCCAGCACAAACTCCCGAAAGCCTTTGGGTTTCCCCAACACATGCTGAGATGTATGTCTACACAGGCAAATGAAAAAACAAAAGAACAAGTTGGTGTAATCAATGTATTCAGATCTGATAACTTTTAAATACATCTATGTAATATATATAAGCATATAAAATGTGCATACTTTTTACATTATACCACTCTCAAACACTCAGGCCCAGCATAATAGTGGCTGAGGTTCATTTATGTGGATGATCACTAAGGCTGTATTGCAGTAAAGAGAGTACTACAGCACTGCGTCCGCAGGGGTGGTGGGATGCTTCTGCTCAGGGAAAATTGCCACTAATCCCAGTCCAGTAAAGAATGAGGTTGACTATGATGATTTAAGTTCTGCTGAGAAAGGGAAGTTGTCCCAGGATTTCAAAAGGTCCCAGAGAAAACAGTGGAATTAGAGG
>VZRU01011794.1:0-27702 GCA_013398155.1 Pedionomus torquatus | reverse complement strand
AAAAAAATAAACGTCCTTAAGGCTAGAATAGAGGCTAGATAATAGAAAGTTAATGTAAAGATATTATTTTTTCCCCTAGAACTTTACTGTGTGATTTATCCCATAGCTGGCTAATCAATATCTGGCACCGTAACAGCCTTATATAGTACTCATGATGACAAGGATGGGTCCTTCTGATCTAGTGTTACTCCTCTGCCAACAGCTTTTACATTGAGCTGCACAAAAGGTGATTATGAGAGTCTTTGGGAGAAAACCTCTGCAACTTTCAATTTAACAACAGTTGTCCTGGGAAGCACATTAAACTAAAAGAATCAGTCTCATTTATCAACACTCAAGTGCACAGATTTCAGCTCTGTATTCATGACCGATGATTTGCCAGCTTTCCGACTCCTCTCTCCATTTCAAAGTCACTTTTCTTTCAGCTGCAAAACTACAGTTCTTTCCTTCATTACACTTCTATTCCTACAATAATTAACTCGCAGAGAGGAGAATATCACTGTCTGAAACCAAGAAGGCAAGGTTTGTAGATCTGGAATCACAGTTGAAAACCCAGGGTTGAAAATGTCTGACAGTCTCATTGAAATGTTGCTGGTTTATTTATTTTCTTTTTCACTCAATTTGTCACTTATGAAATGAGTGACATTTACCCTTAAAATTATCTGAGAAATAAAGGATGCTTGCATATCATCCTGACCATCTCAAGTCTTCCAAGTGGATCAACACACTCTGTGTCAACACCTCTTGCCCCCTTCTTGGGCACATTAGTGGTTGCATGTAGCAGCTGACCTATGTAGCACAACATATCCACCTAACTGGTGCCACATTCAGTCAGGACAAGTTCTTCTTGTCTTGTCAGGACAAGGTCTTCTCCTTGCTGACAAGAGCCCTCATATACTGCAGAGTTTTCTGCCAGCAGGGTAGCAGTAGAGGGATCATGTTCCATCAGTCAAGCCCACAGATCAGAACATAAAATCAAGACGAGGCACACATTTATCACTCCTTACTGAGCAGACAAGGTCAGGCAACCTCTAAGGAAACTTCATGCGTTTCACAGTATCATAGAATCATAGAATTGTCTAGGTTGGAAGGGACCTTTGAGATCATGTAGTCCAACCATCAACCTAACTCCCATAAAAACCAACAACCCATCATTAAACCATGTCACTAAGCAGTATGTCAACCCATCTTTTAAATACCTTCACTGTATTTAAAAGTGCTTCAACCACTTCCCTGGGCAGCCCATTCCAATGCTTAATAACCCTTTCTGTGTAAAAATGTTTCCTGATATCCAATCTGAACCTTCCCAGGTGCAAATTGAAGCTATTTCCTCTTATCCTATTGCCTGTCTCTTGGGAGAAGAGGCCGACCCCTGCCTCTCTACCACCTTCTTTCAAGTAGTTGTACAGAGCAATAAGGTCTTCTATGATGTTTAACACTCAGGGCAGTAAATATGATCATTAGTAGCTGGGGGCTAGATACATTGAAGGGAAGGATTCTGGTAAAATGGATTGATAATCTGGGATAGTCACACTTGTAGCCAATAAGGAAAAATAGTAACCTCTACTGGGGATGCTAAAATGGGTGCCTAATATTGGTCAGATGCATTATACCCTGAAGTGCACTGCATGCATTATAGGCTTTACTATTGCCTACAGAGGGACTTTGAGAACCTTTGTTTCAGATGTGTGCCTGTCTAAACATTGACTAAAAGAATCTCTCTTGCAAATAGCTTGAAGTGAAATTGGAGAAAGCAGGACAGCAGCTCTGTGATCTGGCAGGTGAGATTCAGACCTGATCCCTTGGCTGTTGTCTCTTAACTCTGCTTCAGCATTCTGTTTTGCATGACACCACATGTTTTTAGATTAGGTGCTAAGAGATGAAAACCAGGCACAGCATCTGACAGGAAAGGCAGTCACCAAGATCACTAAGAGCTATCAATGCTGTGACCAAGACGATGAAGTTCAGGCTGACACCAAAGGAATTTGTAAAAAACTCTCAGAAGAGAAGAATCATGAAAGGGACTATAAACAAAGCTGAATAAAATCTTCTTAAGAATATCAAATTTCTTGAATTATGTAGTTTGGAAGTAACTCACGTAATGTGTGATAATACTCAAAAATGCTTTCTTCTAAATATATTTTTGAAAGAAACTTTTCAAATGGAAAAGGTCCAGTTTTTGAAGTTTTAAATATTAAAAGCATTACCTACCCAAAACAATGCTTCTCTAGACCCAGAGCAAAATTAGACAGAAGTTTTTGCCAAGACAGTCAAGTTATTTCTGTCTTCATCCCAAAACAAGACTGCTCCTTCATTATGTTTTACATATTATTACCCTAATGCAAATACCTACAGATTATTGCAAAACAAATAGAAAGTTTCATACAAAAGTTGATAAATGTTTGAGAAATAACAATTCATTTCCTTCTCTGCCTTTTATTCCCTTTGAATATTAGTTCTACTGTGGATTTCACTGATTGCCACATGGAAAGAGGCTTTTGACTGCGGTTTGGGTTACGCAGAAAAATGACCACTGAAGTTCCATAGGAGTTGGTTCTGAAGAACAGAAAAGGCCTCTGCTTTTAATAGCATTTTAGAAAGTTTTTATGTTAATAGTGGGTTTTTTTATTATTTTTGGCTTTGTTTTGTTTTTCTTCTATAAACCTATTTTCATTTGTTCTAGGGGAAGTTGAAAAATAAATACTTTATACAGAAATCGATATGTAAAAGCGGTAACACACAGTTCATCGCTTACTAACTTTTGTAGCAAAAGTAAGTAAAACTATCACTGTAAAAATAAATAATGTAAAAGCATTACTGTCTATTTTTTTTAAAAATCCACTCTTTATTAAAGGCAGTACTGGCAGAGTGTTTTAAAATCATCCAATACTTGCTCTTATTATTACTAAATCCCTATTTTCTTTGCCAGATTTTAAATACTTGGCAGAGATGTCACAAAATTGGTGTCTGCCATTAACTGATGGTTTTGAAACTTTTCAGGCAAAACGTTTGGTATTTTTGAGGGTAAATCTAGAGGATAAAAATGTACCATTCATGCCCTAATAACAAAATGGGAACTTCTTTTTGAACACTTGAAATTTTGTTGCTGAATAAAAAAAAAAAATGGGGTTTGTGTGATTTATGATGGTCCCATGAAGTTTGCCAAAACTTGTCTAAGGTAAAGCCTTAGAAAAATGGCAAACAGCTTTTCCATGATGAAATTTCAAAAGGTTTCTGTCCTCACTTACTGAAAGGATCAGCTGAACTTACATGCTCTGTGGCTGCAGGTCTGGTACAAGCCAAGGCTTTCCTCTCCAACTGAAATCAGGAAGCTCCCTTTCTTTTTCTTTAATTAGGGATGGAAGAAGGAGGCTATAGGCTTTTAGAAGACCAATATTTTGGTTGCAAAGCTACACACCCAGATATGACGAAGTATCAGAACATAAATCTCGTTTGGTACCTTTCTTAGTCTCTTTGGGAAAGATTCACACGACGGAGCAATGGTTGCACAACCAGCATCATTCCCTGCCTCGTTTTGTCCATTTCTAGCACACCTTCTTTCTGCATGTTGGATGAGACCCTTCCTCAGGGTACAGAATGTCCTAGCTCTGGGAATGATTCAGTACCAAGGCACGTAAGAGACAGCTGGCTTTGGACCACTGCTCTTCATTTGTTCAAAAGCTGAGAAGTACGAGGTGACTCAAGCCGGCATTCATATGGAAAGAAACAGGTGTTCTCATGTGAATATTACCCTAGAAAAATAGATTTTACCTCTTCATCTGCCTCAGAGTTTCCTTGTGGTGCTGTCTAAGCCATTTAAGCTGAACTTTTCACAGGGGTTGCTAAGTGCATGCTCTTTATTCTCTGGGTACTTGACTTGGGACCTGAGGTCTGATTACCAAGGGAGCTGAACGCTTACAGCTGCAGTTGATGTCAATAGCATCTGTGCTCTGAACCTGTTAAGAGCTGTTCAGTGCCAAGGATATGGAAAGCAGGATCTCAGATGTTTTGATTCGAACAGCAGGAAAAAGTTCTTTTTGCCAAGTTACTTTTAATTAGTGTGGCTACCTCTACCCTGTCTTTTGAAAGCGTCCATGCTGAGACCACATCTTCCAGCTCTCTCACCACAGAAATTCTCCTAGAGGAATCTCACTGGTAGACCAAGAGATAAGAATCCAAGTGTGGTCTGAAGTTTTAAGCCTTCATTAGGATGCCCACACATACACACAGTGTAGACTATCTGACCTTTGGATCAACTCTTACCTGGTTTGCCTTGAAGCTCTTAGCACTGACTTGCACTCTAAATGGAAGCCCACCACCTTCTTGTTCCTAAAAAGGTGTAGTAGATGATGTGGGCTTTGCAGCCTGATTTTTAAGGTCAGGTCCTACTGCAATGCTGCCACAAACTCCATAGGGCTATTACCAGGATATGCAAAGATATAACACTTCCTTCTCCTGGTTTGGAAGGGCTGTCAAGAAGCCATAAACATGTCATACAAACTTTGAAGCCAGTGTCCATTCAAAGGACTAACCTGGGAGTAGTGCTCAGAGAGCATAATAGCTAAATGAGTATGCTCAGGATGCACCAAATTCTGGAGGTTACTTTGAAACAGGACACAATAAAGTCCATTTCCAAACAGCTCCATCAATGGAGGATTAGAGGATGAAGAGCAGAGCAGTGAAAGCTTTTTACTTCAATGTAGAGCACACGTAATGTAGAGAACATGCATTTTGAGGACAAATAGCCAAAAGACTGGGGGAACTGTAATAGAACGTCCCTTTAGCTGATGCACAGTTACCTTTCAAAAGGTGTCAGATCGCTGAGTATCTGTTATTTTCTGGTATGTGGAAAATAAAACACAGATCCATGTACGAACCTATCCTATGACCTGGATTCAGTCCAGGCCCCTACCCAGCCAGGTGAAACTGAGATATTGTTTGCCCTTGCCAATACGTGAGAGACCTTCTACCCTCGTCAGCAGCAGGAGACAAGTCACATCTGACACATGACCTGATACAAAACAAGAGAGACACATCAGGGAAACTCAAGATAGAACAAATGCAACAAATGATGCTTGAAAACACAAGAAGAAAGTTGAGGACTTTTCCAGACAGTTCCAATATCCTATATATCTCTGAAGGACTTACAGAGATATTGCAGGAGGCACAGACTCCTGGACTTCATTATTTTATTTCTGGACCTTCCACCCTAGAGAGGTTGTCAGTAGCCAAAAGGCCAGCTAGGTGTGAGACAGCTAGAGGGAGGTCCATGACAGACCTGTGAGGCACTTCTAGACATTGCTGCACTCACTTATTTCTCCACGCTGTGACTAAGCTTCACCTGTGCTCTAGAGACCTCTTTAGAAGGAGGAGCCTGAAGGCTACAGCTCAACCTGAGACTTTGGTTAGATAAAGTAGAAAACCATAAACTATATGAATCACTTAACTCTTAAGAGGCAAGGCAGCAAAGATGAGGGCAGGTTTGGTCCATTTGGCTATAGTTAGTCCTCTGGGAAACAAATGAGCCTACCCTAATGCTAAGGCTAAACCAAATGAGAAGATGAAGAGTTGCACAGACAGAATCTGGAGATCTCCTACATCAGGAAATGAGTTGCCAGGTGAATAGGGGAGAGGCCTGGCTGGAGCAGACACAGGTCTAAGTTGTTAAGGTAACATGAAGTATAAAGTTTCAGCATACAGAGGCTTAGTAACATGACTAATAAGTGAGTTCAGAAGGTGACTGCAGAGGCCAGAGAGGACATCTGGTTGTGCATATTTCTGGAACAACCAGAGAAGTAGAACTGGAGAAAACTATGTTCAAAGTTACCTGAGACCACTGACCAGAAGCAACATCTTGATCCATAAGGGACCATAGGTCTTACTTGGAGATTAAATCTGGGAGGAGTCACCTGGCAAACCTGGCAGCCATTTAAAGGACCAAGGCTAAGGCTGATGACAGCTTTACAGTCCAGGTCAGCAAAGGCCAGTGAGCTGAGGCACTGGCGGTGCTTAAAGGAGACTACCGGGAAAAGATGCACAAGAGACAATTGATTAACTTCAGCTTCAGATCAGAGGAGTAAAAAATACAGTATAGTTAGTTAAGAGAAAGCTGAGATTTGAGAATGAATGTTGGGATTTAGACCAGAGGAGACCATTTATCTAATGTAATTATTTTAGAAAGCATGTGCAGGGTAACTGGAGCTTAGTCAGTTAAATGACTTGGCTACATTTGCTTCTGAAGATGAAAATTACGGTTCACAGAATTAATGCTTGGCAAGGGTTTGTCCAAGATCGAGTTCATAGCTGGAGCTAGGATGATACTTGTTTGCAAAGGTAGTAGTTTATGTAACTTGAGAATCTATGGTGATAGGAGCCAGTTAAGTACACATATATAGTCCCAGCTCAGAGGGGTACTTGCTTTATTACAATTAGGAGTAAAAGACAAGTTAGGAAATGCAAGTGAATTCTGGGCAAAATGAAGGCAATTAGGATTTCACTCAAAAATAACCCCCCCAAGTTAAGCCAGAGGAGTACTTAAACCTTTAAGAATATTTTTAATTCTGAGCAAAAGAAGTTAGAGACAGTTTTCAATTTATAGCATCAGCAAATGGGAAGGAAATAAAATAACTTCTTTTTATGTAATTGCTACTAAATTAATGTAAGTATACTGATCACATTAGGGGTAAGTCTCAGCTAGAATTAAAAAAAACAAACAACAAAAAAAAAAACTAAACAACCAAACAACAAAAAAAAATGACCCAAAGAGTCTTGGTCAGAACTAACTGATCAAAAATGGCTTCAAAACAAAGTTTCTACCTAGCTGTGCCCAAAGACACTTAAACCAGTCTCAGTGCTACACATCAGAGAGTAGTTCTCAGCAGCCCTGATCTCAGACTAGCAGTGTAACTTCTTTCTTTTACTATGGTTTACGTAACTGTCTCCCCTAAAAACGATCCCATGCGGCAGCTATCAAGGCCCAAGGACAGGTATTACTATCTGAAAGACGTACAACAGCTTGCTTTAGCCCAGCGATCTCTGCCATCCTGTGAATAGCACATTGGCAAAAAGAATAGCAGTACTTGAATGCTTAGAGATTGAGAAGCTGGGGGTAGATTTAGATTTAGAATGAGATTTCCGTGAGCTGAAGAGCAGGAGTAAGGTCTGGTCTGGTAGACCTCATACTAATTTGGGGATTGTTGCTTGCAAAGAGGCATCTCGATACTTTCACATAAGAAGTTGTGGAGGTTTTACCTCACAGTAGCAGCTTTAAAGTTCATTCAGACGACTCAATTACGCAGCAGAAGAGCCTGCTTATGCACTACATACAAATGGAAAGAGTGCCAAGAGAAGAGGGAGCAACTCTCAGTTCTCACCCTGACAGAGGTGATTCTCCCCCACCCCAGGAAGGGTATGGCTTTACTTGCTGTCTGTCTGTCCGCTTCCCACAGAAACCTGCAGTTCTTCCTGCAGACCATCAGCACCCCAACCTGCCCTGCTGGAGTCGGCTTAGGTCTCTCCTGTGGGGATGGATAGGACAGCTTTGAACACTGTAAAATCTCCAGATATTTGCATATTTCATCATAATATCACTTTAAGAATAGTGTAAGGTGTCAAAAAAAAAAAAAAAAAAAAAAAAAAAAAAGTTTTGCTTTCCTAAAACCCCTATTTAAAGCAAATACACTTTTTACTATCAACTGTCAGGGTGATAGGATGATCACTTTATCACTTTTTCCTTCTTTTTTTTTAACTTATCCTTCTTTCTTAGAAGTCAGACTCGATGATTACTGAAATAAGTATTGTCACAGTCTTATAAATAAAGTATTTGAGCTTGTTTTCTTCTGTTAATTCTCTTGGAAGAATCCCACCTCAACCCACAGTCACAGCTAAGGCTAAGCAAAATCAAAGGCATTAATACCAGTTTGGGGTTATCATATTTTGGGTTGTGGATGAGTTTGGAATAAAAAATAAACAAACTTTACAGAAAAATGAAAGTGTCTTAGTGTCAATGTCTGCATTTCAAAGTGTTCACGCAGCCCTCTGAAAACGTGTGTTAATTACATAATAGATTTGTAGCCTTCCAGAGGTTAGAGCTTCCTCACAAGTTATCTACCATATAAACCATCTTTTCCAGGGTCCCACTTTCTGTTCACCCACCCACAGAATCCCTAAGCCAATTCTGGTGGTTTCCAGTCAGTTCTGCAACACAACATAACAGTGCATTATCAATGTCTGCACGAACTCTCAATATTCTGATACTAAAAATCTGTGTTCAGAATTACTCAGATAGCACACTTATTAAAATTAAAATCTAATTCTAAATAACGTAACCAAGGGATACGTCACTACCATTCTTTCATGAAAGATGAACAATGCACAGTTAGATCCAGCCAAATGAATCAGAAGTGGGGAGGAGGGGGAAAGGATTGTTGGAGAGATGAAGGCATTTCACCTGCTCTTGCAACTTATATACTTGACAGATCGCTTTTGCCAAACCCTATCAATGTGAAAAGTAAAAAAAAAAAGGAATGAAGTTTAATAAAACGTATGGATCATGTTACCTTTTGTAAAGAGGCATTGAGCCTGAAGCCACTTCCGTCTGACCCCATAAACAAATCCCCTAGAAACAAAACTACAAGAAGAAACACTGGTTCCCTATACCAGCATTCTGCAAGGAAACTTCAAAAGAGGAAATGTTACTGCTAAGCCTAATATCAAATTAATCAAGTACTTGTTGAAATTTTGACTTAATTGCATACAAAAAGGATGTGACATACTGGAAGTTGGTAAATCTTCATCTAGCTGCCTTGGTAAGTTTAATCATATATACTATTTTTTCTGCATCTGTGTGGCATAATTCTGCACTTTTTAACAATGTATTTTCTTAACAAATATTTTACTACTGACAGTTTCTAGTCATAAAAGTAACAAAAAGGAAAAAAAAAAAGAAAGCTTAGGAACATTAGTAACATGAAAAGGAAAAAAATAATCATATTTTTAATATAAGATTTCTGTGAAAAAATGTCTTTAAACTTTTCTACTTCTGCAACAGAATACTAATTACATGAATATCTGGAAACTCCATGCTGAGTTGCAAAATTCTGCAGGGAGAAGAGGTAATTATTACCAAAAAAAAAAAAAAATTATGCCTGGCCAAACAACGATCAGTTAGATGCGATTGCACTTTGCAATATAAAAGTCTTGAAAGATTAAAAAGCTGTAGCAGCAAATCTCAGACCAATGGTATGCAATCCTATCTTTGCTCTGAAGTGGAAAATGGTAATAATTTGTCATTATTGTCCTTCATGATACATCTTGAATTTGATTTTTAGTGCTTGTCCATTTTAATAAGCACATGTGTTAATTAGCCCTTAACTATTAAGGAGGAATGAATAGATGCTATACATTTGTGGCTATTCACTGCATTTGTGAAAGCCATTTCCATCATAAAGATATGCTTTTTCTTCCTGTAAGCATCTGAATGATTGTGCTAATGGCTGTAGAGTTTGTGAAAAACAATTCTTTGAACTAGAAAACTTGATGAAATTATTTGCTTGTAATCACTTTATAAATCAGATGCACCTATATAATTAGACAAAAATCATATTCAGTGTGATATTAAATATCTGAAGGAAAAAAATCAACATATGTTCAAATAAATTCAAATAAGTAAGTGTCCAAAAGAAGCCAGCAATCAAAAACAGATTCAAGATTCATCTTAGCAAACAAAAAGGCTGAATTAAAGAAGGGCTTGAAGAGATAGAATTAGTAATCTTCAGTTATAACTTGAAATGTCAGTCCAGTTTTAGGTTAGTCATCAAAATACCTTAAAATAGAGCCTCATGAATCACAGGGCATAAGATTATTTCCTGATCAATCAACAGATAAGTTACTTTTATAAGCTGTTGTCTTCATTATTTCATTACAATGCATAGATAATGTTTACTACAAAATAATTTTCCTGATGAAAAAAGAAGCAAGCGTGATTAGACTCACCTTAAATAAATGTTAAATTGTATTTGCTTAAGCATTCAGCAAGTAATTAGTATTTGCACATAAACGGTTTTGCAACAAGGAGTCCTGAGAGCTAGTGACTTCGTTCATTTTTATCCCCTGTACAGCAGTATCACAATCACACTTACTGATGGGGGAGTGGCAACAGGAAATTAGGCGGCTGCAGTAGCAGATGAGCAGAGTTCATTTACCATCTAATTAGTCCTACTAACTGATGCTGACACTGCTTGCACACTCAAGATTAGCAGCTACTTAAACAGCATCCTGAAAATGGGTCCTGAAGCTGTTAAAACCTGCTTTTAGGCAGGATTCAAAGTGCAGGCAGTTGTTTCCGTACTAGTGCACATACGTACATTATTTTGTTTAGATTTTTTTTCATTGTATATTTTCCCATATAAAAATTCATATGATAATTTTTGAAGAACCTTCTCTGATCGTGTTTCCTAGGTACACAGACCTATAAATCTTCATGCTGCAAAAAACGAATGCAACAACCAAGCTCTGATCATTCTCCAGACCTGGTCAGAGAAACCTCTATCAGTGTGGAACTTCAAAACAAGGAAGCTGACCTTCATAAAGAAAATGTGGCTTTGTCTGGAAGCAGCAGTCCAGAAGATGCCTTCAGTTCCTGTGAAGGACAGGCGGCATCAGTTTGTATGGACAACACCATGCCTCTCGGTGTTCGAAGACGAGGTTACACAGAGTCTTCACTTCTGAAGCTTCCCACAGAGGAATGCATTGGGAGTCACCATGCACCTTTCCAGTTTGACCGGCATGCTCTTGCCAGAATTTCCACTTCTCCAACTTTAAGGCGTCTAAGGATGGCCTCCGCCTCACAAGCCCTGTCATTTCAGGACTGCTCTGACACTGCTCAGGTGGGAAATCAAAAGGAATACACTGGTTCTCTCCATCACATTTGTAAGAGTCCACCTCGGTGCACTACAGCTTCCTCATTGTCATTGCCTTCTTGTGTCCAAGCAAAATTACTGTCTTGCAAAGCCAAGTCTGAGACAACTATAGGAGATCCAGAGCCTGCCAGCCCCAGATCAAAGCTGCTGAGCCAAAAAGATCCTCTCAGCAATGGCAGTCCCAGTGAGACACTCCCAAACTCTTGGAGAGCCAACTCTGCTACGCTGCCTAGGAGACTCCCCCACCCCAGTCCTACACAACAGGAGGGTGTCCAGGTAGGAGGAATTGGATGGTACAACCTCTTTTTCAGTCTTGCATATTCAGTGTTGATCCATCACAGCCCAGTGCATAAACAAAGCCTCAGTTCGTAACCTGAATTACAACCTGTCTCATGTTCCTCTGATAAAACAGACCAACTTCTATGCCTATCAGGAAGGCTAATTTTTCCTTCCAAATTAGTGAGAGGCAGCAGCTCCAGCCTCATCTCCTAGTGACTAGGTTGGCCTAGTCTGTTCCTGCACATGACTACTCTTTCCCACCTCTGCCCATTGCCATATAAAGCAGGGCCAGTCTAACTGCTTGGGGGGCTATGAAAGAACAAGACCGAGTAATTTATCCAGCTCCAGTTTGGGTTTTAGAAGATCATTTTCTTTCCAGAGTCCTTTGCCAGGGTTCTTCCTAAGCTGGGGCAGTTCTCTATTCTGCATTACTGAATTGCGTTACTAACCCCAACAAAACCAAAAATGAAGTCATCAAAGACGGTTGAGCCAAATGGAAGGTTTGCTGCTACAGAAAGAAAAGGTCCCACGCCCTTTCTTTATTTCCACTTACCTAGCTCCGCCACTCATTGCCCCCCTCCATTTTTATGTCCAGCTCCATGAATGGGCAGGTAATTGTGCAATCTTCTCTGAAAAAAGAGGAACTCTGGCAGAGCGCAGGCCAGCATCAGTAAGGAGATGTAAGAAAGGGAGGAGCCAGTCCTCTGATTTTCCCTGGCAGCAAACTACTGTTCAGCTGTACCCCATAACTTCACCCTAAGGAAGTTATGCACTGCATAAACCAGGTCTGCTACTAGATCTACTCTCAAAGACCTTGAGTCGCTTGCACAAGCGGTTAAATTCAGACACGTGCTGGACTCTGTCCTTATGCAAAGCACCTACCCTGTCACTAAATGCGGATGGCATAAAATAGGCGTATAACTCTTTACTAACCAGCTAGTTTTGCCCCACAGATCAAAAGCTATTCTCCCCCCAATCCCCCTTCAAATATAGAAAACATTCTGGATACCAAATGAGTTCTCCTCCTTTCTCCACAACAGTAAAAATAATCAGTCAATGCCTAAATCTATACAGAGCATTTCTGTTAACAAGTGAGTACTTTTTTTTTTCCACAAAATCAGATTGCTTGCTTGCTTTCTGACCAAGTAACATGAATATCTCACTTTCTTTCAGAAGAGTGGATTGCCTATACAGAGGTATGCATATATTTTTTTTATCTTATTCTAAGCTTCTCTATATTTTCCATGAACCTGCATCACTCTAAGACAAAACTGAACAGTGAGGCAAGTATGTGTAATTCAACTTTAATTTGTAGATTTGCTTTGTGAAATGCCTGTCACCAGCTTGTTAAAGTAAACTTTTTAATGAGATTTTCTTTCAAAGGTGGGCCTCTCCCCGACACATTTTTTAGCTGTATTTCCTGCAGTATTTCCACTGGACCATAGGAGAGCTCTGCACTAGGAGCTAACTGCCAGAAGGTCTGGCTGCTTGGATTAGCAGCATCAAATTTCAGCCTCAAGAATGTGAAACATCTCATAATCCTGAGCGACATTCTTCAAAACTTTGTGGGAGGGAAGAGGGAGCAAAGCAGCTAGCAGAACAGCTCAATATTGTTCTCCTACATGAAGAAAGCTGCTCTAGGACTAGTGCTGGTTGGGGGGCATTGTTAATTCTACCAACTGAGACAAATACTTGAATTTTGTATGTTAGTGTAGGCCACTGTTTGTATGTCAGTGTAGGTTAGTTTCCCCCTCTACTCTGCATTCATGAGACTCCACTTGGAGTCCTGTGTCCAGCTCTGGAGTCCTCAACAGAGAAAGGACATGGAACTGTTGGAATGGGTCCAGAGCAGGGCCACAAAGATGATTAGAGGGATGGAGCACCTCTCCTATGAGGACAGGCTGAGGGAGCTGGGGCTGTTCAGCCTGGAGAAGAGAAGGCTCTGGGGAGACCTTATTGCAGCGTTNTGGAGATGTTTAAGGCCAGGCTGGATGGGGCTTTGGGTCTAGTGGGTGGTGTCCCTGACTGTGGCAGGGTTGTTGGAACTTGATGGTTTTAAATTGGAAGAGGGGGGTTTAGATTGGATATTAGGAAGAAATTCGTTCCTGTGAGGGTGGTGAGGCACTGGAACAGGCTGCCCAGGGAGGTTGTGGATGCCCCATCCCTGGAGATGTTTAAGGCCAGGCTGGATGGGGCTTTGGGTCTAGTGGGTGGTGTCCCTGACTGTGGCAGGGTTGTTGGAACTTGATGATTTTTGAGGTCCCTTCCAACTCTAACCACTCTATGATTCTAAGATAAAATGCTGTGTACCATAGATTTGTGCAGTGAATTGCATCAGGTTCTTACAAATAATTACCAGAAAGCAAAAGCTTAATTAGGAGTAAGTTTGTCTCAGCCATGTTTGTTTCCTCAAGATGTTCAAATGTTTACAGAAGGGAAACAGAGTTTATTTTCTCCCCAGACAACAAGGAAGCAGAAGCTAGTACCTCCCTTAATAACTATACCTCTCTCAACAGTGGGATGGGGCAGTGCTCACTTTACTGCATAATCCCCTTAAAGATTTCAGATGGCTGAGGTATACTAAAAGTGCCAGCACTGGTGAGCAAGTCTGGATGAAGACAATAGTAGCCTCTCAACAAATAACTTCTGTACTTCTGCAGTCACTGCTTCTGTGACTCTAACGTAATGTGTTTCACTTATTAAGGCAGTAGACATAATTAGTTGAGCTCTATTTCCTCTTCTTCCCAATATTTACTCATTTCTCAGGTAAAAGCTCTGCTATAACCTGCACTTTACAAACAGGTCTGTGTTTCAAGTATGTTTGTGCTTCGGACTGGGTGGGTTGGAGCAGGCTGATACAGTTTGTGAGTCATTACACAATGCAGTTCCCCAGACAAGGCTTAACAGATGTATGTGCACATCTGGAATCACACATTCATTGTAGAAGAGGCTTTATAGATTTTTTGAGTTGTTGCAATTTCCAACTCACTCTTTAGCATTTTGAATTTACAATGGAGATAGGGAGAGGAGGGGAGGGAGAGCTCTTTGCATCTCAGTATGAAAACAGGTGATATGTACCTATTATGGGAAAAATCTGCTCTGATCCAACTCAAAACTGTAATAGATAAGCATATCCCACTGACAGGGTGAAAATTTGTGTGGCCTGTAGCAAACTTCAGGGGAGAATCTGAAGAATACTGAACGCAAATGGCTAAACAGGAGAATAGTGAATGCTTAAGATACACACCTTCTCTTGGTGCTGCTTGTCTGGCAGCTTCAGAGGAAAGTCATTGTATGCCAACCAAGATACTGGCTCTGGACTTCTATCCAGACACATTTTAAAAATCAAGAAATCACACAAGGAACAATGCAAGCTTTGTTCCATAGCCACCAGCAGGGAAAATTGACAAAAGGAGGTTTGGGCGATGTATTATGATTTCTACTTTTTGTCTTGACCAATATTAGTTTATGCAGAAATATAAAACAAAAAACACCAGCTTTTGCTTTAATTTTTTTTTGTCAAGTTGAATTTGGCCCACAGCTTTATTCAGCTCCTCCTTTATCCAGATCATTAGTCTAACTCCCTAACAGTTAATCCCTTCTTATCACAGCCAGCGAGAACTGTGAAAATGTCAGATTATTCCCTGCATCTAGAAGCAGATTGGGACAGTTGGCAATCCTTCTCCAAGACTGACAGATATTATCCAGGGTCAAAACATACCTCCATGCTTCAGTTTTAATGAACATCTCTTCTCCCCACTCCCAGGCTGTGTTTTCAAAAGCCTTTCTTAAAGCAGTAATACTCATTTTAAACAGCCCCCAGTCAGGAATGCCAGTACATCTCTGTAGGCATGGCAACATGCTAAACTGACGCTGATTAAAAATAATCAGTCAAAATAAATGAATAAAAAGGATAAGAAGGGCAGCACAGAGATAGGTGTGCGTGGTGGAGACAAGGTGAGATGCTAAAGGCAACACTGAAGTGGAAGGAAATGTTGATAAAACAAAACCTTTCATTAACTCTGGGTTCATTTTCTCCTTGCACCATTCAGCATATCAGAGATTGGGTGGAAAATTGGATTGCACTATTTTGTAAAGACAAGCAGCTAATGAATATTCCTCTCAGTAACTGCCAGGGCAGCTCATTTTCAGTGAACTGAGGGAGCTGGGCTCATCTATGCTGAAGTGTTCCTCTTCCTCTTTCAATGTCTCATATGCTTATACAGTGTCATGCTAACTCTTTGAATCAGGGAGTAGAAATATTCTCCCCAAGTGGCCTGGGTGACAATGTCATTACCTGGCAGCTACCTCCATACTGTGACCACCCTATAAAACTGGCCTTTGGAACCTCTTCAGTTGCTTTTATCCTCATCTGTGGTACTCCTTTAAATACCACATCTGTTATTTAAGTAAGTGATGTATACAGATGGCTGTTCCCTGGGACAGCTAGTTAGGCTAAGAGTATGGACATATAAAGTCACAGAACCCCAAAAAGCAATCAGCTGAAACTCTCCGTGCCCTAGAAACAACTATACACACAGGATATTTGTTTTATTCCAGACCATGAGCTGCTTCAGTCTTTAATATTTTTCTGTAACTTTGTAATTCAAATGTGTGACATTATCTCATTTCACAAAGCAAGAAGATTTAAAGGAGGAATTATTGCAGGCAATATCTCCTCAGGTTCTTGAGTTCATCCCTAAAGTACAAGTATTTATTTCACTCAAAGACTTCAGTCCTCTGCCCGTAATGGGAAAGACAAACAAAAACTAAAGAAAAATGTAAAGCTACAGGGTCTTCAGGTATGAAAAGATATTAAAATGTTGCATACAGACTCAAAAACTGGTGAATTGCATTATGCAGCACTTCAGTAGTTTAATTTCTCCAGCAAAAACAAAAAAGCATCAAATATGTCTACAGGCATTCGGCCAGGTGATCACAGATACCTGTACCTTCATCTGTGAGGCATGAGCACATAATTTAGGCATGCAAGCCATCAATCAGCTCAGGCATGTCAGATTTGCGGAGGTATGTTGTAGATACACATCCAACTGACCTTGGCACGCTCCCACGCATCACAGGCTTGCAGACCTACACAAAGAGCTAGTTTAGACCTGCATGTATCTGAAGTTCAAGGCCTTTTTGATCTACAGAAATAACATTATTTAACTCAATTACAATGAAACTACACTTCCCATTACTAATCTTCTTAAGCCCCCAGCCTCCCACTTCATAGTATATTCTAAAAATCAGAGTTTTTAAAAATCAATAATACATTGGCAAAATATTACCATGAATACATCCTGAAAAAAATCTCCTGGATTTCCTAGTACAGAAATGACAGATTTAAGAATGATACTTGTATTATATTACAGCATCTGGCTTGTACAAGAACCCACTTGCCCAAGAGATTGCATTGGGGATCTACTAGAGGTTTCAGAAGCACCTTCATACAATTGTTACCAGCACTGAGAATTTGCACTGGGTGGCACTCAGTGCACCTCATCAGAGAGCAGTCTCCCTTGCTCCAGTATGGGCTTGTAGACAACCAAGAAACAGACCCTGTCCATAAAAGCTCTCAAACCAGGTGTTAGGTTTAATTTTGTGAGAAACCTCAGAGTTTCATTGTAAATCCCTAAAGTTAAATAAACAGATGCTATGTCCCCCATCCAGTAGAACTATCAGGGGAAAAAAAAATCTCTACAAGCTTTTGCTATGTTGCACATTGTAAACCCCTCAGCATGTGGTTTTCAAAACTTAATATGGCCATGCTTCAAGTGTTGAAGTCCCAGACCTGGCCATCCTGTCCTGCTATACACACCAAATCCCAGTTCTCTACCTCAGAGCTCATCTGCCGCTTGGTGAGTTGTCAAGTTCACGCACTTCAAGGGAAAAATACAACTGCCAGGTGTTGGCAGACAGCTAAATATTCACAGTCACAGTAAGATACCTCCCTTGTCAAAAACAAAAAAAAAAAACAAAAAAAAAACAAAAAAAAAACAAAAAAAAAAAAACAAAACAAAAACCACCAAACTAATAAGAATTACACTTAAGTGACTATGACTAAAAATACCACACATAATAAATATTGACTGAAAAAGAGAATTTTTATGTATGTACACACACTTCAAGCCGCCTCCTTCAGCTACTTAACTACTGACCCCTTAAATTTTAATGCAGTCTTCAGGCATCAGTCAACTGAAGGTAGCACAAGAGCCGCCGTAGACATCAGTCACTTCACAACAGTAGACTAACATAATCCATCGGTGTGAGTTATTTGCAAAATCCAAAAAGGTTTTTGATGTGCACCAATAGTTTCTGTATTTGAATGCAAGCAGTCTCTGGCACAAACATACTGTTGGATACAGAATGCCTGTGTCACTTCACTTGATGGATCTACATCCTGGACAATGCCCTCTTTCCAGCTATTGTTGTTACTGACAGAGCCACTTGTTTTTGACCAGCAGGGCCACTAAGTCATATTATATTCAAAATTTTAAAAAAAATGTGAATTAGCAGAAAAACCACTGAAGACATTTAGAAAGAAAATAGCACAAATTAGTCAAAAAGTTAAATATTCAAACAAAAATACAAAAACCACCCAAACAATCCCACAACATTTTAAGAGTTGCACTGGTATGCTGTCTTTTCTTGAAATCACCTGAGTTATATGAAGGTTGAATCACAAGCATCCTTATAGTTGGAAGAGACCTTTAAAGTCATCAAGTTCAATCATTAATCTAGCCCTGCCAAGTTACTACAAAGTAGTAATAGAGGAATGACAACCCATGCATCAGTTTGGGACGTGGTACTTAACTGCTCCTTTGGATTCCAGTGACAAAATACAGATTCTGAAATCTCCACTTTATGCCTAATCTCAGAAGAACACAGTCATTTCCAACATTTAAAATTTTTAAGCATCTATTATCTGAAACAAGCCACAGCTACAATCTCTGCAACAATGTGGAGTTGGAAAGGTAATTAGACATTTGCAGTTAATAATCACTGAAAATTTCTATTCATTGTTCCTTTACCACATTATGGCATAGTTGCTGTGATTTGGCTTTTTAGCTCATTTCCTCCTGTATCAGCAAGGAGCACTTCAGAAGTTTCCTCTGCAGCCACAAGAGGAGAGAGATGATGTATATTGCTGTTGAATCTCACAGATCAGCCGAGCGCAGGCGTAGCTCCGTGGTAGTGAGTCTGCCAGGACTCGAGGTGTTCCCTGGAGACCTCCTGGTCTCAGATGGTGCCATGGACTACCTGAGCCACGCGGCCCTCCTGCTAAGCACAGGTCAGACATGGGGTTGAGTTTGTTCAGCTGAGCCCAGCAAAAACCACAATTAAAACGTGTGTATGGGATGGGGAGGGAGGATCAGTGCAACAATGACATGTGAGGCAGCAGAGCCTCTGTGGGGGATCCTGTTAACCTACACCAAAGTGGCTGCATTGCTAATTTTAAAATTCTTTTCTTTGCTGTTTCATTGTTGTTGAGGGTTTTTGGTTGCTTGGTTTTCTCTGCATTTTATGGTTGAATGCAAAATGTACGAGGTAGATGAGGAGGGCAGCACACAGATCACCTCCCTCCTCCAAAGGCTTAGGAGCAACCAGAAACCAGGCCAGGACCTCCTTCTGCAAGCAGCTGAGTTCCGAATTCCTACCTGCACAGCTTCAAGCAGATGGAAGAGTGCCACCCTTTCCAGTAGTGCTCTAATCACAAGGGGAGCAGGCCAAATTCATGACTAGATGCTACTCACAAGACCTTCCAGCACTGACAAGTAGACCTGCAAGTAATTTCTGCAAGTATCTATTGCAGAATGCAGTATAGTGTGATTGCCAGAGACCAAAAGATGCTGGTGACCAGAGATGAAAATTTTCCTCAAAAAATAAGTAAGTCAAGGTGATAACTGGCAGATTCATGAAAGCCAGCCATCCCCAGAAAGAACAACCAAAGCCTTCAAAATCCAAAAGGAGAAACTTTCAGCTGACTCCCAGTGACACACAGGTGCCACATATTGAAAACTCTTTCAAACTTATTGCTGAACAAACACAGGCATTCCTCATCTCTCACCAGTGCATTCCTACACCTGGATTCCCAGCTTTCCCTGTGCCTCACTAAGGACCATGAGTTACAGCCTGCACCACTGTGCCAGCCCCATGACAGATCTGAGGCTTAGGATTTGTAGGATTGTTTGCTCACAGGAGTTTTAAATATCTGCATAGCTCCAAGATATTACCAACAAATAGACATACCCTAATTCTTGCTTCAAAACAACGAATATCTGCAAGAATTGGCTTGAGGCATAATGTGTTTTCCTGTGTAAAGTATTGGCAATCACACATTGATCATCTGCAGCAAGTGGGAGTGTTTACATCATCCAAGATCCCATCACAGGCAGACATAATTCTTGCTGGGAGGAACCCAACAAGCTTAATGGGTTTTAAGTCTGGTGCACAAACTGCCTAAACGCAAGTATTAAATCTGAGCCAAGTATAGCATATCAGGCTTCATGTGAGAAAAAAAAATAATGAAAAATAAACAAACATATAAATAATAGCTTTATTTTTAGCTATTTGTTTATTTAGTGATAACACATTTTATTTTCTCCATTAGAGTCCAAAAAGCCAAGGTGGCCATTTGCCAAAAGAGGAGTTGTGAGTATTTCCCCATGTTTTTTTACCTTGCACTGACCTTGCCTTCTCCCCACACCTAACCTGTTTGAAGAGAGTTTCTTTACTTCACTGCCCTTGGAGCAAGGCAGCCAGCAGGTGAGCTGAACCCAGACATCTCAGCCCACCCTGGGATTGCTTCGAGATTCATCTGCAGTGAGGGTAGGGTGGCTCCAGCGTAGCCCTCTGTGCTGCTGCTGCACGTAATGCACATCCCCACAGGTGCTGGGAGGACAAATGTCCTTGGCACCAGGAGGGCAGAGCAGGGCAGGCAATGCAAGAGCCCTACTTCAAGGTGCTCAGTGGTGGCAGCAGGACCAATGCCACCCCACAGACTAAAAAAACCCCAAGGTGGCTAAGTCAGTCACATTATTGCTTTGACTATAGCGTATCCCATATTTTCTGCATGCCAACTTACACCTTAGTGTCCTAGAGCTCTGGAGTATCTACCTAACTCCCACCCACATGGAAAGGATCTAGGCTTTATTTGTCAAAGTAGCTTTTTAGATGCTTTCTCAGGCCTTTCCTGTCCTCATTGGCACCATTACACTCACTGGTAAAAGCATACACACCCACACACTTCAGTTAATTTCCTCATCTAATATATTTCCTCGTCTTTTATACTTACAAAAACTTTCACTTACTATGGTGTCCAAATCGCCTTTTTGAGCATTAATTGTTCATAATTCATAATTATGTTCATAATTCAAAAAAATCATTAGTATCTTGATAACTATGCACCGCTAAACATGTAGTTGTGAACAGTCTCTTCCTAATATTTTTTTTATTTCATCGTTCAAATCTCAATTACCAAAGAAGAGTTTGTGCAAATAAAACAAACACAATTACTTGGATTGGCAAGTACAAGAGTTCCCACTTAATTTGATAGCATATCTATAGTAATATTGAAGGAGCGTGGTCTAAGACTGAGAAACTTGAAGTTCAGCAAAATATTTGAAATTTGCAAAAAAATTTCTTTGATATCTAGCCAAAAGGGATTTCTGAGACTATTAAATGCCATAAAAATGTAATTTATAAAGATTCATTTGCCAGTGCATTGGTTAAGTGTGGGTGTATATATAATTGCATTATTGTTTCTGCTCCATTTCCAGATATCTTTCAAAATTAAGACTTGGGCTTGAACTCTGAATTTCTCATATTATAATCAAACACATATTTCAAAATTGAGATAGGTGCCTAAAGTTCAGAAAATAGAAATCCATGAAGTATGAATATACTGTTCCAGAGAGTGGATAAAACTTAGGCAAACACCTCATAAGTCCATGACACGGCACTAATTTAGAGTTCATAAATATCGGTTAAGCCATTTACATGGCACTGTCAACCTGAAAAACAAAGCCAAACCAAAAGCAATTGTTTTTATTTCATGATCCCTCACACAGACAAGCTCCGTTTACTCTTTAAGCTTTCTAAAAGCACATTTTACAGATGCTACTCAGTGGCTGACCAAAGAAGTTTTTTTAATATGTAGCTCAACTAACTTATTTATTTCAAAAAATATTTAAGCTCAAGCTTTGAGCTTGATATAATTTTAACTCAAGCTTTGTAAACCTACGGCAGGAGGATGTTTTCAACTACGAGTTTGCTGTCCTCAGGTTTTGGCAGTGCCAAAGGAAGTAAAATATTTCATTTGTTCTGTCTTCTGAGGACAGCCCATTGTCTGGTGCCATACCAAGGATTTGCCCTGTCCAAGGCTTCTGAGTTACATAAATAAGCTCTTACACATCTACACCTAACACACCCTACTCATAGGCACATATAAATGTGCCATCACTGTTCCATGTCAGTGCAGGAGAACCTGGAAATATAAAGAAATCACTCGGTTAAGGGCAAGCTCCTTACAGATCAATAAGCTTCTTAATGGTCTTTAAAAGACTGAACGAATCACAGGTGCTTTTCTGTCATTCAATAGGGTAAAGACAAACAGAAGCAAGCATCTGATCTGGAAAACTGTCTTTCAACCATTAAGATGATAGACTGCAGCACATACAAATTCTTCTGCTTTAAGGTAACAAAATACTCAGTACACTGTACCAAGAATACTTAAAAACGGGGGGGGAAGTTTCGTGTTCAAGTTACCATTTCTCACTACATTAATCTGGATACGAGACCTTTCTGCAAAATTCGTGTATAAAGTGTATTTCTGTTGTTTGAAGTGGAGGGGTGAAGGGGAAACTGTGAGTGTTGTAGAGGGTTAGCAAGAGCCCTCACAATCACCTGGATTTTGCCAGGCTTCCAGACTGCTCTACATCAAAGAGGTACCGCCTTCAAAAAAAAAGGCTTCAAGACAACCCTCTCAGCAGCAGCTCTGGGGAAGGAAACTGCAGAGATGCCAAATGGGGCACAGTCACCCCCACTGCTGCCTTGGGATTGCATTCAGAGGCAGCCACAGAGAGGTCAGTGCCCATGGCAAGGTTCAGCTGAAGAAATCTCACTAAAGACTGTCTGACAGATAAACAAGGCTCCTGGCCTCCAGGGCCTCCTAGCCATAGAAACACCAAGACTGAGCTGCTAGGGTGATATTCAGATAACCCACATCTAAACCCTCCAGATCAGACCTTCTGCTTATCCCAGCAGGCTGTTATATGCAGTTCCCCATAGACTTGGTTGTTGAGGACTCCTATCAGTACCTAACTTATACGTGAATGTCTGACTTTGGAGCAAGTCAGCAATGTGAGTGGCCACCTTAGGACTAAACAAAACAATATGCAAGTACCTATGAAGACCTAGTGCTTTGGTACCTTGATTTTACCATCTGGAAAAGAGGAAGCTATTGTCCACCCCTGCTTTCTGGCAGCAGAATGACAAATTAAATTCCTTAACATTTGCAAGCAGCACACTGTTTTTTGATATAGCATCCTACAAATAGACTATCAGACCATGATACTTTCAAATTCAGTGTGTTCATATGATAAATATTTGGGGGGAAAATGTCAGGTTTTTTTACCTTTTTAAAGGAATCTTTAAGCTTTCAGAAGAATCGCTAACACTGGCAGCCAGGCTCTTTACGTGGGCAAATAGATCATAGATTCTTTTCATAAGGTCTGAAGCAGTTGATGCAACAGTCAGTGGCTTGCTTTCTCCTTCAATCAACAGAGTAAATCTTGGCATGACTTTATAAAGGCACAACAGACTACGCAGAAAGATGTCAGCGGCCGGTTAGAAGTGAAAAAAGAAGCAGCAGTGTGGGAACTTTTCACAAGCGAATGCACTTACTTTCTGGATCATTTGCTGGTTCTCAAGACGGTAACTTCAGATTTCATTTCTCAAAAATAATGAAACATTATTTGCCCTACTGTCAGCATGGCAGACATAAAACCACCCGTAACAGCACACTGGGTGTCTACACGGGAATGACATAAGCTCTTGGTTTTTTCTCCCATCTTGCCTGCTCATCCTGTTTCCACAGTTCCCTGAGTGTTTTATCCTCTTGATGGTGTTTTCTCTCCTGGAAAGCACTGTCTAGTACTATGCAAACACTATCTGATTGCAGATACTTCCAGCAGTTTCAGCTGATATTCCAATATTCCTCTCACTAAGGCTGAACTGAAACTACCCTCCGACTTATTATATTGGATATTTCTCTACTGGTAGTCTGTGACATTATGTTCTTTGTTTAACTTCATATAGAGCTGTGGTAAGATTATCCTGACTAGAGCATGAAAACCTCGGAATTCACCAGAGCTGTAGTTCTAATATTACCAGAAATCAAGCAAACTTAACAACAACTCCTCTCCCAAGAACTCCAAATTGCCTTCATCATGGTGAATTTTAAGAGCTTTGAAATATGGACAAGAATGTTACATGCTGTGTTAGAAGAATACCTAGATTATTTACATTAACTTTTGATCTGTAACGAATGCATCCATTTAAAAAGGTGGAACTTCTGATCGATCATTTTTGTCTCATTCTGCACAGACTATTTCTCTTTACTTATTAGTCAAAAGAAAAAGATTAGTAAAATATTTTTCATGTTGCAGAAATGTTAACCCAGGCAGTACAAAGTAAAGAGAATAAATAAAGGAGTGGGCTGAACAGGGAGGGAGAGAAAAGGGGATGATGGGACCTTTGGTCCAAGCCAGGATGGAAGTGTCCTTCCTTCTATATGCTTTGTTTAGAGATCTGAGAAGATTAAAACAGGTGAATGCTGAGACAGATGAGGATAACAGAAGACATACAGGCCCCCTCGTGAGCCTGCTCTAGGAACCCACAGACAACCCTTAGCCTGCCCTGCATGACCTGTGAATGATAAACCATTCAGTCCATACCAGCTTCCCAAACTGTCCTGCCAAAGAATGAACCCATTGAATTTGGACTGCCAGATTTACTGATATCTACTACTTTAAGTACTTCCCAGTATAGAAATATTCCAGTGATTTTAATGAATCTCCACAGGGAAATTTCAGACCACTGCAAATCCCCTTCAAGCTCTCAGGTCAACTGTTCACAGCAACTGAATAATTACACCAGGCTAAACAAACACTCACTAGCTCATCAGTCTTGGCACATGGGTGATGGGTTTTTCCACTGATGTTTTTCACACATATACAAAAAAATTCTACTTGCTAATCTACATTTTTGAAGCCTTTGTCACATTTAGGTCAGACTCAGAGCAGCTCAAGAGCTTAAATAATATAAAAACTTGAACAGCCAATGAATACCTATGGAGTTTTCACTCAATACAGGCTAGTAAAACAAACCAAAGAGATGAAAAACCTTCATAAGCCACTTACTTATGCTATTCCAACTTTTTTTTTCCCCCATAGTAACTTTAAACAACTTATACAGCAGCAGATGTACAGGGTAGGAAGAAAAGTATTTATAAAGGTCATAGAAAGCTGTTAACTATGACTCTGATAGTATTAATTTCTTCACAGGGGTCTGCATGGGGCTCAGGTGCCCCCGTTCAACCAGGAGCACAGCAGGGACACAGCTGCCTCCATGGCAGCCACAGAGACACCCTAGATATCACTCGTACCTTCTTCCTCACAGAAAGCCCAATATTTAGCCTTCAGGCAGGTCAGGAAAATTTTTTCATCTATTTCATCAAATGAAATGACCATTTCAAGAGAATAACAGTGCAAACGTGTTCTTTTCAGGAAACAAAAATGAGATTGATTGAATTGGCAAAAATAGTGAATAACATGGATTTGTTTTGTTTTTAAAGATATTTATGAACACTCTAAAACGCCTCCAGAGTAAGGAATTTCTCTTGGATGTGGATTTGTGGAGGCTTTTTGCAAATTTAGAAGAGTTAAACGAGGTGAGTAAAAAAAAAAAACCTGTAAGTCTTACTGAGATCAGAAATCAACCAGCACAATAAAAGGAGATGAGAAACCATCTATAAAGATTCTATTCAGATTCCATAATCACATTTGGAACTTAGTTCAAGTAAATAGTCTTTCCTTCATTTTTATTTTGTGTATCAGTGGGGGTCAAGTTTCACAAATGCAAATTATTCTCACGTGCCTCCAGCAAAATATAAACACAGGCATTTGAACACAGAGGAGAGCTCATCTGAGGGTTGTTTCTAAAGTAAACATGAGTTCAAAACTAATTCTCCTAAGCAGCATCCTTTCAAAAGGATTTGTGAAGATGAACTGGCTGCACAAACCTCACAGAAGAACAGTAAGAACAGCAAAATAACTACAAGTTTCCTTTCACAAACAGATGGGCACAAAGACTCTGCTACATATCATTCCACTCAGGTAGAGCAAGTTTAAAACAAAATGAGGACCACTGCTTTCCAGCTGAGGCTTCCAAAATAGCTTTTACAAAACAGTTTTTCTTACCTTGAGAGCTCTTTTACAGGACACACCACCCTTAATAGTGAAGTGAATTTTGGAAGGGGCTCTTCAGCTGCATGAGGTGAATAACTGCTCACAATCAAATCACACACCCTAAACTTGTTTCAAGTTCTTTCCCTTATTGTAATTCCCTAGCCTTACCAATTAACATCTCCCTTCTCAGCCAAAACAGGGAAAGCAGGAAAACTCTTCAGAGCAGGGCCAATTAGCCAGATTTCAAACACATGAGCAAGTCACCTCTGCTCAGAGACTCCCCACACACCAGGTGAGCCAATGTGAGTGACCACCTGAGCAGGTTCGGAGATACAAGGAAAGAGATTTTTAGCAGATGTGTTTCCCCTTGTGCTTGTCATGGGCTAAGGCTGCACGTGCAGCCAACTGCTAGAGTTCAGGGGATGTGCAGCTGCTGATTCCTTCATTCTTGTTCAAAGAAGGGAGTGGGGTATAATGCCCTGTGCCATTTAGCAACTGCAAAAGCTTTGGGTTTGGCTGGAACTTGGTCACCTTTTGAGAGAATTATCTTCAATGCATTTTCTAATTTTGTTGTCCCTATTAATGAGGATAATAAATGCACACTTGTATATAAAATACTGATAAAAGGCAGGAGAAAGTAGCTGCTCTTAATGCCTTTTATGTCATTTTTTAATACCTTTTAGAGCAAGCATCTCTTCTTGACAGCAGGTTGAATCTATGAAAAAATGCATACTGTAAAAGGTGTGAAATGCACCCTTGTCAAAATGAAGGCTATCAACAACCCTGCCTCCATAAATACACCAAAAAAGCAGTATGTGCAGCTACAACAGCAGTTTGTAGCAGTATCACAGAGGATGATGTTCCTTTCTGGCCTAAAATTTGGCCTAAAGCTGAGCCTTGTCATCACTTTGTGGGCAAATAATGTGTTTAGGATGCATGTTAGGAACAGGCTTTCGCCCACATCTGACTGACTCTGCAGGCACCCTTGAATCCAGTGCAAATACACAGAGATGCTTTACAGGGAATATGTAACCATTTTATAGAAAATTCCCAGATCTCTAATAGCATGAAATAAATTCAAACTATGAAAGGAGCATGGTATCTTCTTCAAATGATCATGAAGACTTCCTTAATTGCCACAGCTCTGTCGAAAAAAATCAGCATTTTCTAGTGGATACCATTCATCCATTGCAGTTTTTCATGTCAATTCATGTTAAATGGAGCTGCTACCCTAAAATAACTTTAAATGAAATAGCTAATCTTGTTTGAAAGCTTTTGTCATATGGCATTGTCATGATGTCAGTGGGTATTTGTGTAGATTTGTTTTAGGTTCTGACTCATTAAAGCATTCCAGGTGTAATTCTGAAGCTAATTCTGGCAACATTGAGGAGATGAGTATAGACATCCCATAGGCCTTTGAAGAGATCAGGGATGGGAAATAAAGTTGTTTTAAGCTTAACTTCAGAAGACCACTGATGTTTATTTCTTTTTTTTTTTTTTCCTCCCCTTATCTAGATAAGTCTCAGTTTTCTGCAAAGTTTTTTTGAAACTGTGAAGGAACATGTCAGCAAGTCAGACTCTCCTATGGATTTCAGTTCCATACTTGGAAAGGTAACATCATTAGAAGTATTCTTGCTTAATATCAGCAAGTCCTTGCAGCAGACCATTTGTCATAGCATACAAGTGCTTTACAGCAATCAAGTCAGTCAAGGACAAGTCATCTATCTGTCACAGGCAGTTTGGTCTCAGCCTCAAGCACCTCCTGTCGGTAGGATGTTTTACTTTTTATTCATTGGCATGTTTGAGGTGGTCATGGAAAGGTGTTCTATATGTGGAACAAAGTGTGGAAAGATTTTCCCTTCCTGGGGAGCAGTAGCCAAGACTTTGAGGAGATTTTAGCACGAGATTTTTTTCTACCTAAAAGTAAAGTGATGGTTTTGTTATTGTTGTCATCTTCAGCTTTCATGCCTTACGACAGGATTTCAGCAGCAGTCTAGGAAAGTTAATTGGAAGCAAAACTGTGTAGATTGCATTTT
>VZRU01011793.1:23447-37178 GCA_013398155.1 Pedionomus torquatus | reverse complement strand
CCCTTTGGGTGTCATGGGGAGGGAAAGTCATCACTGGGGCAATTTGCAGAACAACTTTATGAATTTTCCCTCGGGCTGCCAGAGGGGAAGGAAATTTCTGTTCCAAACGGCTCGGGAAAGGGTCGGGGGCAGCCGGGGGGAGGTCTGTAGAGTGGTCTGACACCCAGGTCTGGCTGTCGCACATTCCCTCCCAAACCCTCGGGGACATCGGTGGACTCTGGCCTGTTTGAAGACCTCAGGGAGGTCTCAGGATTTGACTGTGGCCGAGCTCTGCTTTACACCACCAGAGTCCCTGCAGCATCTCGCCCTTTTAAAGGGCTTAATCCGAACAGCAGGGGCCGCAGCACAAACACCCGATTTCTGAACGCAGGTACCGATCCCAGTGACTCCTAAACCCTGGCGGCAGTGGGGTGCAGCCCTCGTGGGCTTTGGCCCCGGGCAGTTCTGTGCTGAGGCTGAGTGCCAGCCCCAGGAGATGGGGGGGACACCCTCTGCAGCCGCCGTACCCCCGGCCGTACCTTCTCGGCGCTGTTGCGGGACGTGTCTGGTTTTACCAGGATGGACGGCGGGGCCGATGCCGGTGGCTTTGGAGCTGCCTCGCTCTTTGCCAGAGGGTCTTTGGCGTCCAGGATGATGGAGCTGCACACAGAGGGAGTTCTGCTCTCCCCTCCTCGGAGCGCGAGCGCCGGGGAAGCGTCGTGGGAGAAGCTTGGCCTCGTGGCCGCCTCGGCCGTGCCGGCTCCAGAGGGGATGCTGTGCGGCGGGGGGCTGGCGTGCTGGTAGAGCTGAAACTGCTGGGGTCGCCCCGTGGCCGTGGGGGGACGCCTGAGGGAGCTGACAACCGGCACGGGGGTCCCTGCCTGCCCCGGCCTCTGCAGGGACCCGTCTGGGGAGCAAGAACAGTCGGGAGGAGGGAAGTCAGCAGGAATCCAAAGTGATACGGGCAGAGCACGGGGGAGACGTGAGCTGTGGCCACGGCCCCGCTCAGGGATGCTGGGGGGTCGGAGCTCCCAGGGGGGGCCGTGCACCCACCCCACATGCCGCGGGGACGGGTGGCAGCCGCCGTCGGCCCCCATAGCCTGGCTGGGCCGGCAGCCGCCCCGCGGGACACCAAAGGCCAACAAAGCAGCACCCTCGGTCCCCGCCGTGTGACAGCAGCTCGGGCCACAGAAAATGCTTCTGCCTCGGGTTTGTGAGCGTGCCCTGCCTCCTGCGCTGCGGCAGCTCGTGCACATGGGGAACGCGTTCGCCCCGGGCAGGGGTTGTGAGCTGCCACAGGAGAGAGTCCCGTACGGTAACACAGCTCCTAAGATGAACCCGTGTCGGGTCTGGAAACGCTGGCTGTGGCTGTTGCAGCCGTGCCAGCCCCTGCCAGGGCACTGCCTTTGCCCCTGCCAGTAGCTCCGCTGGAGAGCCTGCCGCTTGCTGCCCAAACGCGCTGGGGAAAGTGTTCCAAAGCAGCACCTTCGGGCTGAAGATGAGCCTTGCCAGCCTTGATGGGCAGAATGCAACCAGCCGAGCTCTGTGCGAGCCCTCGCAAAGAGCTTTCTCTGTGCTGAGTCCAAAAAACCCTGAAATTGCCAAAGTGAGCCCGGCCGGGGCAGCCAGTGGCGTGGGACCCAGGGCCTGGCTGCCCCGCGGGGGGGTCCCGAGGCTGCCGCCCCCTCCCCTCCCTCCGCAGGGGACGTTCTCCCCCCCGGGCACGTGTGAGTGAGAAGCATGAGATGGATCTGTGCGGAGGAGGAGAAGAAAAGCAGAGCTGCTGGGGAGGATTTTCCCCTCCAGCGCTGCTGCATCGAGGGCTTTGGGTTCGCAGCTCCACGGTCACTCCTGCCTCGGGTTTTCCGTGCAGCATCCTTCCTCGCCTGCCGGCCAGGCGTCATTTCATACATCTCAGTTCCAAGCTGAATTCTTTTTTACTCCTGAAGTAGAAGTTGTGATATTCTCTTGATCATCCTCCTGCATACTTTTCCTGACTTTATGCTTTTTAAGTTACCAGGAGTGCGTGAGGCGTTCAGGGGACGAGTTCCCCAGAACTCCCCCGCTGGCACAGCCGGGTTTGGTCTCTTGCTCTGAGCTCCTTTCTCAGTAATTCCTAATAACAGCCTAAAGTAACCCTTTTTTAAAATGGCTTCTGGGCATGGAGCTGTCTCAGAGCCGTCTGTGACAATTCCAAAACCTCTCTATAGACTCACAAAAGCTAATTTAGGGCCCAAGGTCGTGTGTGTATAATTAGGGATTATTCCTCCACGTATCTGGGCATCGGTGTTTCAGGTGCCCTTTTAGTGCCCTGTTGCTGGTGGTTGTGGATTTCAAGGGTTTTGGGTTTGCTGATTTTTTCCAGGAGCACCACAGACGTCCCTGTTAGAGACTGGTGATGGTGTCTCGGTGCAGTCAGCGTTCACCTCGCTGGAGTTTGGATTGTGTTTTGTTTGCTGCCAGTACTCTTGTGTTCGTGCCTCTGTCTGACGGCCCTCCTTCCTCCAGTGTTTAACTGGTTTTGGTGACCCTGGGCATGTGGAGCCCCATTGGAGTGGTCGGTTGGGGTGAGCCAGCTGCTGCCACCCCCGTTCCCACCTTTGCAAGGGCTTAACCCCCCTGGGGCTCTTCACCCCCACCAGCGGTTAATCCCCAGCGGCTGAGGCAGCCTTTGCTGCGTTCAGCCTGGGAAATGGCTTTTTCCTTGGCATGCAGCCCCTTGCCAAGGGGGGTGCCAGTCCCTGGCCCTGCAGCCTGGCTGTAATGAGACCCCTCGGAAGGACCCTTCCCAGGGGCTGCTTTCACAAGGGGGATGTGGCTGGGCGATGGCGTGATCGCTCTGTCTGCAGACCCAGGCTGCCCCCAGCTCGTGTGGGGAGATGCCAAGTGCCCTGGTCTCTGGTCGTGTGCTCAGCCCTGGCAGAGCCCGTTCTCCTGGATGTGTTCCCTTCCCAGTTACGGCTCCAGTGCTAAATGCAGGCAGCCAGTGTGGTTTGGGGGGGCCGTGTCTGGCTTCTCCCTCCCAGAACCCCCCCGAAGCACTTACTCTTCCTCGTGCTGCCCCGTCCACGCCGCAGCGACGCCTGTCCTGAGGCCAGCACGCTCCTGCCGGGCGAGGGCACGGGCACGGGCAGCAGCGCCGGCTTCAGGGGTCGGCTCTGTCTGGGGCCATTCTCCGAGATGCTCCCCTGGGAGGAGAGCGAGGAGGTCGACAGCGTCCAGGAGGCGTACAGGGAAGGCATCTTCGAGTCAGTGAGATTAGCTTTCCTGTTTGAGACAGGAAAGAGAATGAGCTGGGATTAGACCTGGGGTTCTGTAATGAAAGGAGTGTGCCCAAAAGAGGACTCTGTGGCTGTAAGGCACCTGCACTGGTCCCAGGTCAGGGCTTTGCTGGGAAACGCTACCCACCATACAGTTAGTTTGGGTTTCTGATTCCATTAGAACAAGGGCTTCCATCCTTCTGCACCTGATTCACAGGAAACCATTGCCAAGTGGGGTTAGGATTCGTTACAGTGACCTGTGGCATCACAGAAGGGACCTCCACACACCCACACTCTGATTTGCTCAAACGCCCTCCCTCTCACCCCAATCCTGCCCCTTCCCCGTGTGCCGGGGGCACCCTTGGCCGGGGCTCCCCACGGGCACGGCAGAGCCAGGGTCTGTGCTCCCGCGCCTGGACCTCGCTTCCCCACCGCTGTCGGGCAGCAGCTACCGGGGGTCATCCTCCCCTGCCCTTCCCTAGAAGGGGGTCGTCAGGCTTTCACCTGAGACCACTGAATTGCCAAAAGACCTGTCAGCCTTCTGTTGGCACCCTGGCCAAATATTGCTCCCAATTCCTCAGTGAAGTCCTTTTGTGAACTCCTTAAGGGCAGGACAGACTACCCCTCTGATCCTTTTGTGGAGGGGCTGGAGGAATGAGTTATTGTTTGCTAAGAGCAGTGATTCATCGGATAGCTCGGGCATCCATTTACTGTGAAGCGTTTTCCTAAGGAGGACGCAGTGACGGCTCCAAACCCCACGGCTGGAACTGTTTTGGGTGACGGCCGTGCTCCTGGTTGCGTTTGCTGTGCGTGGGTGAGGTGGGGCCACGGTGTTACGGGAGGCTGGACGGGGGAGAAACGAGCTGGAGGGATGACGAGCAATCACCGGCACCCCTGCATGTGGGGAGGGCGCAGGGGTGATGCTGGGATCAAACAGCACCGGGACCCCCGGCCTGACCCCGGCCATCTGGCAGAAGGATCCAGTCCTGAGAGAGGTGCCCCGGCTGGTCCCCTCTTCTGTTTGCAGAGGCAGAGCACTACGTTTCTAGTCTTCTTTCTGTCTCTGCCCAACCTCAGCTCGTCTCAGGGGAACTAAGGGCACGGGCAATTTATTTTTTTTCTCTCCTAAATTGTATATATTAATTATTGCTCTTTCTAATGCATGTTTGTCTAGCTAGATCACTAGTGTCCAGTAAATGCCTGCTCTAAAGACAGTATTTTGATTCTGGAAGAGTCTTCAGCTTGTGATTTCCCTTCTGGCGAGAAAAAAAAAGACTGGAGTCATCCAAAGGGAATAAAGAGGAGTCTGAGTGCAGACACGCTGCTGTTGGTCCTGGCTCCCAAATCATCAAAACGTGCCGCTCGTCTCACCTTTGGTCCTTGCCAAATCTGCTGGACTGAATTAAACAGTCACGGGAGACGCCGCTGATGCCTCAGTCGGGTGGGTGAAGGCTGATGATGTGCTGTTTGCTCATCCCTGCCAAGGGAAGCACTGCCAGCCCCCTCCGCTCCCTGCTGTTGGGGGAGCAGTGATTCCCAGATGGAGCGTGCAGCCAGGCCGGTGCACGGAAGAACACAGGGAGTGAGAGCTGCCTGGGGTCATCCCGCCCGGGTGAGGGGTCCCTTGAGGTGCCTCGGGAATCCCTCACAGTGACTTCTCTGAACGAGTTGCCCCCACATCCTACGTGTTACCTGCTCCCTTCTCCCCATGGTTTTGTTTCACGTAAGAAGAACAGACCTGAAGAGGGGAGCGACGTAGTTGCTGGGGAAGATCCCCACTCTCCCCGTGACGAGGGACATGCCCCGCAGCCAGCCGTCCTGGTCCTTCCCGAAGACTCGCACCCCTTCTCCCTTCTGCAGCTCCAGCTCCTCTGGTCCGTGAGCCGTGTAGGAATGGAGAGCCACGCACCTGGGAAGACAGGGAGGGTGAGGGGGGCAGTGGCTGTCCCTGTGGGCACGTCCTGAACCCTGGCTTTGGGTGAGCCGTGGGTGATTGCCTGAAGCCCCATCAGCCAGCGCTCACCCGGGTGCTGCTCTTGTGGAGAGAACCCTGCGGGGAAGAAACTGCCCCGGGCCAAAGGGGATATGAATAAAAGAAGAGCCAAGAGGAGGGGAGAACAAAGCAGGTCCCATCAGATTTGGTTTCTGTCCCAGAAGCGCCAGCCAAGGGTGACAGGCGCTGGGGAGGAGGAGGCTGCCGCTCTCCTCGCAGAGCGCTCGGCTGGTACCATCTACCCGTCCCGAGCAGAGCAGCCAGAGCGCACGGGTGCGGTGCCAGAGCAGCGGCAGCACGTCCTGCCCGTGCAGTAGGTGTGAGCCAGAGGCCTCGAGCATCGTCTGGAGGGGTTGGGGGCGAGAGGAGCACGGCTCCTACAGCGCTACCTTCCTCCATCTCCTCCTCCTCCTCCTCTGGCCAGAGCCCTGCAGAGACCAGCGCGGGGCCTTCAGCTGCTGCCACTTGGCATTTTGGGAGTAAAGTTGGCAAAGGAGGAGGCACGGGGCTCTGCTCTGGGCCAGCGAGGAAACCGGGCTAGAAAATAAACTGAGATCCCTTCCAGACCCCTCTGCTGGGGTTCTGGGACGTGGAGGTGACGACGCTTTGTTCTCCACGGCGCGGCCACAAAGCGAAACAGGAGCAAAAGAAAATGACGTGCTTTTCAAAACTTTGCCCTGTTTGTTCTTTAAAGAACTTTTAATTTGTCTCCAGAGCAACACTTTTAATTTAATTGCGCTGTTGTTGTTTTTTAAGGGGAGTGTGATCTACTCCCAAATATTAATGAGTTAGAGGCGAATATGGCAATTATCAGGCGTTATTTGAAAAATAGAAACAGCAGACTGCTTGTCTAGATAGTCAGGGACTATCCCATAACTTCTAAAACCATTCCTCTCTCCCTGCTGTTCGGAGCAGTCACTTGAGAGTTTCACGTGAAAGGCCTGTTGCCTCTGTAAAGGGGGTTCTCCTCCTGTCCGGAGCCCGGACCAGGCCAGGACCAGCGTCAGGGGCTCTGACTGTGTGTGGCTTCGGGCAGGATTCATCCTGAAGGGCAGGAGGAGCAGGAGCTGGTGTGACACGGCAGGGCTGAAAAAGGGGCTGTGCACAGCAGGCAGCGTATCGAGCTCTAACACAATCCTCGTTCTGCAAAGTATTTTAAGGTCTTAGGGCTGGGGTTTTTGTGTGTTTAGGATTGTGTGCAGTGGTCCTGCAGGCGCTGTGCTAACGCACCACGGTACCGTCGTGGCCGTAGCCCAGATTTACAGGTACCGCTGGTGCACCAGCGTCCCACAGCGCTCGGTGCTGGGGAGGTGCCAATTGCCACGGAGGCAGGTTGGTTCTGTCTGGTTGTTAGTGGGCACCTCGCTGCAGTGCCAGGCTGACAAAGCTTATCTGCAGGAAAACAAATCATTACAGTACATTATCTGCAAATTGTAACTCTGGGAAAGTTTTAAAAGCTTGGATCGTTCAAAACACCGCTAACCGTCGCTATTTTGAAATAAACAGCTTGAGGCACTTAAGGAGTAACTAGTCTCTGTATTTAAAAAAAAATAAATGTACTGTTGGCAAATAGGTGGAATTCTATACCTGTAATGCTGAAGCCAGGGAGCAAGGTGCAGGGAGGGTTCCCCTGCAGGGACCAGAATCATCGAGCTGTGATGCTGAGTCTTTGTGACCCCCTGTTTAGCCCAGGCAAACCCGTGCCCAGGGGATTGGAGCCCCAGGGCTGTGCCCTGCTCTGCCTCACCAGCACCTCGGGCAGGATGGGCTGAAGCTGAAGGTACAGAAAATTACCCGACCCCCCCGACGTATTGCAGTTTCCTTACGTACATATAAGTGGAGATGTGGTGCTGCAGATGGGGCAGGGTGACAATGGCTGCCGAGTGCCCCAGCGACCCTGGCGCAGCGTAGTACGAGGGGCTGACCTACGGGGAGAAAGAAAGCAAAGGAAACAGTGCATTAATCTGAGTATGGGGTTATTCTAGTGTATATGGAAGAGCAGCTAAGTGCATTTGACAGGACTCGCCCACCCTTTGGAAAAAATAAGGAACAAACCAAAGAGGTTTCAAGAGAAAGATGTTTGGAGCGTTTGAAAAGAGAAGGACCAGGCAGAAAGAGGAAAACTCCCTCCGGCACCGAGGCGCGTTCCAGGGATGGCTTGGTGGGACGGACGGTGCTTACCCCGTCCTGCAAAGGAGGAGTGTGTTGGGACAGCTGACCTGCTCTCCAAACGATGATGGAAGACGATAACCTTCACCTCACGGCCCTGGCTTCCAGGAGCCCTAAACCTGTGATTGCTGCTCATCTCTTGGAGCAGGGGAACGCTCCTTTGTCCAGCTCCTCGCCTTTGCTGCTCTCTCAGCCCTTTCGCTTGGCTCTGGCCAAGGTGAGTCCCTTTGATGCATTCGCTGTCTCCAGCGCCGGCTGCAGGACTGACCAGCTCTCTGGGGCAGCAGCGTTCCCAGCCCAGGCTTTGCGAACCGGGAGGGGACGGGCACGTCGGCCGGGCGAGCGCTGCTGTAATCACTGCTGTTCCCCTTGTTATTTACTGAGCCCCAGCTGGGAGCATTGGCATTGCCTGAACCCCAAAGAATGCAGTCCTTGCCCCAGTCATCTCCTAATAACTATTATTAAAGCTATTTGCCACGTCTGTGGTGTCCCGAGGAGCTCTGCAGCCCCACGCGTGCACTGGTGGAGGGGAGCAGAGGCACCTCGCTGGGGCTTGCCCTTGCTCTGGGGTGGCTCTTTCCCCATCATCACTTTGCATCTACGGAGAGGTAGCAGCCTCTGTAGTGCCCCCTCTGCTCTCTTGTAGGGGTCTTGCATGTCCCAGAGAGGAGCCAAGGTGACAGACTTCTTGTGAGGATGTGGGCAGTGTGCTGGGCTGTCCCGTTCCTCTGTTCCTCCACGTCTTGCAGGTCGTCTGACATCCACCCACTAGGGAGTTTCTGAGTGGTGGGTCCTCTGCTCGGTATTCTGCTGAGCATCTGGCTCAGAACCTGCCTGTGGGGTGTTTCTGTTCTTCTGGGTTTGGTTTCAGTTGCTCTTTGTTCTCGCCGGGCTCTGGTGCAGTCCCAGCTGTCCCCACCTTGTGTGGCACTCGTCTCTGCAGAGACTTCACCTTCACGAGGGGGCTGCGAGGAGCTGGGGCTTCTGTTCTGTACTGGGTGAAGGCCATCCAGTAGAAAGAGCAGAAGACATTTCTCCAAATGCTGACTTCTCAAGCACAAGCAGTCCTGCTCGCCTGCCCTGCCCGAGGAGAAGGAAACAGGCGGCTCTCTGGGTGCTCCAGCCCTCTGCCAGCTGGAGGGCACGTCCAGATGACTGATGTGTCAGGAACGAGACATGGAGATGTTGCAGTTGGTCGTGGGCATGAAGTAGGTTCCCGTGAACACCGGGGCGATGGGGAGCGCGGGCAGCACCGCACAGGATGGACCTGCGGCCGCGGGGCGGAGGATGGCAGCGTTCAGTCCGTGTCCCTGGGACACTCTTTGATCCCTGTGAAAGCACAAAAGCGTGTCCCGGGGTGAGCTGCTGCGGGCAAGCGGGTCGTCCCCGTCTGCCCGGGGCGCTGCAGATGCCGCGTGTGAGCTGCGTGGAGCGGCGGCCGTGGGGGGGTGGGAACGCAGCCGGGCGGGACGGCGGCAGCAGCATCCCCGGGGACGCTTGGCCAGCGGGAAGCCACCGGGCTGGGATGTGGCTGGTGGTCACGCTCTCCAGCAGCGACCACAGGATCCTTAATGATGCCGGTTGTCAGGGCTTTAATCTCGTACTCGTTTCAACTCTAATTTCCAGTGGCCACATCTGTAACGTGGTGCCGGGGCAGTGGCTCAGCAAGGACCTCGGGGGAAAAAAAAGCAGTGACTCACCAGCTTTGCTGCTCTTCAGTAAATCAAGTTAATTAAAACCCCAGAACTGTAGCTTCTGCCTCTGGAGCTGGAGTGGCAGGTAAAGCTTCACGTCATCCTTGTGTTCCTCGTTGTCTAGTCCAGGTAGGGTCAGACCAGGCTCTCATATAAAGTTGATTTGAAATTATAATCCTATTTTAATAGTTTTGGCAGTCAATGTCTTTGAAATTTAGGGGTTTGGAGTTTCTTTTTCCTGCGTTGGAGCAAAATGCCAACCTTTTTCTGGTTTTTCTGATGGGCCTGCGTTGAAGTGTCCACTTCTGGATGGGAAGTTTGGAGTTTTTCACCTCTCTGTCGTTCCCCTGTGCACGGGTCCTTTCAGAGCCTGCATCAAAGCTGGGTTTGTGTTCTCAACAGAGAGGACAAAGGATTGAATGGAATATTTTCCAGCCACGTATAATTGGTTTCAGCATTCACTTTTGCCGATCTGCTGTGAGTACCTTGCAAGCCCTTCTAAGTACAAAGAGTTTAATCTCCTGCCTCTCCTTAAATCCCTCTTTGACTCCGTCTCCCATCCAGCTCGTCCCAGCCTGGTTTCTGCAGTGCCTGCTGACACAGGCGCTTCCCCTCGAGCCTTCCTGAGACGCCCCGTGGGGAGGGAGACTTTTCCCTGGTCTGTCGCGGGGCGGCTGGTGCTGCTGGAAGTCGGGGGCTGCAGGTTTCACATCCCTTATCAAAAGCCGAGCCCGTGGTGGCCGATGTCGGGTTGATCGGCTCAGTCAAATGGCAGAGGGCAGCAGCGGCCCCTGGGCGGGTGTTCCCTGACCCACGGACCCCCAGAGCAGGGCACCAAGCTCAGCCCTGGCTGGGGTGACTGGGCAGAGGCTCCCCCCGCTGCTGGGGCGGGCAGGGCGGGCGCAGCTCAGCATCGCTGCAGCCGCTTGCCCAACCCGCACATGCACAGACACGGTGCCCACAAGCCCTGCAAACTGGTTCTGGCTCCCGGCTTGGCACCGCCAAGGGAAGGAAGAGCAGGAGGAGGGCGGGCGGGTGCGGCCGCAGCCAGTTATTCCCTTTTATGGCCCGAAATGAGCCCGAGCTGATCCTCGGCGGTGGAAGCGCCAGGCAGGGCGTGCTCTGGGAAGCCCTGCAGACGCCCAGCACGGCCCCTTCCCCGTCACTCCTGGACCCGTGCTTTGTTCTGCCTCTCCCCACGGTGCCACCCCTGCGGTGTCCTCTCCCCCCCAAGCACCCACTTTGCTGGAGAGGTGACACAAGGTGCTTCGGGGGGTACCAGCGCTCCTTGTTGTTCCCCTCAAATGTATGTATTCTCATAGCTTTGGGCAAATGTTACAGAGCTACAAGGAAAACTCCTGCTTTTTGACCCCTGCCCTGAGGAAAACAGGTGTCGCATCCACTCACATCCACTCAAAAAGCGTGGGCTATTCTTTTTTCTTTCAATTACTAGATTGAAACATATACTCAGTATCTGTCTGGGTGCCCGACCTCACAGAGGAGAGAGTTTAAGGGTTTGGGTAGTAGCAGGATCACTTGTTTCCAGTTTGATAACGAAGGTGGCCCTGCTGCCCCATCCCGCAGTGGGGTGCCAGGAGCCTCCTGCTGTGACCCTGACCCTTGCTGGTGCCAAAGCCGGTTGCAGCAGAGCTCCTTTCCTTCAGCTGGTCTCAGGGAGCCTTACATCCTTATCTCAGGCAGGGAATGAAACTGGGTCATTGTCTGGAAGGAGAAAAGCAGCTTGAGTGCTCAGGAGAGGAGAGAGGGGGGGAGGTCAGAGAAAAGCTCTGGTGTCTGGGCATGGATGCGGGGGGCTGCCGCTGCTCTTGGAGTTCCTCTGGCCCGCAGGGAGGGTGGATGCTGCGATGCACATTCCTCCTGCCAGTGATTCACCCTGCACAGCCTCTGCCCGTGTCTCAGGCAGGTGCCCACTCCCTCCCCACACCAGCCCTCTGCTCGGAGGTGGGGGACATCGGTGCTGGCCTGGGCAGGGACCACCTTCTGCTCGCCTCCCCTTGCCCATGTGCTCCCCCCTGCCTGCCAGCTAAGGTTATCCAGCCCTGGGCTTTGTCTCCTGGAACAATTCCCACTTAACCTGTTAAATCCTGGCCTGCTTCACTCTCCAGATCTGTTTGCTTCTGCCCACCAGGTCCCAGACCTCCTCTGGAGAGGCTGGGCTCTTTGAGGCTGGCTCCAGGGTGGTTTGAGCGCTGCCCGTGCTGCTCCTTGCCCAGCCCAGCCGGGTGGGAACGTGGGCTCCTGGCACCCGGGGTGTCCCCAAGGGGGGTTTCAGCCCCCCATCAGGGCGGTGGGCTCCACTCCATCAGCTGCACCGCATTCGTGGCTGCCCACCGGGATGGGGCTGCTCAGCCCTGCAGGCTTTCAGGGGAGCCGGGGAGCGCAGGGGAGCAGGCAAGGGGTGACTCAGCCCACTCTTTTCTTCACGATGTTGCTAATAACGGGAGACCCAGGCTTTGGCACGTGTGCTCCGTTGAGTTTTCGGGTCTGGCAGTAGGCACACAGCTGCTCGTGACTGCCCAGCTTCTCTTTTATCTGGAGTAGCGTAAACCCAAGAAACGCAGCTCTTTTCCTTGCGAGAACGCTGTGTGTGTGAAACACTGCTGTGGAGCGGCCCCTCTTTTGGAGGCCAGCTGCTGCTTGTCCAGAGTCTGGAACGAGTTTGGCACGAACTGCCAAAGCTGGGCTTCCACCGGGAGCTGCTGATGGGCACCGGCTCTCGGCTCTCCCACCACTTCTCAGTCCTGCCGCTTTGCTCTGATCATGAGATCCGCCTTATCCACGAATTCACCCCCGCAGCTTTCCCAGCCACTAATACCAGGAAAAAGGCTGAGTGACCTCGGTGGGACACGGCCAGCGGGTCCCCTCTGCCAGCGTGTATCGGGGCTTAAAGAAGAACCTCAGCTTTGTGGGTCGGTCATCGCAGCCCGAACCCAGAGGTGGGAAAAGGAGCAGCTGTAACCCGCGTGGCCCCGTGAGCAGCACTGGTCCTCCCGTCACCCGCCGGGAGCAGAGCTGTTCTTTAGAAGAAGGGAGGTTCCAGCCCTTCCGAGGCAGCGCGTTAACACATCCCCTCGATCGCTTCTGCTGTCGACAGTGGCTCACACTGAGACGGTTTTGGTGAAATTATATTGGGTTTGTGAGACATGATACCATTGCAATTGAATTACTGTTCTATTGTAAGGCTTCATTTCCTCTGGTATAAACCAGGATCTGACATCCAAGGCTCTTTGCAGGCTATTGCTAAGTACAAACTACCTGCTGGGTTTTATTGCACAGACACTGCTCTACCGGGAGATGCCTTATTGCTTTATAAAACGTTAGAGCAACCCTGAATATGAAAGATGTCGTACAAAATCTAAACAAAACCTTTTTTTTCTCCCATTTCAGATGATCTGTGAAGATTCTGTACTGAGATCTTTAGCCAGAGCCTGGAGAAGGAGTGAGCATCTTTTGCCTCCCAAGAGGAAGAGAGATGTAGTCCGAAAGGTCAGCCTACACTTGTTATCTCAGCCCCAAATTCCGTTTCTGCCAGCAGAGTCCCAGTCTGCAAACAAGGGCTGTGTATTCGCCCTCCTGCAGAACCCTCCCTTTGACTTGGGCAGGAGCGGGCAGGGGCCAGGTTCAGGGCAGGGCCAGGACCCTGATGGCTTTTCAGAAGAGCTGGCAGCTCCGCTTAGCAGAAACCGGAGGTTTCAGTATTTCTGTGGGTGCTATAACTGCCTTTGGTGAGGAAGCCTTTGGAGAAACCCGTGTGGATTAGGGCATGGTAACGGAGCTCCAGCTTCCCTGGTACCCGCGTGTATCCTGGCAGGTAGAGCAAAGGTGGAGTTCAGAGCAGGGAGCTCCTGTGCTGAGATTTGGGCTTATTCAAGTTTTTTGGTTAAACCCAGTGCTTGTTGCTGAGGGTGAGGATGCTGGGAGCTCCTTGGATGCTTGAAGCTTACCAGAAAATTTGAAGTACCAATTAATAAAAATAATGGGTTGGATGAAAAGGCCGTTGAAGCAATCTCAGGCAGGACAGACCTGCTGGGTCCGATGCAGCCTCCTCTCTGAGCTCACCGGGCTTTTATGTGCTTAGAAGTCAGGGCCTGACTCTGCAGGTCCTACTGTGCTGGCGCAACGTAATCTGGCGAGAGGAGCTCAGAGAGGCTCATCCTCAAGGTGAGGTGGGTGAGCGTGGCCAGGGGCTGGGGCTGGCTTGAATTTCGCAAGCGCTGAGAACTGCCTGCTCTTGGTCTACGTTGTTATGGAGCAGTCCAGGTGTCTGCAGAGTGGATTCAGACACGCAGGCACAGACACACATGGGGCTGGGAATGGGCACCTTTTGGGAATTTACATTCCTTACTGCTCTCTGAAATGAAAATGGGTTGTTGTGCAAGTGAAGGTCTCTGTTTTCCCCCATGGCTGGAGCTCCCTGGAGCAAGGCAGAAATCGAGATGGGAATGTGCTTTATCCATGTTTAGTTCTAATTAGGTTCAGGTTAGATATTAGGAAATATTAGGTTAGGTTCTGATTCTTAGATATTAGGAAATATTTCTTTCCTGAAAGGGTTGTCAGGTATTGGAATGGGCTGCCCAGGGAGGTGGTTGAGGCACCATCCCTGGAGATATTCAAG
>VZRU01011793.1:8925-23324 GCA_013398155.1 Pedionomus torquatus | reverse complement strand
TTTTTTTTTTTTCCCCCCATTGGTTGGACTAGATGATCTTAAAAGGTCCCTTCCAACCTAGGTGATCCTGTGATTCTGTGATAACTGAATTTCTTTTTTCATGAATTCCCTTGGGTCCCTGAACTCTGAAGAGAGCCCTTTCCAATTCAAAAGGAGGAGGGAAAAATCCCAGGCAGCCCCGTGTGGCTGATGCCCGGCTGACACTGTCACTATGGGGTGCTCTTCTGGCATTGCTGCCCGTGCATCGAGTGTTCCTGCCCAGGTTTGGGACTCCTGCTGCTCCCGCAGCATCCGCGCCGCTTCCTTACCTGCAGAGGGGGGCTGTGGGGAAGCTCTGCTTTCTCGCTGCTCTGGGTGGCCACGCTGGGGTTGCTGGAGCTGATGAGCACAGGGGAGCTGATCTCCAGCGCCTGCCGCTCGGAGGGCGCGTGGACCATCCTGTTGAGGGTGTTGAGGGCAGTGGTGATGGAGAACTGCCGCAGGCTCTTGCGCCGGGAGTCGGGCACCTTGGGGAACGCTGGCAGGTCTGTGCCCTTGGCCTTGGGAGACGCCGTCTGTAGGGACGCACGCTTAAACTGGGGGGACCAGTGGCTTTTGCCGGTCTGGAGGAGCTGCCTCGCGGTGTTTGGCTGGAAGAGAGAAAGGCAGATGTGATGGCACAGCTCAGCAGGGGGGCCTGGCACAGCCGCGCTTCCCTTTGCCCTCTCCTCTCCCGTCCGTCCGCAGCGCTGGGGGCAGGTTTCAGATGACGTTACAGGTGATTAAAAACGTGCGGCTTGGCCAGTCCCTGATGCATTTTCAGTGACAAGTCCTGGATGCAAAGCTGCTGAGGCAAAGCTGGCGGCAAAGTTAAAATTGGTCTGAAAAACTTTGGGAACTCGTTGCCGGGGCTGAGAGCTCCCCGCAGCGCGTCACCAAAAGCTGTTTCTTGTGCAAGCCCTTGCCTGGCAGAGGTGCCAGGGGGAGAGCTGGCCCACTCCCCAGCAGCGTTATGATAAATTTAGCTCTCAATTAGAAGGGAGCGCTGGGCACGTCTCCCTTTTCTGTTTCATCCTGCCACGCGTGGATGCGCCTCACAGGACGTGGGAGCTCCGCAGCCGCCTTCAAGGCGTGGGCTCGGAGAAGCCCTCGCCGGTGGCGGCTTCCCCAGCAGAATAGATCCACCCCGCTGCCCCTCGGGAGGCCAGAACGTTGGTCCTGCCCCGCTGAGGGGGCCTGGCATGTACCCGCTGGCTTTAACGAGGGAAGCGCCAGGCCCCCAGTCTGCACAGGGGCGATGTTCAGTGTTTCTTGGAAACTGCTGATCACACAGCGTTAATAGCAAAGGGCATGTGGTGACAGTGTTTTTTACCACGATGACTGCCAGAGGAATTAATCATGATTTACTGCTGACATTAATGAATTGCAAAACTCGGAGATTCTCACCCACTGGAGTGAGGCAACGCGCCGGGCTGCGGGGCTGAGCGGGGTGGCTCTGATGCGCAAGAGGTGTCTCTGGCATTATCCTTTTAAAGCAGGGGTTGCTTTCACATTTGCCATCTCCTCGCTCCTCACAGCAAGGTTTAAAACCAATAGCGTGTGCACATGTACGTGCCTGAGATGGCAATATTGCCACTTCTGTATGTAATTAAAATTAGCCTAAACAGGAAACGTTTTTCTTCCCTCTCTAAATACTGGGGGACGCGATGAAATGGGGCACAAACCAAAGCATCAAAGCCAAGAAAAGCCTTGCATCTCCCAAAACAGAGCTATCTGTGCCTTCTCCATAATTAATTTCTAGCTCCTTGGTGGCTTTATGTGGCCCTAACTAACTTATTTCTGTTAACGTCAGACTTAAATAAGTAATTACTGAAGCTAAAATGATTTCATTAAATGCAAAGACATTCTACAAAATATATTAGAGCTTCAAATAAGACATTTTACTAGTGTCCCTTTATAAAATAGCCACAGAGAAGTGCTAGCTGTAATTATGATGATTACAAGTATTAATTTTATTTCTAGGAATTCTTGTTGGTGCCATTTACACCCAACATCTCAGGCTAAACTGCAGGAATACAATTAACGTCTAGACCAGCGCTAAGGAAGCACCGACAGGGAGCGGGTGGGAGCCGGAGCGCCAGGAGCGCTGCTGTGCTGGCGCTGGGCACACCGCGACCGGGCACCTCCCCGCAGAACAGTGCAGCAAACAGAGCCTCCCGGGAGCCGCTGACGACAGAACCCCTTGAAAACAGAAGTTTGGTATTTTGGCTGAATGTGGCAGCTTTGCCCCCGTTCTTGCCCCCGTTGCAGAGGGTCGTTGCGGTGAGGGAGATGCCGTCTGTGGGGCGCGGAGGCAGTGGGAGCTGGGCTGGGAGAAGGGCTCTGCCCCTGGGTGCCGGCCACGCCGCTGCTGACGTGGGTCTGGGGGGCACGGCCCCCTCCATGCACATGCTGGGGAAGGTCCCTGCTCTGTCACCTCAGGTGCCCAGCGAGGAGGGCGATGCTGTCACCCCAACGGGCAGGAGCGTGGGGTCCCCAGCTTTCTGTGAGGAGAGGGGGGGTGGTCGGGGTGATGGTGGGCTCACCCTGCCCTGGTGGAAAGCACCCCCCTTGACAGCTGCAGTGCTGCCGCCCCGTCTGTCCCCAGGGACACCTTCTGGGGTGTCCCTGCTCCCCAACACCAGCCTGCCTGGCCTCAGCACAACGCTCAAACTTGTCTTTAATTTAAAGGTGCGAGCGTGGCTGGATCGGGACGGTGGACACAGGTCTGGTGGTGAGGAGATGAAAAGCCTTTGACCTGCTGGATGGTTTCCATCACGTGGAAATGCCTCTGTAATTGCCACGCACACAGCCCATAATGAAAAACAGCATTTTAACTGCAAACGAAGCACAAACCCCTTGTGTGAGAGTCGAGGTAATTGGTGCCACGCTGCCCAGGAGCTGAAATAACCCGACATTGCTGGAGTGCAAGCGTCTGAAATACTCGGGAGGAGAGCAGCTGCTGTGTACGGACCGATGGCCCGTCCCTTTGGAAGGACTTACGCTTCCGACAGCCCCGCGGTGCCTGGGGGTGCCTGGGAGCCTCGCTGCTTTCCAGAAGGGAGCTCCGGTGGAGCTGGGGAGCAGCGGAACCCCAGGCGGCTGAGAGAAGAGCAGAGGCCAGCGCCTGGGCAGGGAGGGGACATTACCTTGTGAAACGTCAGGCAGTCCTTGTTGTCCGCCCTGTCCCTGCTCCTGGGGTCGAGGCCGTAGAGAGCTCTGCCCAGGGGCGCTGGCAGGGGCAGCTGCTTGATGACCTGCACGGAGCTGGCGGGGAAGACGCCGCTGACGCCGTTGACCTCCCCCAGGTACCAGTTCTCGTCCAGCTGCCGCAGCAGCACGATGATGTCCCCCTTGTTGAAGCGCAGCTCCCCGGGGTTGTGCCCTCGGTAGGTGTACAGGGCCTTGGCTCGCGGGACCTGCGGGACGAGAGGCAGCCCTTGCAGTTTGTCCTGACAGTGATGCTCGACATAGGCAGAATTCCCCAAAAGCATTTGGAATTAATGGGAAAAATGTAGAGGTCTAAGGCTTAAGTACGCGTTTATTGGGATTAACTACCCACATCCTTTCTTGATGTCTTTTTCTAATGAAGACAAGCTCCAAAATACTTATGCTAAATTTGTATCAGGATGAAAAGCAGGCTGAACTAGTTTAAGAATATTAAGAAACAATTAATGCCCTACACTAGTCTTCCCGTGGGATCTTCTTGCCTGCTCGAAAGTAATATAAGGTCTAATACGATGCCTGTTTCAACAAACCCAGGTGTTTCTGTGTCAGAATGGCCGGAGGTCGCAGCCACCATCCAGCTGACCCAGGGCTGCCACCCGCAGAGGCCACGTGTGGGTCTCCAGCCCCCCAGGAGCAAGGTGCGTGCGGGCTCTGCTCTCCCGTGGTTGTCTCCCTGCACTAACACCCCGTGGCCGTCGCTTTATTTCAGCCTTCAGTCTGGGTTACAGGAAGAGAGGCTTCTTAACGCTATTGTTGCTGCAGTATAATAAGAGAAGGGGGAGATGTACCAAACCAGACGAGATGAGGGAGCTTTGCCACCTTGGCTCTCATCAGAAGGAAGCGACAAAGTTCACTTAAAATAGCTGCTTTACTGAGCCTTATCGACAGCAGAAACCTCCATTTAGCAGGCAGTGGAACAGGCCATTTAGCTGCCTGAACAACCCCCGCGCTGCGCCCGCCCTCGCTGCTGTGAAGCCACGGTGCAGCTGGAGGGCAGCCCGAGGGTCAGAGCAGACACAGCCTTTCCCGTGCTGTCTGTCGCCGTTCTAGGTGTGCGTTTGGGGAGGTCCTGGGTGCTGGAAAGCAGCGGTGCTGCAAGGCTGGAGTGTAACATCCTTGTGCTAGCGACAGGATGGAGATGCCTTCAGCACCTGGGTTGTACCGCGTCCCACGCAGGCGCATCCCGAGGCCAGTGAGCAGCCTGTGTGTGTGTGTTTATTGGCATCACGTGCATCAGATGTGTAGGAAATGCAAAACGCTGAGCGTTGAGCTCTGTCCCTCTGGCCCTTTGGCTGGAAACCAGTGCTGCTCCCGTAAGTGCTGGTCAGCCCTGCAGTGCTCAGGCTGTTGAACCGAAGGCTCATCCCGTGGCCCTTCCAACTGTTCTGTGTTATTCTGTGCTGATCCGTGTGCTGGAGTGCTGTGAGAGGGTGAGCTGCCTCCACAGGGCGGCTGCCAGCACAGCCCTTGTCCTGTCACCTCTGCAGACAAGTTAGAAATAGGTTTTAAGGGGCAGATGTGCTGGGGTGTGTTTGTGGAGCCTCGCTCACTGACGGATGCGGTCCCCAGGCTGTTGTCCGTACGCGGCGGCTCTGTCCCACGCCGGGTGAGCGCTCCCTCTGGTCTCGCATCCGACTGGAGACCGCGACTGACACAAAGTGTTGGCTCTGCCTCTGGGAGAGATTTGCTCTGGGCTGAGGCGAGCAGTGATTGCTTTGGGCAGGAGGTGAGGCGGCTGTGTCTGCTCTAAACTATTTTCTGAGCTGTGAGAGCTGCAGATGCTGCTCCTTCCTTGAATGGTACCAGATTCTCAGTTCTGATGATATCTTGCGTTGTGGTTCATTTTCTTTAATCCCTTTTGATTATCTGTTTGGCCATTTCTGGCTGTGGGAGCTTCCATGCAATTGGTAGGACTCTGGAAATAAGGAACTGATCCGTTTTCTGGTTTCGGTCTGCTTTCCAAGGCGCGGCGCCAGCTCCTTCAAAGGGTTCTTTGGACCAAGAGGGGGATCTTTGAATCGGGACAAGAAAGTAGTTGGAGGGTCCTGCCTGGTGGAGGCAGCCGCAGCCCGGTGCCCCTGGCAGGGGGAGCCTGTGCCCTGCACTCCATCTGATGGGGAGAAACGCAAACGCTGGGCTGTGTGTCCAGCCTCCTGGCTGCAGGAGATACGTGCTGAGAAAATGGGAAGCCAGGGTTGACCCCGGCGCTAGAGCCTTGAGCAATCTTAAGCAGAGGGGCCGGTGCCCGGGAGAGCCAGGGACAAGAAGCTTTTCAATTTCTTCTGTGCCAGACCCTGCAGGTGAAGATGGTCCTTCTTTGAGATTTGTAACATCTTGTGTGGGACTTCAGGAAAACCTGTGGGGCTCATTTAGGTTTTGGGAAGAGAACGTCTTGCAGTGCCCCAAAACACTAACGCTTGGTAGGAAAAAGGAACCGAGAAGAGAAAATTTTTATGTTCTGTGTTTACTTCAAAGCCTTTGAAACAGGAAACAATTAGCTGAATGTTTAGTTCTAATTAACTTGTTTTGTCTGTTAATTTGTGCTAACAGTAAATGCGTGCCCTTGGCTTGGTGACACCAAAGGTACATTGCTGGGAAGAAGGAAGATGCTGGAAGAGAGACTGGGTCCAGCTCCGCTCTCCATCAGCGCCCGAGGCCGGACCGGGAGGAGGGAGCGTGTCGGGGCCAGGGACACAGAAACTCCCGGAGAACCCGTCTCTGGGTGGACACACATTTGAAAATAGTGTGGGAATAGAGGATTACGGGAGGGGCAGTTCTCCGTCAACACAACTCCAAGACAGACTCTCTGGTGTCAAAGGAGGACAAGGAGCACAGAGACAGACCTTTGGCTACCTCAGCAGCAGCCAGAAAACAAGACTCGTGCAACGTGTGAGAACAGGGCTTGTGAAGGAGCAGCACAAACGTCCCGGGATGACAAGAGAATGTTTCCACAGGAAAGTAAAGCAAAACATAAAAGGCATCAGGAACGAGTTATGGAAATATATTACAAATAAGAGAAACTCTGCAATGAAATGCCTGCCTGCAACTGGCTGGGAAACGTGAAGCAGCTGTGGGGCGCGGAGAGGCTGGAATGTTCTTCAGCATGAATGGGATGGGACAGGAGGGCAGGCTGGGAGAGATAGCTGAGAGTGCCTGAAAATCACCCCTCCTTTTACAGTTCCAATGCTCTGTTAACACAGAGATGTATTTTTTCAAGCCATAGCAATACAAAGGGTTTTGGTTTGGAACCGCCTGAAATTTGCTTGAAATTTACTTTTTCAAGATCTTCACTTTGTCAAAAAAAAATCATTCAACTCAAGTAATATTTTGAGGCCCAAGTGGGATTTTTCCAAAGCCTCTCTGCTGCTTGTTTTTCTTAAATTTTGTTTGTCTGTTCAGATGCTGAGCCCAAAACACCGCATCGATTCCCGACCTGATTTTGGGTACAACCCAGGCCTTTGCCTACCCACCCGAGCAGCCGCTGTGCCCCCCGCGCAGGGCAGGGCGCTCTCCCGCTTCGCAGCTCTCATTTCATCAGCCTGAGATTTTCGGAAAGGCGTGCATCAGGGTCACCGCTTTTTAAGGTGTTTGTGAGCCAGGAAAGGCAGAGGAGCGCGGCCGAGGCGCCCGGCAGCAAACGCCCCGCGGGGCCGGGGGAGCAGCGGGACCCTCGGGCGCTGCCGCTCCTCCTGGGCGAGCGCAGGCAGCCGGGGGCGTCTCGCGGATCTGATTTTCCTTCTCAGGCTTCGGCTGGTTTCTGTCCGGTCTGGGATGTACAGGATCCTCTGCCAGGCATCTGTTTCGCTTTATTTAAAGTAGGTTAATTGCAATGGCAGAAACTGGGGTGCTAATTAAGCCCGGTGATAAAGACAAGGTGTGCCTGGAGGTGGCTGGCTCGGGGCAGAGGGAACGGCTTTCCCAGGCGAGGACGCGGTCCTGGGCGTGGGGTGAGGAGGGACTCGGTGTGTTTTGGTGGATCTTTCTCCCGTTAGCGTGTCCAGTTGCTTCTGGTTAATCCAAGGCAGCGTTTTCATTTAGGGGGGTGGCGGCAAAACGTTCAGCCAAATCTTGCCAGGTTTGGCACGCCGGCTGGCTGCAGGGCTCGGTGTCTGTCTGCACATCAGCCGGGAAAACACTCCGAGGAGCTCTGTGAAAAACTCAGCTAACGGTAGGGCAAGATTTGCGTAGAATATTTGCTGCCTGGTGGCAAGGAGGCGGCAGCGACAGAGAAGAAACTTCCCTGGTGAACGGTGGAATCACAGAACGGCAGGATACCAGGAGGGAAGGGACCTCAAGGATCAGCTGCTCCAGCCTTTCTTGGCAAAATCACGGTCTAGACGAGACGGTCTAGACAAGAAGGGAAAAGGCTTTTTTTCCCGCGATGCCACGCACTGCAGCTACAGTAGGAATGCTAAATTGAATAAATAAGAGAGAGTAGAATCTTTCATGTTCCCCTACGTAGAAGCCTGTACAGTCGGTGGGGAGCTGAGCAGAAGGGAATGCCCGGGACATCGACTTGCCCACTGCTCTTCCTCCGGCGACCGAGCAGACGGGGGGACCGGGCCTTTTGGGCCAAGGGCAGTCAGTGCTCATGAACCCAAACCCGGGTGGGTTTTGGCGCTGAGGAAATGCTTTTTGCCTGCCCGCGGTGCTTTGGCTGCTGCAGAGAGCCTGGCCTCTCCCGGAGGAGCCTTTCCCTCCCTGGTTTCTGGGTGGTTGTAACTTTTTTCAACTCTCTCTCATTTTTCCTGACTTCATTTTTCCCCCTCCTCTGGTTTCACCTCCCTCATGTCTGAGCGAGACACGACCCTCTCGCTGTGTCCCCAGGAATTATTTCAGGCTCTCTGAGCGGTGAGAGACCCCCCCTTGCCGCAGGGGCCCCGGCAGAGCTGCAGGGAGAGCCCTGGGCCGTGGAGCCAGAAGCTCCCTCTCCCATGGGTGCCGTGCTGGGCGCGGGCACCGGCGGAGATGCTTTTCTCTCCTTGGCCACTCCGCCAGCAGGGATGGTTGTGGCAAAGGCACCTCAGCGCCGTGTCCCCATTCCTCGTGGATTTGAGGTCAATGAGGGAGAAAAGATTATTTTTTTTTTTTTTTTAAACACTATTTTTGGCGTTTGGCATCAGCAGAGCCAGGGCAGCCGTCCAATACATCTGAGTCTCCCTCCGTACAAAACAAAGCAGCAAATTAAAAATATGTACATGTGAGGAAGCAATTCAAAGCATCTCTTCATAGCTGGGAGAAATGCACACTATAATTATCTTAAATGAGCTAGTTATAACTTCCTCGTTATTGGCAGTGGATTAATATAAGACCACACACTCACAGCATTGGTATTTAAAAAAAAGAGAGAGAGAGGAAAAAAAAAGTGTGTGAGTCTGGCTGGGGTGCGGGTCACCAGGGAGAAACACTAAAAATTGCCAAGAAAGGAGGAAAGCCAGGCCAGGGCATGCAGCGGAGAGACGAGATTTCTGATCGAGGCTGTGAACACCCCTGAACCTTGTCGCAGGCTCCCCGAGGAGCAGCACAGCCTCATGGTGACTCCAGCTCTGCAGGAAAAGGCCGAGCTGCTGCCTGCGATACCCCGGGGTGAGCGGGAGGACAAGGCCATCGATGCCCTTGCACCCACCTGGGCTTCATTTACTCCTTCAGCCGTTTCCATGCAAGGATCATCATAAATGACATGGGTGAGAGCCAGCCAATGGTGCCAGGTGGGATCCTCTCATCTCCAGATGCTCTGACTCCACCAACACCCACGACTGCCTCAGGTGAACACACGGGATAAGTGACAAAATTGTGTCACCTGGAACATCTGAGGGGACGGAGATGGTGTGGAGGGGAGACACAGCCCTGTGCTCTGTGTGAGCTCTGCCTTCCCTTCCCGCCCCCGGCACCGTGTTGTTTGTGCAGAAGAGCTAAATATCCGTGCTGTGCAGAGGCAGTGATATTCCTGTAGATCCACGAGTTCTGTAACACAGAACAGCCTCCGTGAGAGGAACGGTTTATTTCGAGGATAGTGCCAGGAAGAAGAGAAAACCAGTGCTGGATGTCTTCCAGCTTGATTTTTCTCTCACTGGGTGCTGTGGATTCAGTTTGCAAGTGTTTTTTGATTATTTTTCATTCTGGAGCTGTTTGGAGCAGAGCTGGTGTCGGCGGGGGGGGACACTGGCACCCGGGGCGGTGCAGGGTGCCAGAGCCAGCATTTGCCAGGACTGGCTCTTCAGGGAAACACGTTGAATTGGACCCCGTGAGCCTTGAAACTCCATCGTGCCAGCTCTGCACCTGGGTAGCAGGAGTTCAGATGCAGCCTGAATATTAAACTGGGGTGCTCGAAAGAACCTCCCACCCAGAAAGGTGCCACTGCAGAGCAAAGAAGGGTCAGCACCAAAGGATGGAGACAGCCAACGCTGTCTCCTTTTCTTTAAAGAACTGCACACCGTGGCAAGGTGGTAGGCAGTGGGTGAGGGCATGTTTCACTGCCCAAGATCCACAGGTGAACTCTGGAGGTGTACCAGGGTGGCTGAAGAAGTGCTAGAGCATCTTTACTCCCAACTGTGACCCAGAGTGACCCGACCATCTCTGCTAGGGGATGCTGCGTCTTCAGCGCAGGGACCCCCAGCGTCCCACAGCACACGTGGAAACATCCAGAAGAGTTGATGTGTGTAGGAGATGGAAAGCTTGTGTCCCAACCCCGCTGCACAGGTGGGGAGGGCGATGAGGACAGGATGGCCAGTGGTCCCCACTCTTGTGGACCATAGGTGTTACTGGAGGTGGCTGCTGTGCCGGGCACTGGGCAGTGCCGTAGTGAGTGATTCCTGCCCTGGAGAGTGGGTCATCTAAAGGGACTGTGCAGGAGGAGGGTGCGAGATGGTGCAAATTCCATGCCTGCCTTACACATGGGAGTGTCACGGGGGGAGCCGGAATGACCCACCCAGAGGCAGACAGTGCCTCCAGGTCAGATCTCAGAGCACAACCCCGGCCAGGCTCCTGAAGAGCAGTGATTTACACACCGTGCATGGAGAGCTGGTTATTATCTACAGGCTGACGCCAGAGGACACGCTGGCTTTCCACAAAGAGGCATAATCAATAACAACTGCCATCCATTCTGATTACTAACTTTCTGCAGCCGCCTTCAGCATCCTGCCACCGACTGCCCGCACTTTGATGGGATGAATGAGCCCCACATCGTCTCCTTTGTGTGCTCTGCTAGCGCAGTTTCAGAGCTCTTCAGGATCCAGTCAGATGAAAAGAGCTATTTGAATGTAAATTAATTGCCATTACAATTCTGTTTTTCTGCTTTTCGGCAGAGGAGATAACTTCAGCCTTGTCACAGAGAACAAAACCATCAAAAGTGAACTTGTCATTTCAATCTCTTCATATAATTATATTCTGAGGATTCAGACAGCTGGGTGGTTTCTGCATTATTTCTCCCCTGAGGAGGACTGCTCCCATCTTCCAAGCACAAGCAGACTCTGCACCAGGGAGAAGTCAGTTCCCTCCAGCTCGGGTCAGTGCTGGGGCTCACCGGGTCATACAGAGCCGTTTCTGTGATGGAGAGGATGGGCAGATGCTGCACCAACGATGGTGAGCCCTGGGGGAGTGCCCTGTTGGTAACATCCCTGTGGCTCTGGAGGAGGACAGAGCCAGATCAGGATTTACTTTGGTCCTAGGAAGCCACAAGAGAGATTTAGGTGGGCAGGTTGCGGTGCTGAGGAACATGCAAGGCAGAAGTTCAAAGAATCACAGAGTTGATTTCTGTTGGAAGGAACCTTAGAGCCCCCCCAGTGCCACCCCCTGCCCTGGGCAGGGACACCTCCCACCACACCAGGTTGCTCCAAGCCCCATCCAGCCTGGTCCTGAACCCCTCCACNTTTGGTCCTAGGAAGCCACAAGAGAGATTTAGGTGGGCAGGTTGCGGTGCTGAGGAACATGCAAGGCAGAAGTTCAAAGAATCACAGAGTTGATTTCTGTTGGAAGGAACCTTAGAGCCCCCCCAGTGCCACCCCCTGCCCTGGGCAGGGACACCTCCCACCACACCAGGTTGCTCCAAGCCCCATCCAGCCTGGTCCTGAACCCCTCCACAGCTTCTCTGGGCAACCTGTTCCAGGCTCTCCCCCCATCCTCAGAGTGAAAAACTTCTGAGGTGTCATCTAGATCTCCCTTCTTTCAGTCTGAAGCCATTGCCCCTCATCCTATCACCATGTACCCCTGTCAAAGACCCTCTCCAGTCTTTGTGTAGCCCCTAGGAAAGCATGAAGAAAAGAGTTGGCTAAAGACAGGTAGGGGAAAAAACCCAACCAAATAAGATTGCAAACACTGCTGTAATTAGAGGGTTTTCCTCTCTCCTTGAGGAGAGTTAGGCTGCAACTTTTGCAAGAGTCCTAATCGTTCCTTTAAATTTTATCTTCCCTTCCAAAATGAGAGTGATCCTTTCAGAGTAGGAAAGGATCTGCAGCCCGGTTCTTCAAACGGCAGATTGCTCAACAGCATTGATACCTGAGCTGGTCCTTTACCACCAGCTAGATCTGCCTCATTTCAGTAGGCAGAGCAGTACCACCTTACTCTTCTTCAGCCTCCCCTTCTGCAACCACAGAAAGCTATATTAAAATTGTGTTCAATACGATTCTGGAATTAAGCCTTCAGGATTTAGGAAGTGGAAGGGGCTGGAAGGTCTCCCTGGAGCCTTCTCTTCTCCAGGCTGAACCCCCCCAGCTCTCTCATCCTGTCCCCCCAGCAGAGGGGCTCCAGCCCCCTCAGCATCTCCGTGGCCTCCCCTGGCCCCATCCAGCAGCTCCGTTGTGTGAGCTGGGGCTGCGCCTGGTGTTGCTCCGTAGGGCCCGTGCCATGGTGGCGGCGGCAGCGCGGGGCCTGGGCAGTGTTGGTGTCTGAGGCGGGCTGGCCTGGGGGGCAGCAGGGGGATGCCAGGGGCTGGCACGCCGGAGCGGCAGCCTCCCCACGGAACCTTTTCCCGGCTCCTCCACTCGTGGCTGCTGCTGCCAGGCGTTTGGGTCTCTGCTGCAGTCAGCACTCTCCGGCAGCGGTTGCCGTCTGTGTCAGGGCTTTTCAGCCGCGCGGAAAACAAACTGTGCCAGCCCTCGGCGTGCCCGGTCATGATGCTCTGCCTCAGCGCCGCAGTTCTCAGAAGTGGCTGTTTACGGGGCAGGGAGGGAACCTGCGTCCCGGGGCCCTTTCCCTGCGCTGGGAATGGGACCAGCAGTGATGCCACCCTCTCCCAGCACTGCCCAGCATGGGGACACGGCCACTCTGCAACCAGGGTGGCACTGGTGGCCCTGAGGGGATAAGGGATGGCACAGGTGGCCCTGAGGGGATAAGAGATGGCACAGGTGGCTGTGAGGGATGGTGTTGGTGGCTGTGAGGGGACAAGGGACTGTACTGGTGGCCATGAGAGGAATAAGGGATGGCACAGGTGGCTGTGAGGGGACAAGGGACGCCACTGGTGACCATTAGAGGAACAAGGGATGGCACTGGTGTCTGTGAGGGTACGCAGGATAGTGCTGGCAGCTGTGAGGGGACGAGGGACAGGACTGGTGGCTGTGAGGGAATGAGGGATGGCGCTGGTGGCCATGAGGGATGGTACCAGGTGCCCCGGCAGGCAGCAGGCCTGCAAATGGCGAGTGTCAGTGCTGTGTCCTCACCACTGCTTAAAGCTGCCAGGGCTCTTCTGCACCTTCTGATTGCCCAACAGCACAGGGTTTAGTTTCCACATTATTTCACGGAAGAGCCTAATTAGCAATGGTACATCTCTCCATCAGCCTACCACCTCCGCTTAGCGGCCGTTTTGATGGTAAATTAATGGCTGTCATGAGGTGATGGCCACCAGCTGGGCCTTGCCTCAGCCAATGGCCAAGACTGGGGAGGTCCCTCTCTGCCCAGCCTTGGGCATCCCCATCCTGCCTGGGGGCTGGTGAAGGAGCTGCTCTGGTGTCTCTGTTTCCATTTCCTAGGGCAGACCCTCCGACTGCAGCCCAGGTACACGAGACACAGTCCAACGCCGTTTCCCGACAGCCGAGGCTTGTTCCTTCCTCCCTGCAAAGCCAGTGAGAAATTCTGGGCCCGTCAGTTGCTCAGGGCCCAAAGAAAACCCTTTAAAAGGGTCACAGTTCCAAAGGACATATATTTGTCTCTTAAATTCTGCCACCTCAGTTGCGTCCCCTGTCCTGGCACCAGAACAAAACGGAGGTTCTCCACAGAGGTAAGCTCGCATCTCTGCTTACAAACTCACAAGCAAAAGCTTTTTTTATAAAAAGGCCATGGTTTGTTATTCATTTGCACAGCGGAGTCCTGATGCCACATGGAGTGGGAATGCCTGAAAATTAATCGCAGCAGAACTACGCCCAGCACTGTTGGAACCAGATGATCTTCAAGGTCCTTTCCAACCCAAACCATTCTACGATTTAAGAGCAAGCCCCGCAGTTTTCCTCGTGAGCAGGGCAGAGGCAAAGTAAAGGACGGCGAGACAAGGTTTAGTTGGCAGCGGTGAATGGGCTTCTCCCCGCCAAGACCCAGCCGCCCTCAGGAGGTTTTCCAGCTCCAGCCCTGGCACACCAGTGGAGCTTCACCTCAATGGGCCTCCTTCTGCTCCTCCTCTCCCTTCCCTCCGGAGGGGAAAATTGCAAAGCCAAGCTAGTGACCGGCTGTGTGGTCCCAGGGGTGGTGGCCAGCCCCTGGCGGGGAAGCTCTGCAAGAGGAGGATGGCGCTCAGACTCTCAGCCTCCTGGCTGACCACGATGCTCGGCAGGTGAAGGCGCGCGCTGAGCAACCCTGCTGTTCTATTCCTGACTTGCCATCTGAGCCTGACTCATTGCCGTGGTAACAAATTAAAACACTTTTATGTGTTTGCAGCCCGGTACCTTATTTTGTAAAACCAGGGAAACTGGATCCTGATGTTGGCCATGGAGGTGCTTTGGCTTTTTCCCCGCCCTGAGGAATCACCAGGAATTGCCGTGCTGGTTGTGACGGCGAGGAGCCTTGCTGAGAGTGCAGAGGGGAGCTGGCTGGTAACTGAAAGGGACTTCAACAGTCGTGGGATGACCATGCACCACCCCAGCCCTCTGCAAAACTGTTTGTCACGTCCTGGCCTGGCTTCGGTCCGACAGCACCACCTCCTACTTACAGCACAACCGGGCGTTTCATCC
>VZRU01011792.1:21109-32057 GCA_013398155.1 Pedionomus torquatus | reverse complement strand
GTGGGGGGGATAAGAACCGGGCTGGCAGAGGTACCCCCAGCCCAGCCGGTGTACAGCTGCACGCTTTGTACAAGCCTAGGGCAGCGCTGGTGGGTCCTGGTGTGGGGCAAGGCTGTGCAGAGGAAGATGAGGAGGAGGAGGAGGATGATGCTCCGTGCCGGGGAGCTGTACCTAGAGCCTCCCTGGGCAGCAGGATGGAGGGAAAGCCCACCACAGGGGGGCTTGGCTCGCCAGCCTTCCCAGCCTCATTGGCCTTGGTGCGAGACTGATGTCCCGCAGAAGGGACACTTGGGAAGAGAGAGGTGGACACTTCGGTCCTTCCTTTAAAGCCAGAGTTTGTTTTCCAGGTGCCGGCGGCAGAAAAGGCCCCAGAAGGCAGCGTGGGGGTCCCAGCCGGCCCCTGCAGGGTCAGGGTGGCTGTGGGAAGCCATGCGAGCCTGGCCAGGCAGTGGCACCCCCACAGGAGCGGGCATGGAGGCACTGTCCTCGTGTCCTCAGCCCAGCTGGACCTTCCTGAGGAGCCACAGCTCCTCTGGCTTCACCCACTTGCAGGCAAACCTGGCACATCAAGGCTGAGTGGCCCCCGTGGCTGCAGGGGCGGGGGGGGAGAGGTCCCCAAGGGATGGAGCCGACAGCCCTAAGACCAAGCTGCCTCCAAAAATCAGGTCTTCGAGGATGGAAGCTTACCCCATAGTATTGTGGCCTCCACTTCCACCCCAAAATGTGGATACAACAGCACATCTTCACATTGCTCTCAGTGCTTCCAAGAAAATCCTCCCAGGGAGGAGCAGAGCAGCTCCCCATGGGGCAGGGGGTCCCAACCGCCGCTGCAGCCCTGCTCACTTCCTCGGGATTTGGACACTGGCATACTCAGAGCCAGTCTCCTCAGGGTGTGGGGCCGGCCTCTTGGGTGCGTTGCTGAGGTGCACCATGTCCAGGTCGGCGTAGGTGAGGTTGTCATCGCCGTTGGGTGCCCGGTTGGTCTGGATGCAGGCATACTCCGACTGCTGGCTCATCTCCACTATCCGGCGGATGGACTTCTTCTCTTTCTCGAAGTTGAGGTCCGCATAGGTCAGGTTGTTGGGGTCAGATTCCTGCAGGAGACAGCAAGAGTTCCTCACTCAGGAGGACGAGCAAGGAGTGCCCCCGTACCCAGCCCACGCACCAAAGCCACATGCATCAATCCAGCTGCAACTTGACCTGGCACAGCTCAGTCTCTGCTTGTACAGGGCAAACGATGCCAGCAGCTGGCTGGGACAATGCTTTACCCCACGGCTGCATCTTCAAGTCACCAGCCACCACTGCCACTGACACAGGCTTCAGAGCCACCACCACGATTCAAGACCCATCCTGTCCTGGTAAGGATGGGCAAGGGCCAGCCTGCCCAGCGATGCCCACGTGGGAGCTGGCAGAGGGATGGACAGATTGCTGCTGATCACGACTTTGCTTGTAACTGCATCACCAAATGCAAAATAACTCCACAAATAGCCTGGCTGGCTATCGCACAGCTGGTTCTCCAGGCAGCACAAACCCAGACTTTCCTGGGAGGAGGAGGAGGAGGAGGAGGAGGAGAGAGGGCGAAGGCAGAAAAGATGCTGGGAAGTGGCTGTGCCAATCCCCGGGACAGCTTCTGCTCCCTTCTCCAGCCACAGCGTGGAGACACTGAGACGTTCTGCAGTGGAACCACCACCCTCCACTTGGAGACACCGAGATGTTCCACAGGGGAACCACCACCCCGAGTCCCAGCGCCTCCCGGTTGCCCTCCCTCCCCGGGTCCCTGCGTTGAGCAACACACCTGGGTAGTGGCCTCACTGCTCTTCTCCGGTTCGTGTAACCTGAAAGAGGGGGAAAAAAAAAATAATCACGTCAGATTGACCCACTGCCCTGTTGCCTCTTCCCTAGTGATGGAGCTCTGGTGGGGGTTCAGATCCAAAACAAGGTCCTTGCAGCAGCACCCAGCAGGATGAGTCCTCACTGGTGACTGATTTGCTTACGTGCTGGCCCAGCTACATCTCTGGAGGCTGGAGTCCTGTTCAGCCCCACCAAAAGCCAAATGTTTGGGGTACAGGATCACCGTGGGGGCAGAACCACAGCCCAGGGAACCACAGTAGGGAACCACAGTGGTTCCCTACCCTCCCTTTCACAACAAGCTTGTGGGGATCCAGCTCCATCCCAATCCCATGGACCCCTGTTTGTGGGCTGGAGGTGTCCAGCTCAGGGTGCCTGTGGCTGTCCCAGTGACTAGAGGAGACACACACTTACCTAGCAGACGGCGAGCTTTTACCTGGAGGAAGAGAAAAGAATTTAGGAAAGAAATAGTTCAGAAAACAACATAACACACACCATACACACACCCACCCCCCACCTGCCTTCCCCGGGCACGTGAGCCCACATGCAGAGAGTGCTGCAGGAGCAGATACACATCTTTTCCCAGGGGCAAGTGCCCGCAGTTTTCTGGAGTTTTGCTCCATTGACTGCAGGACTTCTCGGGCAGAGGGCAGGAAGGGTGGTCAGACGTTTTTAGGGACGAGGAACAAGCAGCACGTTTGAGACTGCTCCTGGCAGGCAGTGGCACGCACCGCAACCAGGCAGAGCTTTCCCTGCAGCCCGCAAACAGCCTGCAGAGCTCGGGTCCAATCCTCCCAGTTTGGGCACAAACTGCCAGCACACGGCCATAAATTCAGAATCCAAGCACTGATGCTCGAGAGAGGGAGAAGAGGGTGAGGAGCAGGTGCTTCCCTGCTGTGCGCTTGGATTCCTTACCCTTGCTCTGCTTCATCCGGATGAGGTAAAGAATGGCAGCCACCAGCAACGCCAGCACCGTGCAGACCACTCCCACCACGATATAGATCAGGAGCAAACTGCCTGAAACGTGAACGCAAAAAGGTCACCAGGGGCCTGAAAATACTGGTACCGAAAGAGTCCCCGCAGCTTTACAGCTGGGAATGGCCAGGTGATGCCACAAGCACCGAGGACAACAGCTCAGTACTTCCCAGCATCATACACCACCCCCCCAGCCCCTGGAATGGGAATTTTGTGTCCATGAACCAGCTTCTGGTAGGAATTTCTCAGGAGGGTGAAATCTTACAGCTCCCTGGCAGAGAGGAAACCCCAGGGGCTTTCACGCACCGTTAACTGCCAGGGGCAAGTCCTCTCTGGCCAGGGCAGCGATCCACAGGGTGGCCATCCTGTCGACAGGGTCCTGGCCATCATGCACCACACGGCAGGTGAATGTGGACCCGTTCTTCTCCTCCATCGCTTTGACCTCCACCCAGCGACTCAGCTGGAACAAGCCCTGGGGCATCTCCACCAGTTGGGAGGTGTTCTGTGTGTTCATCTCCATCCCATTCTCCAGCCAGATGATGGTCACATCTCCTGGATAAAACCCCTCCACGTGGCAGGTGAATTTCACGGTCTTGTTCACCCCAACGGGGCTCGGTGGGTCAGCGTCCACACGGACATTAGGAGAAACTGGGAAGAGAGGCAGCGCCTGGTGCCCAGCGTCCCCCGGCTCTGCTGCCGCTGGGGTGCCATGTCCCTGCCCTGGGACCCCCAGCCCCACGGGAGCTGGACCCCCCGAACGGCGGTTCCCCCCCAGCCCTCACCTCGCAGGGCTTGGCTGAGCTGGTACGTCCCCGTCAGTGGCTCTGTCAGCGTGGGGTGCTGCACCTCGCAGGTGAGCTGTGAGCGCACGTCATCCTCCCGCAGTGTCATCGTCACGCTGCTGGACATGTTGTAGGAGGATTTTGTCCGCCCGGGGGTGATCTGGGGTTGCTGAGCAGAGATGGGGGCCTGATCCTTGCGCCATTTCACACTGATGTTTTCAGGGAAGAATCCTCCAGCCGTGCAGGTGAAAGGCACCGATTCCCCCGGCCCCGCTCTGCGGCTGGGGCCAGACACGACCGGGGGGGTGGGTTTGGCTGTGGGGAGAAGCGTGGGGCCATCAGAGTGGACTCTGCCACCCCTGCCCAGCCCCAGGNCCCATTCACTGCCCTCGTCACACGGGGGAAGGAGCCCGTCTGGTCATAGATGGTCTGGTTCCCACTGCCCCAGCCCTTCAGCCACTTCACGGGGCCAGGGGGACTGCTCTTGGATGTGGTGCAGGTCAGGGTGAGTGTCTCCCCTGCTTTCACTGACACTTTGTCCTGAGGCTGCTGCAGCTCAAAGACTGGAGGCACCTGGGCACTCGTACCTGGAAAAAAAATAATGACAGAGCCTAAGCTGGGCACTGCACCCCCTGCCCAGCTCCTCACTGTCCCTGGCCACAGGACAGGCTGCACACACAGCATGGACCTCAGGTGATGGGGCTGTGCCAGCGGCCCCTGGGAGAGGCTGCGGTGCCAGCTGCGGGCACAGACCTCTGCCCCCGGGTCTCGACAGCGGAGCCGGGCCAGAGCTTTGCTAGATGGCTGCATATCGTGCTCCGTGCAGCCCAAATCTTGAGCAAATCCCAGCTGCCCACGCCTGCCTGCTCACCACGCTGCCTCCCAGGGCTGCTTGGCTTTATCAGGCAGAAGGAAACAAGGGCACGAAACACTCAGAAAAGCGAGCTCCCCTTGCAGACGCCAAACCACCCTTGCTGCACTTGAGTCTGTCCCATTTCTGCCCTGAATCCAAGCCCCGACACGCTCCAGCGGAGCACAGCCATATCCGAAGCCAGTGCCAGCCAGGCAGCCGCCATTCCTGCCTGTCACCGACAGAGGAGAGCAGTCCCTTTCCAAAGGGACTCAGAAACACGGCTTCCCCGACCCAGCCGACCGTGTCGCACCTCCCTGCACCCACAGAAAACCACCATCTGAAGATGTACCCCCTCTCCTAAGCATCCCATGGGTGCCGATGCTCCTCCCCCATGCACCATCAGGCAGGGAAAATGTCCCAAGGTGTCCAGGAAAACCACAGGCAATACCAAAAATCCACTTTGGGTGGACCCACAGCCAGTGCCAGGGGTTCGAGCTCGCTGCCCTGCAGGAGAGGAGCTCCTGGAACTGGCCAGCTCAGCCCCATGGCACTCAGGGATGCCACTGCTCCCTAACAGCCCCCCCTGAGAAGCAGAGACTGCCACCCTGTAGCCTATGCACCTCATCAAGGGATTAATTTTGGCAACACCATGCCAATATAGTCATTCCGACTGAATTGAATGAGATTTCAATCCAGGTCACTGCTTGAAAGAACATTTTAAAGCAACGTGGGTATGAAGTGGGAGAATGACCTAAAAATCTGTCTACTGGTAACAGGGGGCAGGGACTGCTGACCACTGCAGTTCCAGAGCTGGCAAGTGGCTCTCAGAAAGGGTGTCGGGGTCATGCAGGGACCCCTGTATGTTTGAGCAGGTTACTCCTGCTGCAGCGGAGAGATGCTGGAAGCTCATGGACCAGTGTCCTGGGAGGGTGGGAGCTACACCAGAACACCCAGCTCCTCAGCCTTGCTGGCTGGGGGGCTGCAGCTGCACCCACATCTTTCACATCAGAAAAAAACACAGCAGTGACTCCTGTGAAGGCTGCCCTTGGTACCCCCACAGCCTTCCCCAAACTGTAACTGTCCTCAGGATGGGACAAAATCCTTGGCTGGGTGCTCCCAGGAGGGTCTGCTGCAGCACAAGCTGCTCTGACCTCTCCCAGCCACAGCTGGCTCCCACCAAGCCTAGAGAAGATTTTTGGCAGCTGTTAATCCCTCCTGACTTCCAGGGGTATTTAGTGTATCTGCAGATGTTCTCACTCTCTGCCTAATTACTCCATCTTGATTGTCAGAGTTACCAGCAGTACAGTTTCTCCAGATTCCTCAAGTTAAAGGCTTTTTGCCCAGGGCATTAGTCCACTGCATCCCCAGCACAGGCTGATGCTCAGAGCCAAAAGCTTCTGCCCTTCAAAGCACTGTGTTCCTCTTCAAAAATCACATCAAGGCTAATGTCACAGCAGCACTTGACATTGAGACAAGTTTGTCCCTGAAGACAAGTGTGGAAGGACAGAAACCTGGTTTGCATCATGTGCAAGCGTATCATCCAGGCTGAGGCTTTTTCCTGCATCTGAGCAGCGATGGTCTGGGCTTCTGCGAGGTGAGCCCGTGTTTCTTGGGTGCCACCTAAATCCAGGGGAACAGCCCTGGAGCAAAGCCCCTGCCCTCAGTGGGGGCTGATGTACCCCATGTGCAGAGCACATGGTGCTGCTGCAGCATCTCCTGAGCTTCTCCACCGCCTGCTGCCCCTGGACCTTTCGCAAGAAGTGATTGAGAAATGTGTAGAGGAAGTTTAGAAGCACAAAAGCATCATCCGCTTTTTGCTGAGCCCCCGCATGGGGACATGACACAGGGAGGGGACCAAGGGGTGCCAAGGAGGCACAGCCACTTGGCACCTCCAGCCACCCACTGCACAGACCCCCCAGGCCCCTTCAGACACCCAGGGTGGCCACATTCTAATTGCTCTCTCCACTAAGGTGGGCAAATGAAGCCGCATTGCCTCACGGCTCATTAGTGGGTGGCATCGCAACACAGCAAGGGCTATGGGAAGCAGGGGGTTGGCAACCAGGTCCTCTCCCTGCCACAGGGGCTCTGCACCCCATGATGAACCTGTTGCTCACCGTTCCCCTCTGCAATCCTGCCCACAAGGCTGCCGCAGTGTGGTGGCCCTCCCTGTCCCCTGGAGGGTCCCCCACTCAGTGGGGCCAGTGCCACCCATACAGGCGAGCCCAGCCCAGCCTGCAGCGTGCCCAGCGCTGCCTCTTCATCCTCCCTCTCTCCATCTGTCCATCTCCCTGCAAGGCACACGCTGTACCGGCGCGGAGAGAGACAGGGAAAAGCACCTGCTTTGGGGTCCAGGAGCTGACCCCAACACCAGAGCGTGGTCGGGGTGAGCAGCAAAGCCATTCCTCAGCCCCGAAGCTCATTTCTTGGTTGCAGTGATGGGATCTCAGAGCAGCATCCACAAAAGCACGGGGCAGTTCAACTGAGCAGGACTGAGCTGTAGCTCACTGCCATCTCAGCACAACATCCCTGCTTTCCTGGGGATACGGGGATTTGTCTCTGCCTCTCCAAGAGCTCAGGTTTGCAGGTACCAGGCAATGGTCTCTGTGCATCTCACCCCTGCTGAGCCCACATCACCCCCTTGCCAGGCAGCAGCGTGTGACCATCCTGCCCCACTCCCCGGGAGGAATGGCTTACAGGCAGGGCATTTGCTGTTGTCCATCGACAGGCTGCCAGGGGTGCTGCTGCTGCAGGACCACCACAGGGCTTTTCTGGTGATGCTTCTGCTCCCAAAGTGGTCCCAAGAGCAGCCAGAGACCAAAGAGCTCCGTGCTACCTCTGGTGCCGCTTCCCTGGCAGCCCTCAGTCTCCTGGTCACTGCAGAAACCACCACATGGCTCTAAGGAGCCTCTCAGGGCTAAAAGTGTGGCTTTTTGGTAATTTTCCCCCCCACATATTCTGCTGTGAAACCACCATACTACTTTACAGACTTTCACACAGCTCTGCTGGGCCAGAGCTCCCATTTACTCCATCCAGGCTTTGCAGGACATCCTGCAGACATCCTGTCCCCGTGCCCCATCCAGGGTTTGCAGGACACCTATCACACATGAGCTTCAGCCACGGTTAACACCACGCTGCCTTGAGCAGACCTGCCCTCACCTCCTACCCAAGGAGTCCCGGTGAGACCAGCCAACTTCTCCACCTGCCCACCCTGCACCAGGACTCACTGTGTGCTCAGAAACACCCTCAAACTCCAGCAGCAGCCTGCAGAGCGATGCCCCCAACCCCCCTGCAATGGGAAAACACAAAGGGGAAGTTGAGAGAAAACCCCAGAATATGCAAGTTAGAAAATGCAAAGTTTCCACTGAAGCTTCTCTCCTCCCTTCCCCCTGAAGGCAGCTTCTCCTTGCACCCAGGAAAAGAGGTCTCTCCTCCCTTCCCCTTCTGGGTGCTCATCCCAAGGAGCAGTGGGACCAGGAGCTTGGCCAAATCCCCTCCCAGCAGGTATTTGCCAGCAGCACACTTGAGCCCCAGTCCTCCACGACACACTGGTGTACCAGGAGTGGGACGCAGGGCATCTTCGTGCTGCAAACAGGTGGGACACACCACGATTTCTCACCACAAGCACCGGTTCAGCGCAGACCCGCTTCCCACCTGCACGTTCACGGTGACACCCGACGATGCTATTTTCTTAGACTTCGATTTCAAACCACCTAAAGTCAGAGCGCAACCCTTCTGCCACCAAGATCAAAGGGAGTTCAGGTGCTCCGACCCTGAAATCTGCTTTAGTCTACACTCCAGAATTAGCAAAGCTTTTCACAAGCCCTGAAAAATCATCACCTGACAACTCCCACATAGGTGGGAGCACCCTCACAATGCAGACCCAGAGCACCCCCAGCCCAGAGAAGAGGTACGAGCACAGGCATCACTGGTCTGGCAGAGCCCCCCCTCCTGTTGTTCAGTTTGATCCCATTATTCAAGTTTAGAGCAAAATAATCCCCAGCTCTCCCGCTGTAGTGCAAGTTTTCCATCTCAGTGACACATTTTTTTTTCCCCCCTGTATTCCACCTTTTGAAGTATTTGATACCGAACAGATTGCAAGAGGCTGGGGTTTAATTCAGGAGAGGCTGCTTGGATGCTTCCTGATAAAAATAGATTATTTTTTTTTCCTTCTGAAGGAGCCAGTTAAGGAGCTCTGGGATGGCGAGGGAAGGGGCACATGCTCCAGAAGCAACGTGCAGCTGGTCACCGGCATCCAGAGCCCCACGGTCACTTGCTGAAGTAACTCGCCAATGGGCGAGAGAAGCCCCAAAATAATCCTGCTGGAATTTCACCTGCAGCAGAGCTGCCCATGGGGGAAACTAACAGGTGCTGCCTATAAAAGGGGCCTGGAATCTACAGTTCAGAGGAAGACATAAGAAAAGAGACCCCAGGGTAGCTGCTGAGAGCTATGAGGATCCCAGAGCAGCTCAGGGACGCTTATAGTAAAGGCTATATTTTACATACATGACATCAGAGGAAGCCTCGGATCACACACTGCCACCATTTGCAAGCTTCCCTCCTACAGCATTAGCAGAAATTCAGCTTGAAAGCCAGAGCCCCATGACCAAACAGATTTCCTCTTTAGAGCAGGCTCCGGGAAGCGCAGCTGAAACCCTCCCGTTGAGAAAAGCCTGCACAGCAGGGCGTTCTGCGCGGCGCAGATTTTGCAACGGGGCTTTGCAATTCTCTCTCCTCTTTGCCCTACAGCAAGACCTCCTGCAGGACCTTCCCTCTTCCCCTTTGCTTCTGCAGAAGCGCTGTCGGAGCAGCTGCACGGGCCAGCTTTTCTGGAGCTCAGCCTTCGTTTGAGCCGTGGCCCAGGAGGGTTCACCACAAGGTCTCCACCACATGGAAAAAAAAAAAAGAACATAAAGATCCGCATGTTTGCACCTGAAATCAAGGATGCAAAGAACCTCACAACCCAGGGCTTTCTGTCCCAAGGTGGTTCTTTTCCTAAGGCTGGCTTGGAAAAAGGGTTCTTCCTCCAAGGCCACGTTTAATTAAACTCAAGAGTTTTGCTCAAGCCATTCTTTCGTGGCAGGAAATCGCAACGGTTCACTGAGAAGCTGCGCTCATCGCCAAAGCCTTCTTGGCTTTCAGCAACCGGGAGTTTTCAGCTTGGGGCCAACACTTCCCAGTTGTGATCGGGCGACTCAAAGCAATGAGTGTTGTGCTGAAAGCATTTGCTTTCTGCTCAAGTTTGTGCTCAACTCTCTGCCCAAGTAAAGCTTCAACAGTAAATATTTCCAGCAGGCCTGGAAGAGCACAGCTTTCCCCACCGTGGGACGGTGTTTCACCTGTGTGAGAGCCTGGGCTGGGCTACGTGAAGTAGGAACTGGCTGGAAGTTGTGAAATTTGGTCAGGCCAGGCAAAAAAAAAAACAAAAAAAACCCCAAAAAAACCACCTCAGCAGCAAGATGCTCCTGAGCAAGGACTTCTATCCCNAAAAAAACCACCTCAGCAGCAAGATGCTCCTGAGCAAGGACTTCTATCGCCCTGGGAGGTTTGCACAAAAAGGCCCATCCCTTCCCAGAGGCAGACAGCACCGGGCAGGGAGGTGAGCGATTCCTCAGCAGTATCATCCGAAATGAACAGGACTGAAACAAAACATCCTGGAAATGAAACATCCTTGAAAGCAGCAGCCGCCGCAGGGCTTCGTTCCTGGTGGGGCAAGAAACTTCCCACTGCTCAGGAAGGAAGGGAAACAGCCAGGGAGCGGTGCACGCCCCAGTCATCCCTTCTCATGCTGCCTCCACAAGCCCCAGGAAGGGCTGAGGCAACCAGGGGGCCGACAGCAGGAGCCCAAGGTGACCCATGGCCAGTGCTCACAGCAGGGCTGGGGGGTCCAAGGTGCCTGGGAGGATGGTGCAATCCCACCGCTTTGGTGCTCAACAGTTGGGTAGAGCAGCAAGACCCGCATAGTGTCGGGGGTAAGGCAGGAGGTAGCAAGAAAAACAAGTTCCCAGCAGAAGGGACAGGCAACCCTCACCAGAGCCTCCCCTTGCCTGCTCCACCATCGTCCTCATCTCCAGGCAGCTTCTGCTTGGGAATTTTGGGCTGCTTGCAGAGATTTGCACCTCTCACATAGCTGGCAGGGGGTGCCAGTAAATGGGTGGAAACAACATGCCTCTTCACGTCCCTGCCTCATTCCCTCATCTTGCTGGAAAGGGGAAATGTCTGGCCTTGAAGTTTGCTCCTGGAGGAGCAGCCTGAGCAAGGGGGCCCCACGGAGCCCCTTCTGCCATCGCCGCGCTCTAGGTCATCTCACAGAAAGGTCAAACCAAACGTGCGCGGGGAGACGGCATCATGTCGCGCTCGGGAGGTGTGCGGCGGAGGGGCAGCAGAGAGGAGAGAGGAGGATGGAAGGGAAAGGAGGAGAAGAGAAAAAAAAAAAACAAAAAAAACCCCAACAAAACAAAAGCCAAACCACAAACGAAAAAAAAAATACAAC
>VZRU01011790.1:21419-46916 GCA_013398155.1 Pedionomus torquatus | reverse complement strand
CCGACACCGGAGATGGCAGCGGGCGGCGGTTGGCGCCGCCTCTGAGGCGTGCCGGAGTGGCCGCAGCCTTTCGGGGGGTCTGGTGACGGGTGGGAGCTGGTTGGGAGGGTCTCTGGCAGGATCGGGAGGCACCTGCAGCAGCACCCCGATCCCCGGCTGTCCCCGGCTTCAGAAGCGTGGGCTTGTTGAGGACGTTGCACCCCTTTTGTCTTGCTAGTAAGTAATACAGCTTGGCTTGTGGAAGAAACTAGCTCTACAAGGTGTTCCTCTCGTTTTGGAGTAGAAAATGACATTAATCCTCCCAGCAAAACTTTGCTGTAGTAATAATTAATATAAAAGTTACTTACTTAGCATTAGCTGCTGGTCATTCAATTTAGCTGGTCATTCAATTAGCTGCTGGTCATTCTTTACTCTCAAAGACAAGGTGTAAGTTGGATGGCCAGAGTGGCTCTGCATCCTTACTGCCCAAGCCAGAGTAGCTCTCCATCATGCTGCAAAGGGATTGCCTGAAGGGTTCAAGAAACTCTTTCTCGGTAGTCAGTTGAATTTTGGCCCATCCAAAATTTGCAGTAAGAATGTTGGGTCTTATAATAAGATGTACAGTTCCCATCAGTTAGCAAGTGGCCTAACTTGTGATAACATGAGGAAGCACAGTGTACTGGTAACAGTGCAGAGTTGGATAAACAACCAAGAAAGGAAGGGTTGCAAATATAGTAACTGTCACTTTGTTCCTGTTCTCTCACAATTCTTGCATTTAATAAGTTAGTAACATGGACAAAATCTGAGTGTTTGTTTGCATCAACTTGTTTTATATTAAAGTGTATTGTAAAAGCTGTGAAAAATCTCACATTTTCCCGGTAAGGTACCTTCTCACTGATCTCATTGTACAACCTGCTGTTTTCATTTTTCAGTTGATCTCTCTTTGTATAAAGGTAGCTTTCAAATTTCGGAATGAGTTTAAAAGTCTTAGAAAGCTAAGTGAGCTGTGCAACCGTAACTTTCTGTTCCAGGTTTTACCATGTACTTTAAGCCATATGCTTTGTACTTTCGACAAAGAGTACTTCCACAGGTATATTTCAGTGTTTAAGGTTCTCTGCCACATCTTCCTTGATGTACCCCTTTCCCACTCTGCTTTGCCTGTCGTCATAACATTTATTTAATTGATGCAAACAAATACAGTAATGCTTTTTGTCTTGATGTTTATTTTAGGTTTATTGGTTTATCTTGATGTTTATTATGATGTGAGGTTGTATATGGAAACATTCAATTTTAGGACACTTTTCTTAGAGGACATTTAGAGCCTTTTCATTCATAGATGAAGTATTACCACATTTCAGTAAACATTATTATAATTCACTGACATGATTTCATTTCTCTTCTTGTCTGATCAGAAAAGTCAGATAGAGCCTGCCAATGCATTCAGTGTGGATTTCTCATGTACCTATCTGCATATGGATGCAGATGAGAGAAGAGAATGAATCCTCTGGTTTGTTTGTTTGTTTTTCAGAACTCAGTACCTCTCAGTATGTTTAACCTTTTAAAGCAGTAGAAGACTTTGTTGGGAATTGTTTTACACACATCATGGCATCACCTAGAAAAATATTCCAAATAGTGAGGTTATACAGTCCATTGAATTTGTCTTTTTTGCTTCAAGACATCAACATGATTTCAGGATCATGAGAAAAGTTATTGGAGGCTTTTTGTTTTCCCAGTAGAATGGTGTATTAACTTGGATTATTTTCCCTTGCAGAATTGCATCTGGAGTTTGCATCTGTAGTATTTTTACCTTTTAAAGCATGATTGCACCAGCAAAAGCGAACTATCTACTTCATTTCTTTTGAACTCTTTAGGAAAAAATGTGCCTCAGAGACTGCTGACCTCAGCTTACAGAGACCTGCTTTACCAGGCAAGTGCCTCCGTTGGTCAGTTTTTAAGATGTATTGAACAAAATTATTGGTTGCCTTTTGAAATTGCCCTGTCCCCTGTTTTGACAAGACTCTTTATACTTTTTCCTTTCTCTGTTGCAAAAAGCATGCATGCACATAAATGTAATCAGTGTAGTCCTTAAAGCAAAGGTGGTTTATGGTGAAGAGATAACTGAATATGATACAGCTGAATTTGGCTATAGCTTTGCTGTACCAGTTGAGCTGATCTGTCTCTCCAAAGATGCTGCTAACTCATAATAATGATGTATTAACAAACTGCATTAAACCCTAATAAGATATTCCCAAGTCAGTTTTAACAACCTTATCACAGAATGTATCTTGTCAATTTGTATGTAGCTTTATTTGGTTGGGGTTTTTTTTATGGCCTTTAGTAAATGTGCCCTTTAGTCTCCTGGTTTGTAAAACACGTGGAGATACTTGATACTAGAGATGTGTGTTATTCAAATAAGGCTGTGCTCACAAAAATTAAAAGATAATAAATCCTGTCCTCTCAAAACCACTTTTTCTGAATACAGTATGCATAATTTTTCTGATTTCTGTTTTGTAATGTTATATACGTCTACACTGCTATTTCAAAGTCCAGCCTCAGTACACTGAAGTACCTGAGTAAGATGTATCAACTCAGGATCTAGCTGATGTAGCATCTAGGCTGGTAAACTCATGCTAGAGTCTTCAATGCTGTTTATACATTTACTGTTCATCATGCATGCTTAATACCTGCTGTAGTTACTGCTTTCTGAATGCAGTCTAGGCATCCTTTTGAGCTCTTCATGAAGCAGAGGAAAAAGTAACTGTATGACCCAGTTTGCTGCATCACATCTATTCACAAAGACCAATTCTTGACCACAGACAATGTCCATGGCCTACTACTACCTTGAAGTAGAAATAATTGTATAACCTCTAATGAGAGGAGTCTCAATTTTTTTGCCTAACATTTAAGAATTTATCTTTATTTTGGGAATTTATGTCTGTTTTTCTCTTGAAAAGAGAAATACTAAATTATGCTTTAGATATTTCAGTATAAGCTAATATGTATGCGGGGCATGTGTTACAGAATAAATGTGCTCTATTTTAGTATGTTTAAATTCTTAAAAGTGTATTTCTATTATCTAAAGTGGGTCAATCTTATTAGGGACCCATGAATTGATACAAATGAACCTTTTTTTCCCCCTTCCTTTTACCATGGAAGAAAATGTTGAGGCGTTAAAACCTCTTTGATCTTCAAAGAATGTGACTCCTAGTATTTTACTAGTTGGAAAGGAATTAACTTATCCTGTAAAACACAAAATCTCTATAAATTTAGCAGCATTACTAAGGGGAGGGGTAACACTTCTGCAGGCAAAAAGGTATTAGAAGTTCTGACTTAAACCCTGGCCCACCGCCACTGTCTTAATTTTATATTTTTTTCCAGCACTGAGGATGGTTGCACATACTTCATCAAGAAGAAAATACTCAAAATAAAAATTAAGTAAAAAGAAAACACACACAGAAACAAACAAAACGAAACCAAATCAAAACAAAAACATCCCAAAACCCAAACAACTCCTCACCGGATCCAATCCCCATGTTGTTCACATCCGGTTCACCTGAAAGGACACATTGGTATCCAATGTATCTTTTCAGATTGCTTTTCAGAGCAAAAAGTACTATGCTCTTAAAGTGAATAAAATGTTGCTTTTGGTTACTGATTTGTATCTTACAGCAGTATTACTTGTGTCTTACCGCATTATTTACTTTGGAGAGGCGAAGAGAGCCTCTTCTTTTTCACTATGCTTTAATATTGCTTCGGTAACAGGTTCTAAAATCTCTGTTGTTTTGAGAATATGTTAACAAATATTACTTCTGTGATAACCTTGGAAAAGTTCAAATACTTCAGAAAGCTATGGGTATATTCTGGCTTTGGATAGCTGGTAAGAAGTGTTCAATGTATCATTGTAAATGTTAGAGTGGGTTTCATTTCTTTATGAGTCATGGCATGGGGTATTATTCTTATAGTGCTGTGTGTTGAACACTGAAAGTTTTCATAATACTTTTCAAATCTGAAAAATGAAGAAATAATACGTCCACACTAGTGTATGTCCTCATGCCCTCACATTTCAGTGTGATCTGTATGAGTTGCCAAGAATAAAATATATTGTAATTGCAGTATTGCTTGTTATGGTTCTCCTTTTTTTGCATAAAGCTGCACGCATTGTTCGTACTTAACCATAGAGGAGAAATGAAAGTTTTAAGGCCTACAGATTCTTACTTGAAATGTAAGTAAATTAGTGTTGCTTTCTGTGAGTGATCACTCTCAGAAAAACTCAGTAATAATAAACAGATAAAAAAAAAAAGTAATAACAACAACAACAATGATAACAATAAAGAAGGTGCTTTTGTGTTTAGATTGTTAGTCTGTGCATTTACAAACAATAAAATCCATTCCTTTCTATTTCCAAGCATTTTGTGGACAATTTAGTATGACATTGTTTACATTCTCTAGCTATCAAGACTCATAATGCAGATAAACCTGTTTCGCATCAAAGCACTGTGCTGCGAAGTCCAGCTGTAGCATAGCTAGTCCAAGCAGAACAGAATTCCTTGTCTTTTTTTCCCTCACTATGCAATCATATTGTTTTACTTCACACAAATGCCAGTACTTTGAAGATGATGAGTTTCATTTAAGAAACTGAAAATTAAATTTTAAGTTCTGTAGTTGTTGCTTCTAATGTAGGAAAAGACCCTATATTTTTGTTAGATTCTTAAACTTTTCAACTGATACTTTCAGCATTCTGAAGTTGATTGTATAAATTCCAATTTTGGTGTGAGTATTGTTAGATGTGGTTTGGTTTTCATCCCCTAATTGGAACAAAGGGTAGGGTTATGCTTTCATTTAAGAAACCTATCATTGTTAAATGGCTAAAGAAGAGGAAAAATCCTAGGTATAATCAAAAGTCAGTTCTCAAAATTTAATCTGTTTTCATTTACTGCCTTTTTTTCCCCCCAGAAGTCCAAGTAACTTGGTACTTTTCTCAGAGAGAGTGTAGTAATTAATTTCTTATATAAAAGAATAGAGACACAGCATTTTTGAAGTTCAAACCTCTTTGTAATTACTAATGAAATACAAGTAGCATAAATCTACAGAGGAGAGAACAGCTCTAAAATTATTTAATGTCTGAGAAGCCTATGGCATAGAATGCTGATCTGAAAAGGATTGTATTATGAAAGGTTTATGAAATACTGGGTTTTTTTGCATAACCAAGCAAATATTATGGATCAGCATAAAAAGTTTGAATTTAATACAAACAATATCAAGTTGCTATTAAATGACATCAAATTATTGCTAGTTATTATTTTAGGAGAAATTAGGTATCTGTGAGAAAGTCTCATTCTAGATGTCTTCTCTGACATAAACTTTGTCCTTGCCAGTGATGGTTCACTCTGGAGACTGATGGGTTTTTGTTACATTATTTAAGAATTTAGTCACCTATAGCCTGTACCAACTGAAAAAGCACCCTGCTAAACACAGGCACTGGGGGGCAAAGATTCTTTAACAGCTATTTTATGACTGCTGGATAGTCTGTTATGCGTTCAGACCACTGCAGGTGAGTTCATTGGCTGTTGTGGTTGCACATGAAGAAACATGAGCTGCAAGATTGCAGTTCTTTTTTTTTTGTTTGTTTGTTTGTTTTGGTTTTTTTTTTTGTTTTTATTTTTTTTTAAACTTAATTACCACTGATCCTGCTGCATGCACAGTAAATTTTGTTGTAGTTCTCATCCTGNTTTTTTTTTTTTTTTTTTTTTGTTTTTTTTTTTGTTTTTTTTTTTTTTTTTTTTTTTAAACTGTTCAAAACAGACTTGAGATCAGAAAATTCCTTCCTCCTGCAGTCAGACAATTTTCAAATAGTGTATTTTAGCACTGTTGTTCCTCCAGCATTGGTTGTTTGTTTTTTTACATGCTAATCCTGATAAGAGTAGGAAGACATTGTTGGATGACTATTCTGAGAAATTATGTATTGATCTTTTGAAGTTAAACCATTCTGCTGGTGGTTCCTGGTGTACACAATTCATGTCAGCCTTTGTGTGCAATGAGGTAATGAGAGGAATGTGCTACTTTTTTGACTGTCCATAAACACCAGAACATGAACAACATGAGTCTTAAGTGTCAGTAGACCATCTTCTTTAGGATTTAGTAATAGAAGCAGCTGGAAGACTGAGGCAGAGATTCTGTTCCCCCTCATAGACGTCTTGGTGGTATTGATACATAAGTGAAGACAGTGCTTTAGGGAGGGACCTTTTATGTAGCCAGAAAGATTTTGCAGGAATTTATTTTGGATACTAAGTTTCTATGAAAATGGTTATTGGGAAAGTTGTATGTAGTAAGTGAAGGGGTAACGTAGATACTAGTAACTGGCATTATTTTGGGGAAGGAAGAGAAGGTGGAGATTTTGTATTTCTTTGTATTTCTTACTCATTTTCTGCTACTAACCTTGGCACCATAGTTCAGCATTTCAAGAAGAAATGAAGGCAAACAGATGTAGTGGGTGTGACTAATGGTAGGTCAATAAAATTTAAGAATGTTGTTGCAAAGAAGATGTAGAGAGGGAGAGAGATCTCTACAGTGGATGTGTGGAACACTGTTCAGGGAAACTGAGTTAACTTTGTGTGATATGGATGATGTATGTGTTGGTTTCAAAGTGCACAAAGCAAGTAGTGACACAGGAAGCCTTTCAGGTGTCAGTGTGAGAAACTGCCTTCCAAAATTGCAGTTAAATCATCTGTATGTCTACCACAGTGTGTAATACCTAATGGCATGTAGTTGTTATTAGCATGTTGGTCTAGTCTAACAAAGCTGGTGCAGAACAATGAAGGAATCATCACATACCAGTTCCTTACCATTTATTTCTGTTTTGTACTAAGTGGTCAATGACAGTATGGTGCAGTAAATATTAGTGGTAGTTAAGGAGGGAAAACGTAAGAGTTGAAGATACAAACACACTGCCTGAGAGAGTTGTGGAAAACCAGTGTCCCAGATAATGTATTGTTAGAGAGAAGCTTCTTGAGTGTTGGATATGCAAAGAAATACAGTATATAGGTTGGGAATGTTAAGCTGGGGAGGCATCACAGCACACCTACCAGTCCAGATCCTCAAAACCGAGGAACAGCTGCTCAGAAAGCTTTCATACCTTAGCCTCATGGCTTTAATTATAGCAGTATAATTGTGTAACTAGCTACACAAAGAAATGCTACAACTTCTTGTGTAAGTTCTTGTGCCTGTGTAAGACCTTTCCACAAAGATTTTGCCTTGTATTGTTTAGTATATATGAAACCTGTGTCAATATTGACCTGCTTTAAACATGGCTCTTGATGAATCATTGATGTTCCACCTTTGGGAAGAGTTACTCTTTCCAAATAGTAATTGACATTTCAGTAGTTAGATCGTGATACAGTTGCTTGTGGAAAGCTGTAATTAACAAAAATTATGACTATAGTTACAGAAATAATAGTTCATATTGGGACTCTGAGGATAACTTATTCTTTCATTTCATATATACTTCATTTTTTTATTTTTTATTTTTTTTTCCTAGAGTGGAAGCCCAAAAATACAAAAAGAATGTACCCTTTCTTCTCTACTAATTTTCTCTGCTTTTATGGTACTTAATTATACAACTTTAAGGAGACTTGGAAAAAGCTCCACAACTTATTCAAGAAAAGAGCTGGAGGGGGAGAGTAGCTATCTTATGGAAAAGATTACACTTTTATATTAGCAGTAGACTGGCAGTTGATATCTTACCAGAGTAGTCACTACATGTATCCACTGAAACTCTACTGACTTGTGTTCCATTTCAGTTTTGCAATTAATTCAGGGCCAGGCACTGTCTGGTGATGTTTGCTAGACATTACACTGAGCTGTGAAGTAGAGAGAAACACTGATGAAAACTTGTAAGCTTAAGGCACACACACTGGACTAGAAAGTAAACTGAATGGTACAAGTCTTTCCTGACTTCATAAAGTGATGCTGAGATTTTATGTCATTGAAAAATATTTTGTGTATGGACACAGCTTCAATATGACTTGTTTGATTACATACATTCGCTTAGCTCTCCTGCTTTCATAATATTCACAGCTATAATTCATTTCACTTTTTTGATTGCAACAGGATTGATTTAGCAGTGTATTGGATACTATTTTATTTTACTTGTTTCCAGGTATAGATTAATACTGTTAATAAATGTTAGCTTTGGCAAGTCAGTCTGATTGTTGCCTATATGAAATGAATATAAGACAAATGAGTCTAATGAGGGAAGCCTGATAATACTTTTTTTCAAGTTTTCCCGTATTTCCAAATGAAGGTTGGTAATACATAGAAAAAGACAGATAAAATATAAAGAGTATCAGGTGATTCCTGTATATCCAAACGGACATTTAACACTCCCAAACTAGCTAAACTCCAGATGTCCTTGCTGCTTTCTTCTCATAAGTTGTGAAAATTAGGCTTCTAAAAATTATCTTGTCTCAGCCTGGCAGCAATGGTATGTTGTGTAATAGCTAAAATTCTTGATAATACAGAGAAATATTTTATTTTTTTTTTAAATGAACTGCCCTTAGAATATGTTTGATTCAGCAGTGAACTATTCATTGGCAGGTTTTTCTGGTAAAGATTCCCAGGTGAAGTTTATGACTGATGTTTAAAAAACATATCTTTAGATCACAACAAAGTCATTTAAGTTGTTTGCCACTGTGCAAGACAAATGTTTTACAGTCCTCTGCAGCAAGCTCAGATTTTGGTAAAAATGCATCTGTTCTTTCTTCTTTTACCACTTTTCCCCCCAGCAATGGCTAATCTATTGCTTCAGGAATTTATAATGTTTATTAATAGATGTGTATACATATTATTTTTAACTATGTTTAAAGTGTATGTGTGCACATGTATGGTTTTATATATATACATGTATGTATATGTATATATTTCTTTTTGTATTTTAGAGCTGTGATGGCTAGTCACCAAGCAGAAGTCCAGAGTCTGAAGCTAGATAATGATTCAGTTATTGAAGGAATAAGTGACCAGGTACTGGTGGCAGTTGTGCTCAGTTTCACTTTCATTGCAGCTCTGGTATATATACTTTTAAGGTGAGAATATGTTGACAGGAATTAATCAACGTAACTGCATTTGTAAAATTCTAACTTTCTCAACAAATTTTTGCATTGGTATATAAAACAGCTGTGATTTTGTGACATTAAGGAGATGATTGTTTGATCACTTAATGTATTTAACAAATTGCTTAGCACAGTTTCATAATTTAATCCACAGTTAGAATGAAATGATGCATTTCTCAAAAGTGGTTTAACTCTTTCTTATCTTCAGATGATCAAACTGAATAATGTTCATCATTCCTTAACAATGAAGATGGCTTAATTTACAGTATATACAGCTGGTGTGACATATTTGGTTACATAGTACAGATTTGTCAGTAATGACTCCTCAGTTAAGACTGCGTATAATCCTCCAATATATGCTCTAGTTGCAGTCTCCTTACAACAAAAAAGAAGCCCCTCAAAAACCCCAACATGAATAAATTGACTAATTGGTTTATAAATGAATATGCTGGAAAACAATGGACTTTAGTATGCTAGCTTAGTATGTTAATTTCAGAATTCAATAACTTTAATGGTCAAGTAATTAAAGATGATTTTTCATTTCAGAGCTTTTCCTTGCAACCTGACAAATATCTTAGCCTATATCTTTTGGGAAAATTAGTCTGAGCTTCAGATTGGTTTTTTTTTTTTTTTTTAATTTTTTTTTTTTAAATGGATGTCTGTAGATATCTGAAGACAGAGGAGTTTTAACAACTAAGAAAACTCAATTTTAGTGATGCATTGGCATTATCAATTTAGTGAGAAGTATTAGCTGGGTAAGGAAGTATTTGAGAGCAAGCTACAAAAAACACAAGTGGGAAAGCTTGATTTGACTGCAAGGCAGTGCTGCTGTTCAGGACCAGGAGATAGCAACAGAATCTAGGAAGTATGCAGTTCACCTTACTTTTCTTTCCAAGGCTGTTTAAGTTATTCAGAGGGTTTCAAGAGTGCCTCTTTTCCTTTCGCTCTCTTACACTTTCTCTGCCCCCTATACTGATATTTTTAGCATTTGTGACTTGAATTTAAAGTGATTAGTTTAAAAGTAAACATTTCATTTTTGAACTTTATAAAGGGAAGTAAGTTAGGAATATGGGAAAAAGTGAGTGGAATGAGGCTCAGCAGTGCAAAAGAGTAGCAGGAGTTCAGTTGGGATTGGGGTTCAGAGAGATCTTCAATGATAAAAGGTTACTTGGGGAGGGAGAAAAGGGCTAGTTACCTCTGCACTGTAATGAGCTAGGTAAGTTTGTCTGTGGATCCTGTTAATGCCCTGATGGTTTATGGAGGGTCAAAGTTCTAACAGCATCCTATTAGCTCTCTACTGTGCCTTCTGCTACCTTCTGAAATTGTCTGTTCAGTAGATTTTTCCTCAACCTCCTTGGTATTTTCTGTATCAATATCTGCACAGTACAGTGAAAAATCTGTGCAATACAAAAAGCATAGTAATTTTTATTTATTTAGCACTGACAGGGAGTGGAGGAGAAAAGGAGAATTTTATTTTTATTTGGTTATTTTAGGCATTACAATGGTTTGTGTGTTCCTTATACTGTGATCCCTACCCAAGTGTCTCTGCCACCCATTCTTCTGTATGCAACATCAGAAATACTTACATTGGGTGGGAACAGATCCTGGGTATGAACACATGAAAGAAAGTTTAAGGTAATGAATAAGATCACAGGAGCTGAAGAAAAAAGTAAGGTAGGCAGTAGGAGTGTATGCTGCAGTAGATTTTAGGGGTCAGAAGTGGAATATGGAAAGAACTGTTGAGAGATATGGTTAGTGTGCTTGTTTCCAGAAGGGAGAATTTAATGAAACGTGACATCAGGGCATGAGCCAAAATCTCTGTGCTTTTGGTGGAGAAACTTACTAGCAGTAAATAACATCTATAACCACTTTCAAATGTTTAGTTTAGTCACTATAAGATACTTTTGCAAAATCTTTATGTCTTTGAGTTATAAATTTTGACAAAATGCAGCCAGATTTTTTCTATTATCTTCTTAATTTGTGAGTAGGTTGTCACGAGACTGAGAAAATTTAGTTTGCCCAATAAATTTAAGGCAGCCTGACACTCCAGTGTTCTGTATCAGACATTGAACACCATATCAGAGATTAACATTACTTGTCCCAGATGACTTACCTAACCTATGTTTATAAATATGCAGATTTAGATATTTTTCTAGATTTTCTATCTCATCAAATGGTTTGATTATATGATCAAGTCAGTATTTTCAGTGGAAGTGAGGTCTTAATCCTTGGAAAGTAACAATGACCATCATTGCGGTGATAACACCAATCTCCATAGGTACCGTCTCTCAGTACTGAAAGAGCAGGCAGCCTTCCTCATTGTGGCAATTATCAATTGGTGGGACCCTTTGTGATACACATGGGACCTTTTTCCTTCAAGTTACGGAGTGCTAACACTCAGAAATGGGAAATTAGAACACTTCAAATCGTAACTATTTCTTTCTGGCTTGTGATTGATAATGCCTTTAATTGCATAGCACCATACCGTTTTCCAGCTATTTCATTTATTTTCTCACACTAATTGCATGACAAGTTATGAATTAGGTATGTCCTGAGCTCTGCCTGTTCCCTCCTGGAAGTTGTGCAGTGCTCTGCTGCCTCAGTGTTTTATGCATTAATGACAGATATTGTACATACTGTACTTCTACAGCTCTACAGATACTCTAATATATGCAACATAGTATGTGATACCAGAATAAAGTCATATAAAACAACACTTCGGCAGTAAATTTACAATTAGATGTTTCTGAAAGAATCAGAACAAACCAGTTTATACACCTTCCACTTGTATGTGATTTGAATTGAATTTCAACATATATATCAGATTTCTGGCAGACTGAATGTGCAAATATGCTCATTTGTAACACTTAAACAAGAAAATACTGTTATACACATAATATGTATGACAGACAACATCCACAAAATCTAATTTGTGGAAGACCCACAATAGGCAAGAAGGGGTTTAATGTAAGCTTCCCATTATATAGCTTTCATATATATGACACACACATTAGTTTCAAATAAATTTATTTTTTACAGATAAGCATGTAATATGAACAATATGGTGTTTGTCTATTCCTTTTTGAAGAAAGAATGAAGGAAACAAAATGTTGAAGGCATCTGTAATGCATTTTTAAGATTATCAAACGAAGAAAGATATTGAAGAAGCTCCTAGAGCCATTGAGGAAATTATATAAATAGAAATGCAACCAGCAAATTTCCTGAAAATTCAGCCAGTCTAGCCTTCAGCTAGCTCTGACAGAGGATCAGTTTGCCTAGATCATCCCTGGAACCAGTGCGATCTGGTTTTAGATTTTACTTTTAGTCAAAGATAGATCGCAATACCCTGAAGTGACTCTTTCTGATTTTTTACACTTAGCACTGAGAAATGTTTTTTCATCACCCTTAAATAATTGTTGGAAATAACTTGCTCATATTTATAGATTGAAAGCCTTATCCCCTCTTCTCTCCATGAGTTGTCTTATCTGTGAACTAACATTCCTGCACTCTTTCTGTAGTGTTTAAAAACTGTGGCCAGTAGTTTCTATTCTCTTCTGAACTTCCTTCAGCTTCTCTATATGTTGTTATGCATTTAGCCCAAAAGGAAAGCAGAATCCCACTGAGACCTCAGCAGTGCTGAGCCGAATATTGGGCACATGTTGAGTGAAATCCATATGAATAAGTATTGTATAAAAAATAACAGCATTGAATAGAATGCTGATTCATATTTATTGTAACTCAGCATCTCTTAATGTCAGCATCATTTTTAATTCTAATTCTGTTCCCATTGTGCTTTTGAATTTCAAACTTGTAATATATCCAGCCTCCTTTTCTTCAGTGAGTTTTTTCCCTGTGATTCCCCTTGGCATCTCTAACCTGTGGTTTTCTTGCCTGTAGTCTTTCTCTTTAAAAAGTTATTTAAAAAGAATGATTTCTTTTTATATCCAGCCTGCTGATAGTTACGTAAATTCATCATTCTAAATGTAAGAGTTTGCCTACCCCTTCTTATGTAAATGTTATGTTTTAATCTTTCACATAGCAGATAAAATTGAAATAATTGGGATTTTTCAACTCTGTGACTTAAAGCAATGAGTGAAAAAATAAGAAATTTACAATTAGACTAACAATATAAAAACTAGTAGTGGAGACAAAAATTAAAAATATTTCTTTATGATTTATATAAAAGCTTTTGAGCAACTTAATTTTTTGCAGGCTAATGGCTTAATTTTGTTTCAAATGAAAATCTGGTTTAACATGACTTAATGTGATTGATTATGGAGTCTTTCTGAAATATCTTGCTGCTGCTGTATAAGTTTAAGTGTCCAGAGTAACATTAGGATCTAGAATAAATGTCCTGTTTCCCTAATTACTTGTGTACTTCATTAAAAATCCTTTATAGCAGGAAAGAATTATCTTTTGTCCTTTGTTAAAGTTTCATGTTTTTTCAATCTGTTATTTGTCAGTGTTGGGTCACAGCATCCAATTTTTCTTATTGCTTGTATTTCCTTTTGCAGAAATGAACATCAGAACATACACCCAGAAAATCAAGAGCTAGTGCGGGCTCTTCGTCAGCAGCTTCAGACTGAGCAGGTGCTGTGCCAAAGTGTTCACATCATTCAGCTGGTTTGGGTAGTATAGACTTCTTCTTAGATTCTGGAAGAAACTGGTCTTAGAAGTTATGGAAGCTTACTTACTATACAGAGGCATCCCTGAAATTTATCAAGTAATGAGATAATGTAGTGGGGATTTTATGGATAGGATAAAGAGTTAAAATTAAATTTTTGACTGGTTCTTTTTTTAGACAAATTTGTGCCACAAGGTGGAGTACCTTAGATTATTTTCTGTATTTTCTGCAATCTTCCTGGGAACTTGGTGGTAAAGGAGGGGAAATTTGGAGTACAGCGATTCAATGTTTAGACTGATAATCTGTGTGTAGGAGAACAATGGCACAGCAACACGAGCCAGGCTACAAAGATTGACACAGAGAAACTAACTACCAAAGCCTCTACTGATAGGGCAAAGATCAATGGTTTTAAACTGAAAGAGGTTAGGTTTAGATGGGATATAATGAAGAAATTTTTTATGATGAAGGTGGTGAGACATTGGGCCAGGGTGCCCAGGAAAAGTGTGGATGCCCTATCCCTGATTCAGTGACAGATATCCCTTCCTATGGCAGGGGATATGATCTTTAAAGGTCCTTCCAAGCCAAACCACTCTGACATTCTGTGATTGCATCTAGTTCTGACAGGGAGAGGATGGGAAAGTCTAGGCCAGGTTACTTGAAACTGCTGAGTCACAGGTCTGAAGTGAAAAGCCATACTTCTGGAGAGCATTGAGGACAGTCTTTCATCACAGAACTTCTTGAAATAATGACATATTCTTAAGTACAGTGTATACTTATATGAAAGACAAATTTGACAAAATGGGGAGTAAAACCATTCCATGTCAGCTTGTCATAACCTTGTCATAAACACAAGCTGGTGTTTATGCCTGGACTTGGGAACAGTAAATACTGCAGCTGATAAGCAATTTAATTTAGTTACCTGACTCTGTACAGAAATACTTAGGATAATGAAGTAGCACTCTAGATTATATGTGTGATTGTTATTCACACTTCAGCATGTCTAACCTTACTTAATGTGAAGGACCAATGAAGTTCTTTCATTGTGGCCTTTAATGGGATTGAAGCACATACTTAATTAACAGATGAAGGAAAAATAATGGACTTGTCACAAGAACTGGCTTAGTGAATGAGTTTTTCCATTTCAGTATGTTTGATTTTTTAATTTAAATATATTTCTCTTTCATTTCACATATTTTTTGCATTTGACTGGCTTCTAGTAAATGAATACTATATTTTATTATTTTTATTAAGTCAGTAGACTTATATAAAAATAGTATCTAAAACTGCATTTCTCTTCTCTTCTAGCAGGATGCTTCTGCTGGTGAAAGACATCGCTTCTATACAGATATGTCCTGTCCAGTGTGTTTGCAACAGGCTACATTCCCTATAGAAACAAACTGTGGACATCTCTTCTGTGGTAAGCAAGAAAAGCCATAAGCTACGAAGATAAAACCAGAACAAAAATACAAACTTTCGGCACTAGTACAGTCACCCTAGTCCAAAGCTTTGTTCGATTTTAGCTGCTTATCTTCTAGTCTGCATTAGAAAAAAAAATTATATAAATTGTTGAGAAAAATACATTTGTGAATAAATGGTGACTTTGAGAGTGTGCTGCATTTTTCTCTATTGGGATTGAAACTGCCATTAATTTTAAAATGTCAAAAACAGAGGGTATCATTCATTTCCCAGAAGAAGAGGCTGAAAAACACTTGGAAATATACCGTTTTAAAAACCTGATTTAGGAAGAGAAAAAATTCTGCTTGGTGTTATCTTTATCTCAGAGTAGTTTGGTTTTATTTTTTAGAAGTCATAAAGAATTAAGACTAAGTTAAAAATGCTTAAACTGTTTGCCTTTTTATTTGAGGTCCAGCTATTAAAATTTATATATAAATGCCCAATGTTCTGTTTTGCTTCCTCTCCTTCAGGTTCCCAGTAGGATTCTTTGCATTCATCTAGTTTTATGGAGTATACAGTGCATACCATGCATAGTCATTTAAATGAAAACATTTACAGATCTGGAAAGCACTTGGATTTTTATATATTCATTCATCTGTTGAAATTCTGATAATAAAGCCAGATTTTTAGGATAAATTTTACATCTTTTGATATTTTTGTCACTTCTAAATTTTAAACTGGTAAAATTTTCAATTATTTCCTTCTTCAGTTAATGGTTAAAAATTTTTATGTTTTTTCAGGAAACAATACCTTAGAATTAATTATGCAGTTGAACCTATTCAGGATTTTCTCATTAATAGCATTGAATTTAAACACATAGGTTCTTGATATCTTCAGTGAATCCTGTTTACAAAATTACACCAGAAAAGCTAGATTTAATCTAACTGCTTGTACACTTCAGTTGTTTTCCTTGGTGTGTAACGTTATTTCATGCAGTGGGTTTTTCAACTCAGTGGTTTAAATGTCTGTAACTTACTTTCATCAGGTTCCTGCATTATTGCCTACTGGAGGTATGGCTCGTGGCTTGGTGCCATCCGTTGTCCAATCTGCAGACAAACGGTAATACTTTAAGTATTTTAAGTGGACCTGATAGTTTGGCTAGTATAGCTTAACAAAAAAGCACTTATATTTGATCTGCAGTTGTTCAAAAACTGACAGAAGTAGAAGTCTGAGAAGCTGAAAGAATATAGATATGCAAGAGAGAGATGGTGGACATTAACTATTTTTGAACTTTCTGCTATGGCAAATGGCTTAAAAAATACAGCTTGTTTCTTGAGTTCAAATTTAAGTGAATAGCACTGATAACAATAATTTTTCTTCTGTAAAGGAATATATGAAATCAGAAAATTATAATATCTTAGCTATAATTCTTCCATGCTTTTTGTTTGGGGTGTGATATAACTTTTTTACCAGAACTTGCATCTGAAAGACATGGCTGCTGTGAAAGACTGCCAGTAGACAGTATACTGCTGGTTTGTGAGACATACCCTCTCCATTCCTTCTCTGCCTGCCAACAAAACCTACCTATGTCAATTTTTTATTTTGTCCCTATATTTAGTTTGTACGTATTATTAATTTGAAGAAGTATTAAGTTACTTCCTACACAACTTACTTGCATTATCAGTTTGAAATATGTCCCTGCGACTCATTAACACTTTACAGATCTCAGAGTCTTATAGTGTATGTTTTAACAAAAGTACATCTTTATTTTACAGTGTGCACTCTACAGAGCTAGTAACTTCTGGTGAATTATATAACATGCTTCATGCCCTTGCCCATACCTTGTATCCTGCTTTGATTTTGTGTTGAGAGCACAGAGGAAGGAAAGAAAAATAGATATAAGCAGAGAAAGAATGAGTATGTTTAGAATATAGCCAGTGAGGAGAGACGCACACAAAATAAAGATGAGAAACATGAAAAGGGGGAAAATAAGTGATTTTTTTTTTCCCCAGTGTGTCTTCTTACTTGTTCTTCTACCTTCCTATTAGGAAGGTAGAATTAGGTAAATTAGGTGGTACTAGTTGCATGGTTTGCATTCATTCTCACCCTGAAAAGTAGGAAAAGTAAGGTCCGATTTATAAATGGGAAATAGCAGAATGTTCTCATGAGCAACATGAGTCATATAGGAAGTTAATGTCAAGGCTAGGAGTTTCATTTAGATTTGCTTGTGCTGTCGTTTACTAAATGTGACTGCTGCAGATAAAAGATACATATTTAGTGGCAGCTGTTGAAGATTGTACTAATTTAAATTGCTGTGCATTTTCTGTTTCCTATTACAATCTCCATTTTATACCTGAACATCACTTCCAAAAGCAAGTCTTAAGTTCTCAGAAGCTCCTGTAAAGATAATGTAAGATACCTGTCAATATGACCTTACATATTTTTCAGTGTTTGCATGAAAGTAAACACAGAGCATAGCAGAATTCTCTGCGCTTATAAAAGAGCTGAAGGTTAATATATTTTTTCCATTAACTTATTATTCTGTAGTATTCTCCTTGGTCTTGGTATGAATGTACATGTTGAAAAGCAGGAGTTTTGATTCTTGCTTGCTGAAATGCAAGGCCATTCTAAAGATGGAAGAAAAGTGGCTTCATTGGTCTCTTTATTTGATTTTCAGATTAAGAAACAAAACTATATTAATTTGGTAAATCAGCTTTATTCTTCAAATCATCTGTCACACTTCTGAAACATAAAGCATTTAGGTGTTTATAAAAATTACTGTTAGCTTCTCTTAGGAGGATTTTTATGATTGTTTTCAACAAATTTTTAAAAAGTTGATATCCTATAAAGAGTTGTAAACAATGCATTTGTTAAAACGTAGTAGCAGTATCCATAGTTTTTATTTTAATCTTGGTACTAAATATTCAGCTAAAAAAAGTTTGTTCTGCATAGTTAACTGAAGATTACAATTTTCATTTATACTTCACAATATCTACATTTAAAACACATTGCACATGTAACAAAATCTCCCTGCTGTACCCAGGTAACATTGTTTTTACCGCTCTTTGGTGAAGATCAGCAGGATGCAACCCAAGTACTTCAAGATGTTAATGATTACAATCGAAGATTCTCAGGACAGCCCAGATCTGTAAGTTTTAGGTAAATTTACGTGGAAGTCAGTGATTTTAGGAGAGATTAACAGCATTTTTGTGATTTTTTTTTTTCCTTTTTTTTTTCCCCTCCCTGGGTTATGATTTTTCTTTCCATAATGTTTAGGGACTATGAATGTTTTTCTTCAGAAATATGTGTTTATCCCTTTAGGAAATTAATATAATTAGGGCAGACTCATGGACTTGAAAATATTTATTTGTAATTTGTGGAAATGTATGGAAACTTACATTTTTGTTGTGAAAACTACTAAGTCTTGAGTTCCCAATTCATGTGTTGCACTCTTTTTTAATTATGACTTGTTAATTTGAAAGAATTAATAATTAGCCAGTAAAAATATTCAGTGAAATCCATGACCTGCAAGAAAGAATATTCACTTAATTGATCGCTTCCTATTGATTGGTAAATTATTTTCCTCTGAGATTATGATACAGTCTTTATTCTGCTCTCTGAGTTGAGAAATTGAGGATTTTTTGATAAACAGCTAAGAGAGATGGCTAAAGTTCTATGAGCCTGAAAAATTCAGCCTCATGAGCTTGTCTTCTATAAGCATGTTCTGATTCATGAGGTGGAATGTATGCACATGCATACTAGTAACTTCCTTGCTTAGCAACAAAACATTAGCAGGAAAAATTACAGTCTGTTAAGACAAATGAGGCATGAGATGGGATTTTTATTTTTCATGTTCTAAATTGTAAAGCATTTATACTTCTGATCCCGAATAGATTGAAACTACTTTTCAGGCTCCAATAAACTTCTCTGTGGGCTCTGTGTCTAGGCCCCAGTAACCTTTCTGAGGTCATGCCAGAAGCTGCATTAAAGTTTCGATCAGATTAGATAAATTGGTTTTGATTTAGACATGGTATATTGCCTTAACCACATACAAAATTATTTTCTAGAGAATGTTTTCAGCTTGGCAATAATTCATTTTGTTGTCACAGCTCTGTGTAGAAACTGTGTACAGTAGAAAAGGAACGAGCATCAAAAAAATTTCACAGTTCTCTATGCCTCATAACAAAAATGTGCATGTTTTCTACAGAACAGACCCTCAATAAGATGGCAGGATCATAGAAAAATGTAAAGAAGCAGGGATGGATCAATTTAAAGGTTCTTTAGTTTACTTTGAAAACTCCATCCTTTGGAAAATTCTGTGAATCACTGGTTATATGCCAGGCAAGGGGGTGTTGTGTATCTGAAGAACTGCAACCTATTCTGCTTTACCTATTGGGTTTTTCCCACAATCTGTGCTTGTTTTCCCTTTTGATCAATATTTCAGTACAGTTAACCTGTTTGCTGTTTCTCACTTTCTCAGTCATTGGTTATTACTCTTAAGTTGTTACTTTAGCAGTTACTGCTTTTCCTTCTTAATAGAAGCCAATGTAATTTGTACTGAGTTAATCATATGGTTTATGTTATAGAATAACACAGTTTTACTGTTTTCTTAAAACACATATATTCTAAATCTGACTTCTTACACAGCAAAACTAAATCCATGAAGTCTTGTCTTACTGTTTTATTTAAAAAAGAAAGACCCGTTTAGCATGGGCCTGTTGCTAAAGCAAAATACTAACTTTTTGTTTGTTTCTCCATAGATTATGGAAAGAATTATGGATCTGCCCACTTTATTGCGGCATGCTTTCAGAGAGATGTTCTCTGTTGGGGGCCTCTTCTGGATGTTTCGCATCAGAATATTTCTCTGCTTGCTTGGAGCCTTGCTCTACCTGGCTTCACCTCTGGATTTTCTTCCTGAAGCTCTCTTTGGAATTCTGGGGTTCTTGGATGATTTCTTTGTAATTTTCCTTCTGCTGATCTATATCTCTATCATGTACCGAGAAGTGGTAACACAGCGGCTGAACAGATGAAATGGATGAAAATCACCCAAACGCAGAAGCAGTTGATGAATGTTTTAAAAGGAGAAGAATAAGTATAATGGAGCAAGGCGCCTGTGTACAGCTTCGGTAGTTACAATTCCATAGCTGGTCATCTACATATACAAAGGGGTAGTATGCAGTGAGTTAAACTGGAATCTTTAATTTGTATATTACAATACACTTCATGAGGACAAGATTAGTTTTCTAATATAATAAAAAACTTTTATCTACTTCTACCTGATGAACAACTGTATGTAAGCAAAGAAGGAAACACCTTTTCTGGTGTGTGCTTTGTGAAAAAGGGAGTTCTAATAAAAATTCCCTTTGGGTAATGTAGACATGTATAAGGAAATTCAGAAATTCTTCACAGTACAGTTATCGCAACTAAATTGTCTCCCTGTTGTGGGCCAGAGTTTTTTTAAATTTTAAGTAGCTTTGTGTGTCTCTGGAAGAAGAAACCCAAGGACCACATTACAATTATCACTCTGCATTTTGCTGTTGGAAACATGCATCACAAAACTAGAGAGAACAGCTCAATATTGCTTGAACTGCACTATGTACAGTTGCATGAAATTCATACAATTTTATTTTTATATTTGGGAATATACACACAGTATCCGATAGAGAAACCAGTGTTATGCACACCAGACTGGTTAATGCTCTATTTTTAAACAGGAGAGTTGTTTCTTTTCTTCAGGCTTATTTATTTGATAGATATGTATCTTGGAAGTGGGGGGTTTATGCTGCTTTGGGTCAATGCAATATATATGTGAGGGGAGAATTTGCATTTCTTTAGTTGCATCAAAGCATTGAGCCAATGGAAGGACCCCTCAAGTTTTAGATACTGGTTGAAGAAAAGAAGTCAGAACTGGATGTTTATAGTTACCTGAATGTACATTCTGCAATACATGTGTTAAACAGCTTAGATGTTGGAGTGTTTGATTTTCAGTTGGAGTTCTCTTTTTTGGTTGGTTGGTTGTGGCTAGAGGGGGTTCTGAACTACCTTGAAAAAGATGTCATAAGGGACCACAAAAAAACCCTGGAAATACTGGGGCAATAATTATCCTTAAAGCTGATTTGGTTGGGAATTTTTTCATGCTGAATTTGAATATAGGCTATCATCGCTACAGAGATAATTTGAAAATTATTTCATTTTAAGAAATGAATGCCACAAGGATATGATAGATCTTTTATATCAAGAATATGATAGTACTTTTTAGCTAGATGAATGATAATTACCCTTTTATTTTAACTTCCTGAGTACTTGAAAGACACTGATTAGACAGGTGATTCTTTGTGTGTTTACATGTACGGGATGAGACAATGAAAGGAACCTTTTCACAACATCTGTGTTTGCAGTCATCTTTCCATAGCTCCTAGCACCTGGGCATGTGCAGGAAGATCATAGAGCTAGCACCTGACATGTCAGTGGTGGAAATTGTCTTTCAGTGTCAGTGTTTTAAAAGACATTCATTTAAAAGTAAATTCACTGATATGCCATTTCAAAATTTGCCTTTGAAAATCCAAAGATGTATTTCAAATTAACCAGAAAGCTAATATTTGTCATGTTGCTGCTTGTTAAAGATAGGCAAGAGGAAAAACAGGAAGTGAAACAAGGGTGGGAGGAGGAGAGCAAGACAGAAAATGACCTTTTTTAAAAGCAAATGGTGTTTGTTTTGGCGAATTAACTGTTCTTGAGCATCTCAGTTGAGCTTTTCCCTTTCTGTTGATACTGCTAATATATGGGAATGGTTAGTGGCTACCTCAATTAAAAGTCATTAAGATGTTATTGAGTAAGCATAGGATATCCATAAAATTTTAGATACATTTAAAAAGCAAGATAGTAGTTTAGGATGTTAGGTAAAACAGTATTTTGCAGTTTTGCTTTAAGCATTGTTTTGATTTGTTTGGGTTTTTTTCCCCAGGAGATCCAACTGAGACCGAATTCCAGAAAAGTGTTTTTAATTGGATAAATGTAACATCCCCTTTTTTCCTGGAATTTAACGTGTGTGTCTTCTTAGAGAAGAGCATGAACTGCTGTTGTAGATCAACTGGAGTCCGTTCATAGAATCTATTTATCTAGTACCTCCTCCATATGTTTTTTCTGTGATTGTGTTTATACTTTTTCCCACGACTCTCTAAATCCAGAGTGGATATAGATGCACATGAAGCTGATTACTGATTTGTTTTCATTGAGTTCCCCAATTTCAGATGCTACTGTGAAGTTTATGCAGAAATACCCATCTAAGGGGTCTGCTCCCAAAGTGATGTACAAGCCACATCTGAGTAGCTATATAAAGTTTACCTGTGTTCTTTTTCTTTCTTCACTACATTTCTGCTAGCCATAAGGGTTTTCCTCAGAAGCTTTTGCTTACTTTTGAATATTGAGTAACACTGTAAGTTTAAAATCAACACATTAGATGCTTGACAGAATTAGGATCATACTTCCTTTTCATCAATGTGTGTGCTTGCTTGTGGAGACTTTTATTATTAATATCAGTATTATGACTTAGGCCTTTTTGTGAGCAGTTGTAATGTGAAGATGCATCTGTCCTGCAATGTCTGGCTGCTGCTTCTTTACACAGATCTGAACTAGTTGTAAAGTTAGCTACCTTGGGTACTTAGCTAGAGCTTAACTGATGCTCCAGAAGCTCCCAAGAACCTGGAGATGTGCATGTAGTGTTCCTGAACTGTGCACTGTCAAGTTGTTCCAGCAGCAGTGTTACAGATTTGTGCTAAAGCTGAGCACTGGCTTCAGAATGTGAAGGATATATGTGATGCTGTATGGAAACTGACTGCAAACATTGCTGTGGTTTTTCTCCTGAAATAGGGCAGCCATGTCACTAATGGGAGAAAAGAAAAAAGGGAAAACTTTAGCAGCAAGGAAAAGATACAGGGAGGTACAGTTCTTAAGATTCTTACAGCTTCACCAAAAACTGTGTGAAATACTTGATTGTTCCAGCAATATTAACAAAGGAGGAAACTAAAGTTATACTTAATAGCTCTTACAGAATAACTTGTAGCATCTGCTGCCTAATGATTGTTCTTATGACTAGTGCTGTATAGAGCAATCTGTTTCTGTGTTGTGCGTGTCGCACACCATTGGTGTCTATGAGTGTGAGGCAGAATGGTGTGATTTGGGGATATAGTTTTGCCATAGGTTTCATAGAACTGTATCAGTGACCTGTGTGTTACACTAGATTTTTAGGACTAAAGGATTTAAACCTACTTGTTACTTTTAATGATAATAAATTGCTATTAAAGTAAGAGATTCTCTTGGTTTATTTAACTGATATTCTGGGTGGGAAATTGTTTTATTCTTCCTATTTTCCCTTCCATTGGCTAGAGTTGGTGGTAGCTCTTCTACAGTCTTGATCAATTCTTACCTATGTGTCTGTTGACAAGAGGTTCAGAGATAACTCAGTGATTTTCATTTTCATTATTGACATTATAAGGACTGCAAAATTTCTAAGATTGTAGGACCAAAAGTGTATTGTGCATTAGATGTCTTTTCCCTGAGCAGTCTGACTGGTACTTTCAGATCCATGGACACTAAGCTTTCAGTACGATAAACCAGTACAGATGATTAATTATTACCTTCATATGTCAATCCTCCAAGCCAGCAAAAGCATGAAGCAGGCAGATGGGAATCCTGTTGGTGAAGTAAGTTGAATGAAACAGCATGTAGTCTCTGTAGATTTACAGGTAGGATGAAGATTTCAGTGGGACAGGGAAGAGCTGGATGTGATGTGCATCTGCTGCAACCCTGTGCTTTTCCTGATTGATGCTGTGAAAGTCCCATGAGCTTCGTGAAGACATGATCCGTTCTGCAACAAAATGTCCAACAAGTCTTAGCTGGGAAGTCCAGGGTGAAGTTGGGCAATGTCATCTGGATTTGTAGGTGAATTTCATAGCCTGCTTTGCTACACAGTTCCAATGTTTGTGGAAAAACAAGTAATTGCATATTTGGTAAGATGCTATTAAATCAGGTTGAAAGTTTGATGGGTACACACTTGTCCTTCCATCTGATGCCTCTGTGCTTGCTGTGGGAGGCTCAGCTAGACACTCAAGAGTTCATCAGCCAAGGCTGCCAGAGTAGGAGGCTATTTTAGAAAGCCTGTTGTACAGTTGCAGTTGCAGTTGTTTTTTGCTTCAAAGTTCCATCCAAAGTTCCAAAGAGGAAACTGGCTGTTAGTCACCAACACTGGAAGCCACATGGGCATTTGTTCCAAGGAAACAGAGCAGGATGTCTCATTATCCCTGTTTCTTTGAGATGAACCATAATGAGTTGCCATCTTCCCTGCTGTGAGCACTGGGATTTTAATCTGGGAAAGAAGCTGCTAAATTTCATTCCATCTATGATTCCCTCAGCTCAGGGACCTGCAGATGTTAAGGGCAGAGAGAAGGCTGCAGGTTCTGTTCCCGTGTGGACAGTACAGTACTTAGACACTGTGGTAAGTAGACGTGTTTTCTGTAAACCAGGGGTTTTGTTCATTCAGGGAGTGAGAATTCCATCCAAGTAACAAAATAAATAATTGATACTGCAAAATGAGGCAAGCAGAAGGTTAGAGTTGAGTTTCCTCTACTATGGTTTGGATTGCCCTTGCATAGAGACTTGCATCTCTATCACATAGCCTTATGTAGGATGTTTGTCATTTCAGCATCCACATAAAAGTATCACAAATATGTTTTGTTTGTACATGGGTAATCTCAGATCTTGCCATGGGTACTTCCATTGCAACTTTTATTTTGAGTGTTAGGGCTGCTCTGTTGAGTGGATTAAAATGAAGGGTATGCTGCAGTGGGGGGAAATAAAGAGTCCTCCTAAAACAATTCATAATTGTGTGATCTACTGTTATTGGTACTGTATGGACCTGTATGTGGCCATCTAAATTTTTGTCTCTGTTTATGCTGATACTAGATAAAGGCACAAGAATTATGAAAATTCTAGAAAATAACTCCAGGAGGAAAAGTTGGAAAGACAGGTATTTTGCCTATAGGGTAGACTGAGGAAGATAGGAGTCTTAAAATATGTTAAAAGGGGATGCTGTTGCCTCCATAGGGTACGACTGGGGAAAGTAGCGATGAGTTGAATTGCAGCAAATCATGGAATCATAAAACAGAATTGAAAGGAACCTTAAAGATCATCGAGTTCCAACCTCTGTGCCATGGGCAGGGACACCTCCCACTAGACCAGGTTGCTCAAACCCCCATCCAGCCTGGCCTTGAGCACTCCCAGGGATGGGGCACTCACAGTTTCTCCGAGCAACCTGTTCTAGTGTCTCACCACCCTCAAGGTAAAGAATTTCTTCCTAATACCTAATGTAAATCTCCTCTTTCAGTTTAAAACCATTAC
>VZRU01011789.1:36814-63958 GCA_013398155.1 Pedionomus torquatus | reverse complement strand
TGTGCCATCATGGCGGCGGGGATCGGTGAGCGGGGACCGGGCCGGGCCGGGCTAGAGGGGAGGGATCCGCTCTCCGGGGCTTCGGGAGCGTGTGCGGGGCCCTTCTCCCCTCCGTGCGGAGATGCGGGGCCCTTCTCCCCTCCGTGCGGAGATGCGGGGCCCTTCTCCCCTCCGTGCGGAGATGCGGGGCTGGGTGTCNGGTGGATCGGCGGCCGGTTCTGCTCCTCCCGAGGGTCCGGGAGGGTCCGAGTTCCCGCGGACTCCCCAGAGGGGCGAGGGGAGGCGCAGGGCGCGGTGAAAGACCCTTTTGCCGCCTCCACAGGGGCGGCCGGGGGTTGGGAGCAGGCGGTGCCCGAAGCTGCCGGTGTAATTGTTGCGGGAGGAGACGCCGCCCTTACTCATTGTCGCTGCTTTCCTCAGGTGTCGGGGCCGGCTCGGGCAGCGCTCGGGCCTTGGGGCTCCGGTCTGGCTGGTAAGAGAGTAAAGAAGAGGAGGACCGAGAAAAGATAGCCTTTGGAAGCTGTGTGAGGGGGCCACTGCAGGGCACCCCTAAAGAAAAGAAGAAGAGGAAGAGAATAGTGACATAGAGGGGAAAGAAAGGACTGAGAGGCAGAGCTGGAGCCGGTGAAGAAGAGAGGAGAATTGTTTCAGGCGTTGCCTGGGGAGTTCCTTGCCGGAACCGAGCAGAGCCGGGTTGTTGCAGGGGTTGGGACAGCTCTCCAGCACCCAGAGCAAACGTGCTGTGGGATAGTGTTACAAAGCTGCAGTTTGCCTTCTGGTTCCTTCCCAAATCTCGTTCATGTTGGGCTGCAGGGCTCGCTGCTACCGCTGCCATCGCTCAATAACTTCCTCCCAGTGAGCAGGACCTGCTGGCTGAGGGCTGTCTGGTGACAACTCCGTCCTGCGGGACGAGGTGGCATCTTTGCAGGAGCCCCGCTCAGACCCAGGCACTGGCTCACACCTGCATTGCTGTGCTCGTGAGCGTGAGTTCCCAGGGAAAATAAAATCTCTTTTCCTTCCAGCCCCCCATCCTGTTTGTTACAGTGTTGTGCTGTACTTACGGTGTCCAGAACATTTTAAAAACTGGGGTTTGGTTTGGGTCCGGCCATGCTGCTCTCTGGCCTTGGTTACATTTGTATGTAATATTAGGGGGTTGTTTTTATTTCACTCTCAATACCCAAACAGCTGCAGACTGTAAAACACCTGGTGGCCACTCCCTTGCCCTCTCTTGCCCTGCGTGTGTGTTGCTGCTGCTGCTCAAGCAGATCAGATGCCTGCAAGGACTGGCATCCTCAGGGATGAGGGTTTGGGATTTATAGATGCTCACTTCCTGCAAGGTGGGTGCCACCCCAGGAACTTACAATCATAGAACCATCCTGTAAGGGACCTCCAAAGGCCATCTAGTCCCACCTCCCCGCAGTCGCAGGGACACCCCCAATTAGCCCAGGTTGCCCAGGGCCTCATCCAGCCTCACCTGGAATATCTCCAGGGAAGGGGCCTCAACCACCTCCCTGGGCAACCTGGGCCAGTGTTCCACCACCCTCAGAGGAAAGAAATTTTTCCTAATATCCAACCTAAATCTACTCTTCTCAAACGTCTTATGCATAGTTCTTTCAATAACTCAGTAAGTAAAAAATGACATCATGTAGAATATGGTCTCACACCAAAGGCCCTTCTCGTTATTGACTGCCAAGTCCTAATCTCTCTTAAAATGGGTGATGGTCCATGGAGCACCCAAAGCCGATGTCACAGATGGGGCACAGCTTTGCTGGTGCAGATGTGATGTGTCTTTTCACTAAGGCAAATTTCAATGTTGAAAGACTGTTCAAGTCGCTGATCTTTTAGTCCCTGCTAGGATTCTTTCCCCATTTCTACTATCTGTCCATCTGCATTTGTGCCTTTATCTATTTGCTTGGTTGAAATTTTAGTGGTTTTTCATTATCCACACAACTAATAAAAGTTATCTAGCTGTAACAGAGAAAGGTAAGACACAACAAGGGGCTGCATAAGTCCTCAGCACAGAGTTGAACAAGTTCAGCAAAGTTATGGGTACTTTGCTGCAGGTGCCCATGTCCTTCTGGTCTCTCGTCTTTACATTTACTTCTTTTTTTTTCTGTCTGTGATCAGTCCTAAACAGATGTGGTATGGGGTTGGAAGGTTGGAAGGGACCTCTGGAGATCATCCAGCCCAACCCCTTGCCAGAACAGGGTCACCCACAGCAGGTCCCACAGGAATGTGTCCAGGTGGGTTTGAATGTCTCCAGATTCCACCACCTCTCTGGACAACCTCTGCCAGGCTCTGCCACCCTCACGGTGAAGAAGTTCCACCAAATGTTTGATTCTTGCTTATGGTTCGGGATTGCTTTCCTGCATTTCCAAATGTTTCCTGACAGTGAACCTTTCCTCCCTTCTTGCCTGATCTTCTGAATTTTTGCTCTCTCCCCAACTCCTGGCGGGAGGTGTTTCTGAGGGGCACCCCAGCCGCCTCAACTCCTTCAGAAGACAGAGATGGCAGGGAGAGAGCCGTGAAACTTAGTTTCACCCTGCCATCTCTGTCTTTTTTTGTTTCTAATGCACCAAGTGAGTTGGTGGCCACCTTCTGCTGGGTCTTGTAGCTTGTTCTGGCAGGGCAGTGAGAGCCGTGTAGTGACACACGGCATCCTTCCTTCCTTGTTTTGGGAGTGAAATGGAAGGGAAGTTACTTGGGTGCATTTAGACTGAAGTTATATTTTGCTTTTACGCTGAGGATTTATCTGCATAAAGCTCTCTCTGGTTTTTGGCGGGGATCTCCATGCGCAAAGGACATCTCTGCTGTGTCCCCTGGGTGCCTGGTTTTCAGACGTAGCTTCAGATGAATTTGTAGACGCAGAGCTGGCAGAGACCCAGCTTTTTTGATGTACAGCCCACGAGCTTCACTGAGCACTAGATTAATTGCATTGGCTAGTGCCATTTACTGCTGAACCTACTGGTGAAATACCTAGCTTTTTGTATTGTTTTTACAACTGCCTATTAAAATGAGGCTTTAATTTTTTAAAAAAAAAATTTTAAAATTGTAAAGTGGCACTTGCAGGGCAAGCTTCGTAACCTGTAGCTCAGTTTGGGATTTCAGCAGCTGTAGCTTCCCCTGGGCCCACCCTCTGTGCTGTGTGGTGCTGGTCACGGCTCCATGGGTTCCTCGTGCACCCCAAGGCTTCTTGCCTGGCCAGTTCAAGTCTCCTACTTTGGGCTCACTGCTGCTCGTCTCCCATCTTACCCCAGTCTTACCATCAAGTTAGGTTCAGTCCCGCCTGTGTCACCTCTCTGCGAGCCCTCGCTCACCAGCAGCCACAACTCAGACTCTTTGCTAGTTTTTGCCCCCTGTGCTTGTTCAGCATCAGACAAACCCCTTTTCCTTCTTGATATTATTGCTCAGCTGGTCCCCATCTCTCTTTTCCCCAACTGGTGCCCATCTACTCACCAGCTGGTGTCCCCATTTCTTGTCCAACCTCAGCTTTCTACCCTTCCCACAAAATCTGCCAACGTACTCCCTTTTTCTCCCCCTGCTGATCCCAAGTCCTCTTCCAAAGCTGAGTTTCTGTTTCTGTTACCCCTCACCCATCTCCAGTTCTGATTTCAGGAGGCATCTTACTGCCACCCGTGCTTTGTAGAATTGGAGTGGTTAGAGCTGGAAGGGACCTTAATGATCATCGAGTTCCAACCCCCATTTTGGGTCAACTACTCTTCCCTTTACACCTGGATCAGCTGGAGGCTTTGCATACAGCCCAGCTGAATTAAGAGAAAAACATTCTCCAGCTCTGTAGTGGCCTGGAAGAAGTGTTTCAGGGAAGGTCTGGCTGCCCTGTGAGCCCAGGATGGTGTTTGGCCGCCTCACCCAGGGGGACACAACCTGGGGGAAGCTGCTCAGTGCCTGGGAGGGCAAATCACTCACCTCAGCATGTGGCTGGGGCAGCGGCAACTGGCTCTAGTTTGTAGCCAGAGTTTTTTCTTAAAGTTGGGTTCTTTTAGCTTTGCAAACAGCCATTAGGCTATTGGAAGATGATTTGGCTTTGTTTCATTAAAAATGTGGCTTTAAGCTCTTAGGTGTTTAAGCAGAATCTTTGCATCTCGCTGTGTGACCAAACTGGGGGAAGTATTCCTGTGTGACAGCTTCTGACTAGAAAGCAAATTAATCAAGTGTTTTCTTAGCTTGAGAGAGCTGCTGAAGCTGAGAAGCAAAGTTCAGCTTGGGCGTCCTGGTGGTGGTGCCTGTCTGGGGTCCCTGTGGGGTCCCAGGAAGCGGCAGGGCTGGGCTGGTGCCGGTCCAGGGGATGCTCTGCTGTACTCCCTACTCATCGAGTCCCTTCCAAACAGTTACCGGTATTTTGAAGTGCATCAGGGTCTTGTTTGTTCTCACCTGCCCTGGAAGGGGAAGGTGGCCGCATTGCTCCCGGGATTAGGAGTTTTTCACATTTCTAGCCTGGCCTTATTCTAGAACGTTTTACAGTTGCCTATTATTGTGTTAGAATGTACTTTGAGTTTATATGGTTTTGGGGTTTTATTTTTTGTCCTCAGTGCTAGATGTCATGATACAGCTACAGCTTTTTTAGCTCGGGTCCTAGAGGAGACCCTGTCTTCTCACCCTAGAGGGGTACCTGTGTTTTTCTGATTGCTCAGTAGCTTTTCTCTTTACATGTTCCAGCTGAACGTAATTTATCTTGCACAGGGATGACCAAGCCACCCTTGTGTCTCAGGGACACAGCAGTGCTTTTGCAGCTCGTGTAGACACTTCCACCGAGGAGGTGTGCTGGAATCAGCCCGTTTGATCAAGCCAGAGAGGGGCTTAAAAAACCACAGTTGCTTAGACAGCGATTCTTTCTTTTTTTTCTCCCTCCCCCCCAACCTTAGAGCGCAGTTCTGTAGTCCAGGCTCCCCAGCTAATGCGCACTCCAGGAGCCCGCTGTCCTTATTTATGCTGATTGTTTGTGCCACCGAGACGGAGCTATAGCTGAAACTAAAGATGCCGCTCTTCTTCCGTAAGAAGAAACCCAGCGACGATGCTCGGAAGCGCCTTGAATACCAAATGTGCCTGGTAAGCGATGCCGAGGTCTTTTCCCTTCTATGTGTCTAGTCCCGGTGCCAGGTGAATCGGTGTGTCCCCTGCGTGACCAGTAATCATGTTACTGGTCTCAGCGAGACAGCGGGTCATCTTCCTAATGTACCTCAGAGAATTCCTGCTTTCCCTGTCTCCCTCTGCCCTCCCCTCCACAGGTCCCCTTCGTGCCGCTTCCATCCCTCTCTGCCACTGTGGTTTCACCCCACTGCAGCCTTTCTTTCTCCTCCCTCCCTCTTAATGATCTCCCAGTTTGCTTTTCCTACCAGGTAACCTGTGACATCCCCTTTTCCCATCGTAATTGGCTTTCCTTGTGCCCCTGTTTTGCCTCTCGTGATTGTTTTATTTCTTCCTATTGTTCAGAGGATTAACTTGTTAGATGCTGCTGTTTGTTTTCCGGGGTGGGGACTCAGCCAGGATGCTCCGGGGCAGATCCTCAGCAGGCTGCTGTCATGCCTTGCAGCAGCCACGGGTTTCACGTGTGCTTTCTGAAAGCAATCATCTTCTGAATGGTTTCACCCATTCTGCTGTAAGAGCTGCGGACAAGTGCTGGCATAGGGGATCTGCTGTGCTCTACCCGAGAGGCACCTGCATTTTAAAAGTGACACAATGATGTCTGTAAGGTATTTTGGAAAGGAAGGCTTTGTTATGTACCCATAATGAAACCGGTTTCACTGAATTTATTTAGTGGGAGCATTTCTGTTCAGCTCCCGTAGGGCGGAGGAGGGATAGCTTAATCTGGCTGTTCTAGGATGAGCTCTGTATTGCGTGTGCTTGGTTAGGGTCAGGTTATCCAGTTCTGAAGATGGAACAGAGGCACTAACACAAGCAAGCTCTGTTGCCTCGTGTAGTGCCTTTTATTTAAGAAAATAACCCCAGAGTTGCAATGCTGCTCCCGGTGAGGTTTGCCCAGTGTCATCGCTGTTACCAGCTGCATCGGGTGGAGTTGATTTGAACATGAAAAACCACTTTTGTAGAGAGGCAATGAGTCCTTGCTCTTTCTTCCATAGCAGAGATCCGTGGGATCCCATTTCCATGGGATCTGCAGATCTCTGCAGATCCCATGGAAAGAAAAAGGCAAGAGTCATAGAATCATAGAATGGTTAGAGTTGGAAGGGACCTTGAAGATCATTGAGTTCCAACCCCCCTGCCCTGGGCAGGGACACCTCCCACCACACCAGGTTGCTCAAAGCCCCATCAAGCCTGGCCTTAAATAGGTTATTTTGGTCTCTGTGCAGTTCAGAACAAGATCTGTCTCCTGGGTGAGACATGCCAGTGTCTCTTTACAAGTCAGATGGCACTGCTCTTATTCCTAGGAATGCTTCTCTTGAGACCCCGTCATTTCCTTTCCATGTCCTTTCAGTTAAAATTGCAGAATTAGGGTGTGCTTTGGTTCTTTGTGCAGAAATTCATTTATTGCACTGAAAGGTTTTTTTCTGCAGTTTGCTATCCCGGTTGCTTTGGCTCGCTGCAGCTGTAGCAGCACACCCTTTGCTTCTAGCATCGTCCCTGAATTACACGGCTGTGCAGAGAGCTGTAATTGCATTTTTTGGGGAGGGGTCAGTCGAGTAGTTTAGTCCACATGTGCCAAAAGGCCGTGTATTTCCGCGTGGTCTGATTCTCTGGATGTGTGTCTTCTCTCTCCAGGCAAAAGAAGCTGGTGCTGGTGACATTCTTGACATATCCAAATGTGAACTCTCAGAGGTACGTTCTCCACAACTCCCAGTATCAGCTCCGAGTCCGAGTTCTCTCTCTGCTTCTTGTTACCAACTGTCATATTTAATATCACATCTGTGAGAAATAGCCTTGTTTCTGCTCCACTTCCTCCTGTGTCTGTTGAGCTCTTGCTCTCAGGTGAGGGCTTCACCCCCTTTTTTTTTTTTTTTTTGGTGGGAAATTGCCCCTCCTGCCTGATGCTTCAACAACCTTTGTGTCCTGGGAATGTTTATTCATTCAATATGGGAAGAGCAGAGCACCCTCCACCAGTACGGTGGTAGGACACTACTTTGGGACCTCACAGTCTAATTTTGCTAGTTGTAAGGGAATCTGTTTGCCAAAGTCCGGCTCTTTCTAATCTTAGAGCTACAAAGTCTGCCGCCTGCACATCATTTTCTGAATAAGTTGATTCCAAGCTGCTGGTTAAGGATGAAAATCTGACTTCCAGCTTGGCTTCTTTTATGGCAGCCAACTAAATTAGAAACAAGCTGTCTGCTGGAGTGCGAGCGGTTAGCGACAGACTGCCAGGCTGTCAGGGGAGACACAGCCAGGCATCCTGGCAGCCAGGCAGTCCTGTTAAGCAGAAGCCCTTTTCTATTTCACTTTCAGTTTTTATTCATCACCCTGTATTTCTAAACCACCTTGGTACCTGTGTAACCTTTTCCCACGGGATGCCTTTGACAAACAAGCTAATAGATGCTCCGCTGCTCTTTGGGGAGAGAGATTTGGGACCATCCTGGAGGGGACAGTGTCTGCTGTGCAGTGTGAAATGGCTTTCCTGAGAGTTTGGGATGTTTTGTTCCAAGATCAGAAGCCAACAGCATCTTGTGTGGAGGTGTGCGCTGAGTGGGACCGTCTGTGGCCGGTCTGGGTATGGCTGGCAGAGGATGCGCAGAGCCAGCTCCATCCAGAGCCTCAGCTGGTCTTGGATGCCCAGCGGCTCCTTTTGGATCGGTACCATAAAACTCTGCCTTGCTCTTTCTTTTTAGCACGTTGTTGTTTCAGTAAATAAAGCGAGCCGTTGGTTTGCTCTTAAAATCGACTCTAGACAAGAGTTTGATGCTGGTTCCGTGCTGGAGGGCTGGCACAGGCAGAATTTGGTGGCATGTCTCTTTTCTGGCTGCCCGGTTCCTGCAGAGCCTGGCACATCTGAGGACATCCCTCCTGCCTGTCGCTCCCCTTTCTCGTGCAGCCCGCTCCAGCCTGGTTGCCCAGGTTGCCAAACCATGGAACACATTTGTGTAGCGACTAACTGGAGACGGGCCTGAACTCTTGAGTCACCTGCACATCGAATATTGAATCACGCAAGCCTTGAACTCCTGCCCGTTCCCCAGCCTGTTCTTGTGCTCTGTGCGACTGCTCTCCTGCTGCGGGGAGCCACGGCCAGCTCTTTGAATGGAAATGAACCGGGAAGTACTGGCATCCTGAGCCAAAGCCAAGGGCCCGTAGCTTTAGCATCGCTTGCGTTTTGTCGTGGTTTCAGCCAAATTTACCAAAACCTGAGTGACAGATGTGTCCCGTCCCCCCCCTTTTTGGTCAGAGAGGAGAGGAAGGAGTTAAAGAGATTCAAGAGTTTAGAACAAACTAAACTACTTTAATGAAAATATAAGTAATATAATAAAAANCTTCAGCTTTTATACGGGGCATGATGCTGATGGGATGGAATACCCCTGTTGGTCAGTTCTGGGTCACCTGTCCTGTCCGCTCCTCCTTGAAGGTGGGACCCTCCAATGGGCAAATGCTGAAAATTATCTGCCCTTGGTTCTTCCAGCAATAAGTCTAAACAAGGGCCTCTCTGCACCATCCCTTGGTATAATCAGGTCTTATCACTGTGAGACGGAACAGCTCTGAACAATGTGCTGTTAATTTCAGAGTTTAGCTAGTTAGAAGAGGCCCAGCTAAGAAAGTAAAACTGTAAAACAGAAAATTGGTTCGTTTTACCTCAAACCAGGACACGTTTTCATTACTTATTCACACTGTACAGGTGGATACGGTAGACGTGCTTGTGAAGATACTATCTTGAGAAGTCTGACGTGGCTGTTTTTTTTTAATTGCTTTTAGGTTCCCTATGGGGCCTTCGCAACTTGTAAAGTCTTGCAAAAAAAGGTAATGTTGCAATCAGAAACTATTAGATAATTCTATTATTATGCTCGAGTACTACTGTGTTTGAAATGACTGTCTGTGGTGGTTCGTGTGTTGATTCAGAAGAAGTTTGCTTGTGATGTATTTGGCCACGTGTAGGATGCTGCGTAGGGAGCAGTTTGGGTCGGGGTGATCCTGGCTGTGCTTTAGACTGAACTTCTGTCACGGTCGTTTCTGTCCTAACCTGTCGATCGGTGTTTCTCACGTAAGGAACTGGGCTCTTGTTTAGCTCTCATGTTAAAAGTTTGACCTTCTATGAAAATCCACTTACTATTTTAATATTTTATATGATACTGAATAAGATGTTGAGCTCTTACGCAGCCTTCACAATCAAATCTCAACAAAGGTGTTTGTTTTAGACAGCAGTGTCTCCTGTGTTCATGTCTCCATGGGATTTTTCCTCCTCAGGTACTGATTATTCACACGAATAATCTGACGTCTTTAGTCCCAAAGTCCTGCAGCCTCCTGAGTCTCGTAACTGTGAAGGTAATTGTGATTCTTAACGGTAAAGCTGAAGCCTGTTTTCCTGGCATTTTAGCTGCATTACAATACACTAGCCCAAATAAATGCCTTCTGTCTGACTGTCTTCACCAAGAATTGGTGAATTCTGGCTTTCTCCCCCCCGGAGTAGACAGATAATGGTTTGTATAAAATCACCATCAGTCCCAGGACTCACATATTCTCTTCACAATCCCACACTCCCCCCCACAACAGCCCCTCACGGTGTTGGGGGGTAGAGCTGTCTCTCTCTTGCACTGGTGGGTCATTTGACTGGTGAAACTGGTGCTGGTGTGTGAGGGGCTGTAGTCCCGTACCTGTCACATAAATGAAGGCTTTCAGCTTCACCCTGCTGCTCCGGTCCCACGAGAGGCAGAGTGGTTTCAGCAGCTCGCTTCTCCCCGTGGAGGGACCTGCCCTCTCCCAGCACTGCTGTTGGAGCCGTGCAGCTCCCGTGGAGCGGTTCAGCTCACTGATCCTGTAGAAAATGTCTTTTTTTCTGCCAGGCTGGCTCCACAGAGATGATTTATGCAGTTTTGGGGGGCAGCTCCCTTGCTGTCACTGCTCTCCCTAGTCTTTTCTTTGTTTATCGATGTTGTTTATCGAGGCTTGAGTTCTCAAAAGACCTACAAGGATTAAGGGCTTATGTCTCCTTGAAAACTTAAGCCACTTTCAAAGCCCCATTGGAAGGGAAGTAATTTTCATTGCTAGATAATTCATGACCTGTCATTCTTGCTCCATGACTTCTTTTCCCAGCCTTGTTTGACAAAGTCGTCTACTCTTCCAGGTTCTAGACCTGCACAACAACCAGCTGGCGTCGCTTCCTGCTGATATCGGTCAGCTGATGTCTCTTCAGGTAAAAGATCCCAAGTGTCTGTAAAGGGCACGTTACAGGAGAGCACAAATACGGGGTTCCTGCTATTTGCTTTTAGTTAATCACAATTCAAATGATGATCCTCAGAATGGCAGATCTGCCCCATTGATTTGACTGGTGGACTGGTTTGTTGGAGAGGGACAGTAGGAGAAGAGCAGGAGAAGAAGCTGGATTCTCTAGACCCAGCTTAGGGCCATCAGCCCCAACGGCTCCCACTGCTGAGCAAGAGCTGGAGCTTCCAGTTCCACTGATTTCCCAAAACACTCAGGTTTTATCATTCTCCCTTATGTTGAGAACTCAGTGCAGCAAGTCATAGTGCATGCTGAGGGTCCCCTCTGCCCGGGGTGCAGCCTTAGGGCCAGTCATCGCTCTCCTGGGGGAGCTGGGGAGGGGGAGTGCTGCCCTGGAGGGGAGGATACTCTGCTTCCCAGCTCCTGCATCGGGGACCAGCACCTGCTGCTCTCTTGGTTGTGAAAAGGCTTTCTCACCAGACATACCCTGTATCCAGGGCTTCTGGAAAATAATTTCATTTTTAAATACAGAAAGTATTGTCTAAAACCAATTTCAAGGTGCCCTTCCGGGCTCAAGAGTAGTCCCAACAGCATAGATGTGTAGCCGGCCTGGGACTTGCATGAAGAATATCTTGACTATCTTTTCTGTTAATACCTTAGGTCCTAAACCTTGAAAGGAATCTTTTAAAATGTCTTCCACAATCTATAGGAGACCTTGCCCAGCTCCAGACGCTCAATGTGAAAGGTATGACATGCATTTCTTGTTGGTGCTCTGGGCAAAGCACCATTTATTATCTGGGTTGTGTTGAGCTGCATTTGTGATTACTGCTCTCAGCCAAAGCAAGCACCGAGCGTTTTCCGTTATGAATGCTCAGGAAGAACACAGGAAGGATTGGAATTCAAATAGTTGGCAAGGCAGGAGAAATCGTCTAAGCTGAAAGGGATTCCTAATTATTCCCTGAGTTATTTAGGAGTCAACAGGGGTTGTTCGGCTGTTTCTTAGCAAATGCGCACACTCCCTGCCTCGCTTCCCTTCCTCGTGGTTTGACTCCTGGCTCGTGTCAAACGTGCTCTGTGTGATGTTTTCATTCAACCCATTGCCTTTTCTCAAAGGAGAGGTTGTTGGGTCACCGTGCCCCATCTCAGGAGCTGACAGCTCGGTTGTGTGCCTGCACGTGGGCAGCATTTTGGAACACCAGCTGCCCCCTTCCTGCAGTGGTGAGGTGCCAAGAGGAACCTCCTGAGGCTGGAGGAACACAGATTCCTCTGGGAAGACCCACCTTGAGCTGGGAGCGTGGTGCATGCCCTGCCATAGGAGTCCAAGGCTTGTCTCCCTCTGTGTAGTGATTTAGACGAAGCTAAGAAATCCCTCTGTGCAGATTCAAGTGTAAGAAAAGCAGCAGGGCTTTGGCAGAAGCAGTTCAGGACAGAGCAGTCAGCCCCAATAAACTGAATCATAGAGTTCACTGCTGCCCAGAGCTCAGTCCTGTGAGCCTGCCAGGTTTGCACAGCCCTCACAGAAAGGTCACAACTATACCTCTTTTGAAGACTCCTGGAGGCCTTTTCTAGATATGCAATGCCATAAATTGGGGAGAAAAAGGAGTCTTTATTACAGGGAGCTGTTGCTGAAACAGGGAAGGAAATGGGGGGTGAGGAACTTGGCAGTATGGCTTAGTTAATTGCCGTGTCTGTCTGCAGCACCCGCCTCTGAGCCCTAGATCCCTAGATCCAAGCCCTCAGTCCCACACTCAGTCCCCTTTTCCCATCTGTGATACTTAAACCAAAGGCAAGGTGACTCCGTGTTATGAATATTCTCCTGATAAAGAGCACAGATCCAACCTGTGGCTGTGACCTCAGCTAAGAAGGTCCTTTCGGCAGGAGGAACCACTGCTGGACCTGTGCACTCGGGCTGAGTGCAGGTAGATCTGGATCCCCCTTTGCCTTGGTGGACAAGGCAGCCTTTGGAGTCTTCATATGACCCAGGACAGCCCCAAGCCTGTAGCAGAGTATAGAAAATGAGTCATATGTATGATTAGAGTTTGGTGTTCCAGCAGATGAACTCCTTGGCCCTGCTTTGGAAAGGTTCTGTGGTACTGAGTGGCTTTTCTCTCTCTCTAGGTAACAAGCTGAAGGAGCTGCCCGCTACTGTGAGCGGCTTGAGGAGCCTGCGCTCGCTGGATATCAGTGAGAACCTGCTGCAGGAGCTTCCACGGGTGCTGGCTCACGTCCGCACGCTGGAGGTAACACCCCCAGCCAGCCCCCTCCGTGTCCCCTGCGCAGGCTGCTTCCCTTCCCACTTGCTCCATACAAGAATAAATTTAGCACAGAAAGTGATATTTTAGGACTTGAGCAGGCGTTGTAACAAGGCTATATGGAGTTCATGGTGTCCAAAATAGCTTGTGTGTACCCTTCAGTCTATTCTGATCGCTTTTTGATGTGGCTTAATCATGACAAAAGCGATCCACAGGGAGCAACCACCCCCCCAGGATTATCTGCCAGGGCTCTGAGAGCACGAGCTGTGTTGGTGGGCTCAGCCTGACTCAGCCACTTTCCACCGAGGTTCATTCTGAATAAATTGGGATATTTCCAATGAGTTTTTCCGCCTCCGTTGCCATGACAGGTCTCTGACTCAGTCGGCCTCTGTGGGCTTCTGGCTCTCTGGAGTGCACAGTCAGAATGGAACAGGCATCAAGGTTTTTATGGACGTGCTACCTTCTGGCTGCCAAATGGCACAGATGTCAGGCAATGAGGCTGACTCAGGCACCAGCATGGAGGGTGTGAATAACGAGCTCTCCTGTCTCAAGCACACAACATTAGTCTTCATTTCTGTTATAGGCAGCCTCTGAGATGATGGATCTGTGCTACTCGCTCCTCTGTCCTTGATAAAGTGGGTCTTTTCTGGGCCTTCCTGCTATGCCTTCTCTACAGGAGGCAACATTAGGTCCTTTTGGTGGCCATGGTAGGACAAAAATGCAAGTGGTCCTTCCACTTGCTCTTTATAGTATCCTCTCTGTGCCCTTTGTATCCCCATCCCTTCCACACATCACGCTTAAGGGCCCCAGCGCTCTGAAATGCAGTAGAAAGTTGCTGTAGTTGAGCAGTGCCATACCCTCTGGTGCTTAAACACCCAGTAGACATGTCTGCACGAGGGGGATGTTCCGCTGAAAGGCCAGCTCAGAAGCTCCCAAATAAGACACCTCTGAAAGGTGTCCCAACACCCAGCAGAAATTCAGTCCAACCTCGTATTTATGTCAGGATTTATGGAGTTATCACTCCAAAAGTGAAGTTTTTGGGGAGCTGCAAGGAGAACTGCAGTTGGCCCCTTTCTGGGCCATCAGAATAACCTGGAGCTCTGTGTGTGTTTTTTGGAGACGCTGACCCTGGACGCCTCTTCCATGACCTACCCCTCACCTGATGTTTGCAGTGTGGGTACAGAGTCCATTCAGCAGTTCCTCTGCAAAGGTGAGCACGAGCAGTCCGGGGCGGGGGGCAGCAGTGAGAACTTGGGGGGCTGCGCTGGGCTCTGACCAGGTGCTGTGGTGTCTTCAAAGGTTGCATTTATCATGGAATGGTTTAGGTTGGAAAGGACCTTGAAGATCATCCAGTCCCACCCCTTGTGCTGGGCACACCTCCCACCACACCAGGTTGCTCCAAGCCCTGTCCAATGTGGCCTTGAGCCCCTCCAGGGTTGGGGCAGCCGCAGCTTCTCTGGGCAACCTGTTCCAATGAAGGACAATTACATCTACGGGTATGAGTTACTCCTGGGGATATTCTGGCTGGACACAGGAGGAAATTTTTTCCCACTGAGAACAATCAGCCATTGGAATAGTCTCCCCAGGAATGCGGTGGGTTCCCCAACACTGCACAGTTTTAAGGTTCGACTGGTCAGGGGCTGGGCTACCTTTCCAAAGTGCTTTTGCCAAGAAAGGTTGGACCAGATGATCTTTGAGGTCCCTTCCAAGGTGATGTTCTGTGTTTCTATGATTGCTCTATGGCAACCATGGGACTGGCTCTGCTCGGGGTGGTTTCTGATGCTCTGCAGATGTGGCAGGGTGCTCGGTGGGTTACGTGTCTTTGCCGGCAGACAGCAAACCAGGAATCCATCCTTGAGACTTGCTTCTTATTGTCACGCTGAAATTTATAGTGGTTTCGGTAAAACATCAGAACAGCTGAGTCAGAGACTGCCTGAGTGACCGTAAGAAGTCATTGCATCTCCCTGCGCTTTTATTTTCTTGAATTCCCTCAAGTGGGAGGAGTAGCCATCATCCAGGTGGAGCTGCCTTGGGACAAGGACACAGACTCAGCAGTCACTCGAGGTCTCTTCTACCCTCATTTTGTATGAGGAAGGACTTGGGGGGCTGCAGACTGAAGGTTTGTTAAGAGAAAGACGAAACCAGGTAGAAAACTCGGAGGACAAAGATCATGTACTGTGAGTTTGTAAACACTGAGGAGAATATAGATGGGGTTTTGTGGAGGGGAGGTGCCAGATGTTGTGTTAATCCTGACATAAAAGGACAGTCAGAACTTAAGTTTAATGTGGGCAGGACCATTTGCAGCCCTGCAGAATGTCAATATGCCTGTACTCACCTGAAGGAAGCCTTTGTCTCTCAGCTTTGATTGTCTTCTCGATGGGGATGGGGTGGCACTGTCTCCTCTCAGAGCTGCTCGTTGCTAAACCTGCCTGAGCTGAGGGAGCTCTTTTGGGCACGGGGAGAAGGAGCACAGTCGGGAGTGCTCTCACACACCAGCCAGCCCTCGGCCACGCTGCCAAGAAGGTCTTTAAGCTCCAGATATTCTTCTTTTGTGTGTGCTACCTTCCAGAGTGTGGAATTCCCTACTACCCTCCCTCGCAGTATCTGCTCCCCACGCTGGAGAGTGATGGAGGAGGAACATCAGTGGATGGGGTGGACCGGGCGGTGCACAAGTACTTGGAGGAGGAGAGTGAGTGGCAGGTGAGGCTCCACAGTGTGTGAAGTTGTGCGAGAGGGTTTTGGATTTGTCTCTCTGCTCCATCAATGGATCTCACAGCACTTGGCACATCGTCCCTCATCACCTTGTCCCCCAGACGTGTCTTTTGGGACCGAGAGAGCATCAGTGCAATCTAGCACCGTGGGTGTGGGTGGCTCGTCACCTTCCTGAGGGCTGAGGATGGTGGCTCCTGGAAAACATATCACAAAGAGCTGTTTCCATCCTTGAAAGCAGTGATGGAGTTGAGGGACAGGGGTGACAAGATGACACGGTGTGCACACCATGGGGTTTTTTTGGGGGGGCCAGCAAACTGCAGAAGAACCTTGTGACTCCCAGCCCAGCGCTAGGCATGTCCAGCCCCTCCTGGGGAAGGTGAGACTTGGCATCTCATCATGATAAGCTGTGCTAATTAGCTAGTACAGAGTAATTTGCTCTGAAGCTGGAGAAGCATGAATGACTGGACTTTGTGGCTGTGTTAACCGTGTGTTGTTGGGTGATGTCTCAGGGGAATATGCATTGTAGGCTAATAATATCCATAAAAAATTGCTCCTTGGAGTAAACATCTGCTGATGTTGCTTATTTTTCAGAATAAATTCTTGGATTATGAGAAGAGGAAGGTAAGGACAAACCCCTGCAAATACTTCAGCTCTTTCATCTTCCGCTTTTTTTTTTTTTCTTGTTTTCCCTCCCTTTATCCAGTTTCTCAGCCAAACCTGAGCATTTTGAGAACCAATTGCCTGCATAACCCCCCCACCCCCCAAGAGCTGCTCGCTCCTCACTGCAGGTGAGGGCATGGGGCCATCTGGGGTGGACTCATCTGCCACACACGGCTGAGGAGCTGCCGTCTCTCGTGTGAGCCAGTGGTTCCAGTTCAAATCAAGCCGTGTTTGCAGAGTTGGATCTGGGGGCTTTCGCACCACTTGGCTTTTTTCTTGCCTCTGTGTGCTGAAAGCTCAGTTTCTGTTTGACACGAGGTGGGCAGACATGTGAGAGAGTCCAGGCTGCTCCATCCCTGCCTCAGCCCTTTGGGTCAGAGTGCTGCCATGCTCTCTCCGACTGCTCCTTCTTTCTGTCCTCACCTGGCTGCATTTTTACTTTGCTTTTCTTTTCATTTCACTGCTCTCTGTCCCTTCCCCCTTGCAAGGCTCACGTTGAAATGATCAGAAGCTCCTGTTGTGCCATTCACCTCTGCCTTTGGCTGGAGCTGCTCGTAGCGAGCTGCTGCCTTCGCTCTGTGGTGAAGGAGGGAGCCCCCTTTGCCACCTGGAACTGAACACAGCCGTCGTTCTGGGCGTCCCTCCGGGTGTTTGCACTGGCTGTTTCTCTTGTAGGGGTTGACGCCTGGGGGCTTTGGCTTCATGACTATGAAATGAGTTGTGGGGAGTTTGGAAGCTGTCATAACGAGAGCAGCAGCTTCTGCTTCACAATTTTTGGGTTCCCCAGGAGAGAACGTTTCCATCCCCTAGTCAAGCCTGCGGTTAGCCGCTTGGCTTGCTTTCGGGTAACTGAGGGGATTACTGTGCCTTGGTTTATAGTTCTGCCAGAATTTCTCCTTGCATGGGAAGGAGCGGAGCCAGCAGTCTGCTGATTTCTGGCATTCACCTTTCTTCTTACTCCTCTCAGGAAAAAAAAATGCAGGAGAAGCTGGAGTTTGAGCGGCGCCTCAACATGGGGCAAAGAGAACACGCTCTGCTTGTGCAGCAGGTCAACAGTCAGAAGGACGAGATACTACAGACAGTGCGAGAGGTAGGTCTTGTCTGGGCTGACCCCGGACAAGACAATGCCTTTCCTAAACTGCTCACGTTCTTCTTGGGTTCTCTCTTGCGTTGGCCTAGGACCAGCTGAGGCTGGAGGAGGGTCTGACAAAGCACCAGCGCTATTTGGAGGAGGAGCGCCTGAAGCTGCTGCAGCAGTTGAAGCAAGCGGAGCAAGGCATCGCCTGCCGAATCCAGAAGCTGCTGGAGGACAACCAGAGGTCGGGTCCCAGGGTCTCTTGCAGTGGTCTCTGTCCCTTGGGAGCTTGTGAGATTTTGTCCTGTTCTGAGCAGCTCATTTGATTGACCCTTCCTGAGCTTGGTGGTGGTGCCGTAGCTGTTGGAACTGCCAAAGTCCCCTTTTAGAAGAAGTGGAATTTGGCACCTTAAAAACCTGTGTCTCGCACATACGTGTGCTGTTGGAGTTGTGCAGTGCTGTGAAAAAAGTTCAGATTCCTCATGGAGGGTGTGTATTTCAACAGTGGTTCTTAGGTCCCGCTGACCCAGACCTGCTCGATCTCCTGCTGGTGCTGACGCCAGGTTACCAGCCTGCTTAGAGCTGCTCTTCTCTGTATGACAAGCAAAGCCATTTTCTGCCCTCTGGGGCAAGTCAGGTGTCCTGCTCATCTTGATGAAAACCTCTTGTTTTATCTTTTTTTAGGCAAAAACAAAGCGCGGACATTCTAAAATCCTTGGAGAACGAGAGGTGAGTCTCCTTGAAATGGGCTTTTCAAGGTGGTCAGAAGCTGGGAAGAGGGCTAGGACCATCCTTTCAGTCCGAATTCACCTTAGGTCAGGGAAGGTTCTTCTCGTACCTGCAGCTGGCTCTGGTCACTGTTGGAGACAAGACACTGGACTAGACGTGCCTGGTCTTACCCAGGCTGATAAACACTGTGTAACTGTGATTTTACCTCTTTTTCATCTCTGCATGGCCCTGGCTGAGGAGTTTGGGAACAAATCTCTGCATTCCGCTGTCAAGGATTGACAGAAATCTCTTGTCTGCTGGAAAGCAAGACATTTATGAAGGTGGTCTAGTCGTGTGTCCAGGCTGGGAAGAATGCACTGGAAACCAGGCTGCCATTCAGCCAATGCTTTGAGGCAGCCGTGCCACCAAAACTGATTGTCCCCAACTGTCCCCTGACAATATGCTGCCTCCTCCTTCAACCGTTTGTGCTGTGAACACTGTGACACAGTGAAGCGGACGGTGGGACTGATCTGGCTGAAAAATAATCCCTTTGTATGTCAGGTCCCAGTTCCTGAAGTGGCGTTGTGTGGGTTTGTGCTGGGACAAGGACACAGGAGGTGGGAACGGAGACCAGGCTGCTGCTGTCACTGGGGCTCCTCACTTAGGTCAGCTTTAAAATGCTCATCAAGCCTCAAAAGAAAGGAAAGCCAAAAAGAAAAGCAGGGGCTGGCACTGTGTCCAGTGAGAGTGTGTGCATGTTGCAGAGAGATTCTGTTTCTCAAGGCCAGGCTGGATGGGGCTTTGAGCAACCTGGTCTGGTTGGAGATGTCCCTGCCCAGGGCAGGGGGGTTGGAACTGGATGATCTTTAGGGTCCCTTCCAACTCTAACCATTCTATGATTCTCCGAAAGATCCACTTCCCAGTCTAAGAAGCAGTTGTCCCCATGGTTTTCAGCAAAATTGGTGTTGCCCTCCATGGACTGAGAGGCCCCTGGCCATGAAACCACTGAGACACTGGTGTCTCTGATAAGCAGATGGCTTCCCTGAGAGGGTGGCAGGGGGAATCTCTCAGGCTCCCCACTGAGTGGGTAGAGAAGGAGTGAGACAGTGCTTGGTTGAAGGAACAGCTGAATTCTTCTTGTTTGCTTGGCAGAATAAGGATGGAGCAGCTGATGGCAATAACACAGGAGGAGACAGAGCATCTGCGCAGAAGGGAAGTGGCCTGTAAGTCCAGACAGCTCTTCGGGGTGGCGAGGTGAAAGGAAGACCTGGTTTCTCTGGAGATGCCCTGAATAGGTGACATCCTCGGGGGATGTTGCAGAGCTGCAGGGGGTGGGATTGCACAGGTACCGCAGCTGATCCACTGCTCTCCCTGAGGCGCAAGCTCTGCTCCCTGTGGAGCTACAGCACGTCTGAGGAGTTTGGGAGACTGGGTATCAGCACACAACGTGCTTCATATTTCAGAGGAACCAAACAGATGTTTACTGGTTCATGAGGCAGGAGGTGCGTGGTAAAAAATGGTGCCAGGGAACCTTTTCTGCTCATGATGACCATGACTGGATCTTCTGGGGGTGCAAGGGAAACGGGAGGTGTGTTGTCACCCCAAGGGTCGGTTACTTGTGGTAGGACAGGCAGAGCTCCAGCCCCTCGCGGGGTCGGTGGGCAGTGAGTGGGCTCCTCCGAGCACTGAAGAGATGCAAACACAGGCAGAGAGGAGTTTGCTCCTCTAATTTCCCAGTAAATAGCTGCGATTCCTGCAGCTGAATGATTCTGCTCTGGAATGAGTGAAACAGAAAAAACAAGGACAGGTTGGAAATGAGAGAGAAGGCGCCGTTAATTGCAAGTGGTTACAGCAGCAGGGGCAGCCGAGCGCCTGTTGTAGCCGCCCGCTCCTGACGCGGGCTGACAGCCCTCCTCTCTCCCAGCTGCCATGCAGCAGATGCTGGCCGAGAGCTACAAGAACAAGCTCCTCCAGATGACTTACGAGTCTCGTCGGCAAGACCTTGTCAACCAGGCCTGCTCCAGGTAGGGCGGGAGAGGGCTGGGGCCGGGGGTGCTGCTGTAAAGTCCCTTTCTGCCCAGCAGTCCCTGGTGTGATTCCCATACACGCACCCAGGAACTCCTGGGTCCAGCTGTGCCAGAGCAGGTGACAATGCGATCTAAAGAAACTGTCAAACTTGATTAAACTGACCACCTTCTAACCACAAGAATACACATTTTGATCACACTCTGGATTAGCTATGGCTTTTTTGCACTGCTTGTTTTACCTTATACATTTGGCTGAATACGGAGGATGGAATGGGACTGGTCTTCCTGTTCCCTTGGCCAGTTCAGTGTCAGACTCTAGCACAGAGCTCCTTTCCTCACCTCCCAGGTTGTCTCAAGGATGCTGTTTGTATCTACGCAGGACTTGTTGAACTGCTGTAGGTACGGAGAGCGTTCTGGCTCTCTGTGATTGCAAGAAGGTGAGAAGCTTCAATGTGGCAGCATCTGATGTGACAGAAATGTCCTTGTGTGCCTGCAACCTGCCCAACAGAGGGCATGGCAGAGGTCCTGCCTGCAACTGCAGGCAACGTGTGCTCGGGTTAGAATCAGAGAATCATGGAATTGTCTGGGTTGGAAGGGATCTTTCAGATCATCAAGTCCAACCATTAACCCAACACTGACAAAATCCTCCACTAACCCATGTCCCTCAGCACCACGTCTGCCCGTCTTTTAAATCCCTCCAGGGATGGTGACTCCACCACTGCCCTGGGCAGCCTCTTCCAAGGCTTGACAACACTTTCAGTGTAAAAATTTTCCCCAATATCCATCCTAAATCTCTCCTGGTGCAACTTGAGGCTGTTTCCTCTTGTCCCATTGCCTGTTCCTTGGGAGAAGGAACCAACCTCCCCTGACTACCCCGTCCTTTCAGGGAGCAGGAGAGAGCGAGAAATTCTCCCTTCAGCCTCCTCTTCTCCAGGCTGAGCACCCCCAGCTCCCTCAGCTGCTCTTCACAAGGCTTGTGCTCCAGACCCCTCGCCAGCTTTTCCTCTTGTTTGCGTCGAGAGTCTGAGACCCAGCAGTAACCCCACGGCACACCCGTTTTCTTGCAGCCTTGCTGAGATGGACCAGAAGTTCCAGCAGGTCCTGGCCTGGCAGCAGCTGGACCAGAACAAAGCCGTCAGTCAGATCTTGCAGGAGGTAAGTGAGGGAGCAAATTCCTTTGGGGGGGGGATCAAGGGAAAGCCACTGCACACGAAAATGGGATGGAGAGCATGGTCACAGGAGTGATGGTGGCTGGACTGGACTGGGCTGCACGCAAAAGTTGTTTTATTTAACACTGTATGCTAAAATTTGAGACTCTCTGGTATTGTAACAAACTGACCTGGGTTGTTAAAAAAAAAAAAAAAAAGTACTTATTTTTTAACTAGACAGCAAATTTTCAGAAAAGGCAGCAGAGACCACGGGAGGCAAAACTGGTCTGATGATTAATAGGATTCTGAGACAGAAGTCCTCTCTTTTGGGCAGATTTCCTGGCTGACTGGGGACGAGGTGCCTACAGGAGACATTTTCAAAGCCTCTGCTCCTTTTGAACCTGAAACCTCTGCAGCTCATTTCTCAGAGGGGCTGGGCAGCCGTGCCCCGTTGCAGAGCCTGGGGGTTCCCAGCTGCTGGAAAGGAGGGGTGGAGGGTTCATACAGAGCATTCCAAACGTGTGTTTGAAGAACTGGAATATAACTTCTGTGTCTGTAAAGTGGGTTTTACACTTCTGGGGCTGTGGGATTCATGTCATGGAGTAATGAGGACGCTGTTTCCCAGAACAAGCACTTCAGGTGCTGGAACGTGAGTCACTGGGAGGTAACTGGGATTCTCAACCTATTTGCAGCTGCATCAGCAGCCTCCCTAAGCAGGATTTTGCCTGTCCCTTAGATTGAGATGCAGAAAGCTGCCTTTGAAGCTCTCCAGGTGAAGAAGGATCTTATGCACAGGCAGATCAGGAACCAGGTGAGTCAGAAACAGAAGGAAGAGCGACCAGCTCTTTCTCAGCTCAAACGCTGCTCGATGAGACGCTTCTGAGAAAGATCAAAGAGCGTAGAGCAGGGTCTGGAGGGAAGGAAGAGCCCTGGTGTGGCTAAGAGCTCTGTAAACCAGCGTTGGGCAGTGTTGGTTGGTTAAACTGCTGGCTCCCAGCTCCAGAGGAGGGAGATCAATGCAGGGTTTAGATTTGGGGGAATCTAAATGGTGGGATTGCCATTGCTTCAGTCATCCCAGCACTGATGTGGAGAAAGTATTGGAGAGCGGTCACCGGAGGACAGACCTGTGTTGCCTCCGTGGGGTGATCTGCAATTGCAACTGCAATTTCCCTCAGGTTGTACTTAGCAGGGCTGCTGTTTCCACGTGAGTCGCTGCATCTCCATCCAGCACATGGAACCGCACCTCGAGCCATAAATTCACCTTTTCTTTCCCATTCTCAGCCTGCCTTTCTGAGCTCCATCCTGCAGAAGGTGCAATGCCATAGGTGGGGGAAGAGCGAGAGCTGGATGAGGGAGTAGTGGTGGTTGATGCCTGAAGATGGGTGGCTGGTTTCTGACGCAGTGCTCCAGAATCTCCTGATCTGACACTCGCAGAAACGTCTCAGGTCAGGAGCTGGTGGATAAGCTTAAGAGGTTGGATACGTTGAGTCACTCAGTGACCACTCTGCTTTGTGCTGGAAGCCTAAGGAATGCGCACGGACAATCCAGGAGAGGAGTCTAACAACTCTCCATTGCTTGAGTTCATCAATAAGAGCCCTGCAGTTTGCTCTGTGCACAAAAGGAGTTTTTTACTCAGTACTGTGGCTGGACCCTGGACCTTTTCCTTTTGAAATCCAGCCCATCCCACCGCATCCTGCGCAGGAGCCCCGGGGACCGCCTGCTGCAGAGCTCCAGTGGTGGCAGGAGTTTGGTGGAGGGTGGCACACGATAAGCAGCGTGGCCCGGGGGTGCTGGATGGCCTGGCAGATAGGCGGTCTGGGCTCTCACCTTGGCTTCGCTGGGGGATCTTGGGCAACTCACTTCACCTCTCTGTGTCTCAGTTGCCCCACCTGAAAGAGGACGTACCATTATGGGATTTACTGGAGCATCTGGAAACCAGGACCCTGCCCCAGTTGCAGGTGGTGCTAGGAGGACTGTGACAATCAGTTGCTGCCTTCCAGAGTGGCTGCAAAAGGTCTGGCCGAACAAACTGATTGCAACGTGCTTCTAGACATGAACAGAAGGTGTTTAGAGCAGAGAGACAATTAGTGGGGGACACAGCTCCTCAGGCAGCAGAGGAAGAGACACCCCAAGAGCGGGCATGAGGGAAGGGCACTGGCAGCTTCCCCACGCTTTTGGGGGGCTCTGCAGTGTCCTCCCTCCCAGGGCAGCAGCTAGGGCTCATTTTAAAAGAGCATAAATTGAAGTCGTTACAAATGTCAGTAAAAAATGTCTCATCTTCTGTTTAGATTAAATTAATAGAAACAGAGTTATTGCAGTTGACACAGCTGGAGTTAAAGAGGCAAGAACTGGACACAGAGACGCTGCAGGTATGTAGGGTCCTGGGGCTGCCCCACCACCCTCTCTCTGCTCTGGGATCGCAAAAGCTCCACTTGCTTCCTTGGCTCCTCGCAGTTTCCAGGTGGTTTTATGTTTAGGCAGGAGGGTCCTTTCCCCCAGGACACCACAAACCCCTCTTTGTCGTGGGCACCTGGGGATCTTGCTCTGCTCCTAAACACCTCGGTGGGTTTCCAAGGGTGGAGACGGACGAGCCCACAGCAATGGGCAGCTCCAGGTGGGGAAGGAGTTTGCCATCCAGTTGTTGCCCGGCCCAGAGACACCCGCCTGCCGCGCATCGCATGGCTTCCTACCTTCTCATCTTGTGTCCTGTTGTGTTTTGAAGCACCCACCAGTGCCGGCTGTCAGCTCTCCCCTCCCATTGCCCAGCCTTGTCCCCCCAGCTGCGCTGCCCCACCATCCCACCCGTCGATGAGCTGCCTTCATCAGCAGTCACCCCTGGGGGAATGTCAAGCTCGGCTTAAGCAGCTCGGCTTTAACTTTAGTTGTTACGCCTTTGCATCACTTGTTTTCTCGTGTGTGCTGTTTGCCAGATTAGATCACCCGTTTAGTGAGCCCAAAATCAGGAGCAAAGCCCATCTAGTTCCCAAGAGCGGAGCACCCACAGGCTGGTACGTGCTGACTGAAGACAAGGTGGCCTCTGAGCCCTGTGCTGGACACCTTGGAGTGTCAGGTTTAGGTTATGCTACCTTAACTCATGCAGCTCCTCCCTCTAATGCTGCAGTGTTGGAGGCCTGGTGGTGAGGGAGCACCCAAAGTTCGTGCAGGGGATCAATCATCATAAAATCACAGAATGGTTTGGGTTGGAAGGGACCTTAAAGCCCATCCAGTCCCACCCCTGCCCTGGGCAGGGACACCTCACACCACACCAGGTTGCTCCAAGCCTCATCCAGCCTGGCCTGGGGCATCCACAGCTTCTCTGGGCAACCTGGGCCGGGTGAAGACCAAGGAACCCCAGGCAGATGTAGTTCAAGTGACAGAGGTGATTCCTGTTAGGTGAGCTCAGGAGCTCCAGGGGAGGGCAGAAGATGAGGCTCTGCCCATCAGGCGGCACAGCATGTTTGCAGCTCCAGCAGTGGATGTCAGCAAAGGAGGTGTAGGACATCTTCATCTCCCTGGGTGCCCATGTGGTGCTTTGGCAGGAGCTCTTCTGCAGTCATATTTGACACCTCCTGTGAAGGAGGCAGTTGTTTCCTCCCCCAGTATGCAAGTGCTGTAGGAAAGGATTTGATAAATCCTTGGAAAATGGGAAAAACCAAAAGCACCCTGCGAGAGGGAGATGCTCGTTTGCACAGGTCTCTGGCAGGGACAGTCTGGGAGAGAGCAATCCCGGCTCATGGCAAGGTCAGCTGGAGCTGCCTGGGTTTCTGGTCTGGAGCAGCTCCCCTGTGTCGTTCGTTGTCCCTCTGACCTCTCTGCAAGGCCTGATGCAGAAGAGCTTTCCTGCCTCCATCGGTGGAAAGCAGCTCTGATGCTTTGGTGGGTTTTGCCTGCAAGAGGCAGGTGTTCTTGTCTTCTAATTAAATGGAGAACCTTGTCCCTGTGTAGCGTCCAGGTGTGAGTCAGTGAGGCTTTCCCCACGCTTCTTTAGGAGGTCAGTCTTATCCCTTTGTCCATGGACATCTCTTCAGATGTCCTTGCATATGATGATTACTGGCTTCTGCTCAGTTGATGGTCCTCCCAGCTGGTGTGAGCTGCCTGGGGCAGAACCATGCAGAGATGCCACACGGTCTGAGGTTCCTGAGACAATTAACCATCTCCTGCAGTGATGACTAACCTTGCCTTGGTACCCGGTGGGGCTTGGTGTGAGACCCCAGTGAAAGCAGGAGGAGGTTGCTACCTGCCCTGCATATCTACAGGCTTCTGGACTTAGTTTTGGGTGTTTTTTCTCAGTTGAAGAGGGGGACCGTGAACACTTGTGGTGCCACTGGCTGAACTTGTGTTGGAGTGATGAAGAGCTGCTGCAGACCAGCATGGGGGTGCTGGGGTTGTGCTGGGGGTTGGCACCGCCAGGTGATGGTCAGTGATGGGCTGAAATAAATGAGTTCTGCGTGGCTCTGCCATGCCAGCTGCTGGGAGAGGACACAGGTCGTCTGTTCAGCTGGGCTGAGGGCCCCTGGAGCACAGGGGTACGGGAAGGGCTTTGCTGGTTGCTTGCAGCCGTACGGGATGGAGACATGGGTGCCAGTGTCCTTCTGTTGCAGGGGGTGATCACCGAGCAGCGCCAAGCACTCGGCTACCTGCTGCAGCAGCTGCTCAAGGAAAAGAAGCAAAGGGAAGAAGAACTGCAACAAATACTGGTAACAACAGCCCCTAATTATGTGCTGTAGATGAGGAGGAAGATGGGCTGGCTGCGGGGACAGAGTCTGCGGGTCAGCACAGGGATGAAGGGGGGCAGAAGAGGGCTCCTGAGGGGTTGTGTCCCGATCCAGAAACTTATTTAATTTTAGGAAGTGCTGCTGTAAGTTGGCAGGGGCACAGTTACTGCCAGGCCCTGGTGTTGCGTGAGGCACCGTCATCATCATCCATCTCCCCTGTCAGGAAAGGGAGTCACGGCAGGGGGGTGACACCATCCCGCAGGGGCCCTGTGTGTGATCTGGTAATCCTGAAGATGCAGGAGACCAGGCTTCAGTTCTGGGGCAAAGCGAGTTGAGGGAAGCACGACCCTGGACTGGAGGTGGGGACCGGAGTGGGACCAGCCTGCGGGAGGCCAGCAGTGCCCGGCCTGCTGTGGCCGTGCCCGCGGCAGTGCCCTGAGCTGGCTTTGCACAGCCCAGGGGGTTGGTTTCCCCTCCCACGTGTCCGACCTGAGCTTCCCTATAAACCGTTATGTTATCTCGGGCTGTTAATGAGCGAGTCTGTTTTTCAGCTGGAAATGGAGGCAAAGAGTGAAACCAAGCAGGAGAACTACTGGCTGATCCAGTACCAGCGTCTGCTGAACCAGAAGCCCCTCTCCCTGAAACTCCAGGTCGCTGCTGTGTTTCTTGCTTTCACCGTAGCTGTGCTCCGCGCTGCAGAGCGTGGGGGCAGCGAGGGCAGCCCTGCCCCAGACCCATGGGCTTTGCCAGGGCAGGGAGCGGGGCACAGACCCCTCAGATGGGCTGACGAGGTTGTGGGGGGGACAGGACCCTGGGCTGCCCTGCATTTAGCCATCAGGCTCTGAGTGGGGCTGCCTTTGGAGGTTATGGGGCTGCCCAGGGCTGTAAATGGCCCACCCCTCAGCTCTCTGCCTCCGGGCACTGCCATCCCGCTCTCCCGCTGCCTGCCAGGAGCAGAGGGCTCTGGCACCTTCCAGGCAGGGGTTTTTATTCCAGATAAACCCCCAAACAGCTCCACTCAGCTCCCCAGACTCCCCTGCAAATCCCTCCAAATGCACCTCCCGTCTGTTCCTGCCCTAAGGGATTGAGACGGGACTTTGTGCTCTTAAAGCACCCTTGGGGGAGCGGGGAGGGGGGGAGACCAAAAGGGTCGGAGCTGAGCCCTGCTGAGCTGCAGAGCGGCTCCAGTTTGCAAACCAGGGGCTGCTGCAGACATCGGCTGCCAAAACTCTGATGTTTCATCCTTCCCCAAATGCAGCATTTTGGATTGTGCTCATAAAAGGCCCAGGGCAGAGCTCCTCCCGCTGCTGGGCGTTGGAGCTGTAGTGTCCTCAGGGATGTGAAAGACTTTGAGGGGGGTGGAGGGCAGGGAAGAGGATGCTGCCTGGCCATGCTGCTGCCTGGCCCCGTGCTTTTCCTGGAGGGCCAAGCCTGGAAGATCCCAGGCACAAATACAGGTTGGGCAGAGAATGGCTGGAGAGCAGCCCTGAGGAGAAGGACTGGGGAGTGCTCCTGGAG
>VZRU01011788.1:0-13078 GCA_013398155.1 Pedionomus torquatus | reverse complement strand
AAAAAAAAAAAAAAAAACCAAAACAAAACCAAAATGACGTTACAGAGCAAAAGCAAATGAGAAGGCTCTGGGCCTTCTGTAGGCAACACACACCCTGTCCAAATCACCCCCTCCCCTCCCACTGTCTCTTCTCTAAAGCCTGAAACAAATTATTCAAGTAAAGCAAGCAGCAGTTTGGTACCTCCCAAGTTCTTCTCACAGGGGTCTTTGAAGGGCACAGAAAGTGTTCATTTCTCAAGTAGAGAACTGTCTGGCAACCCATTATCTTAACCAGTGTGGTTTATTTCAAGGCATTTTACCAGCAGAAGCCTATGCCAACAGGAGCAGGGAAGGCAGGAAAGGGAAGCGAGGGGGGAAGGGAGTGCTGACATTACTTGTATCCACTTCTCCACTGTAGAAAAAGGGTGACAGAAGTGTCTAAAGCGGGCAACTTCTAGGTAGTAACAGCATCTAACATTGCACTCCCTTTCTTTTTGAAAGGGAAAATACTCAGATTGACTCCTTAGCAACTTAAATTATCAAAATGTGTTTTTTCTCAAGTTTACATGAAGAATTTGGTTATTTACTAAAAAAACCCACTGGGAATCTGACAGATCTTAATCTGCAAATCAAGGTGATGCAGAAAAAAAAATTAACATTTGTCTTACTCATAATATCTTTGAAAAAACTACATTGCTGAGAAAAAATGAAGTTTACAGCTAAAAATAAAGGTCCAATTTAACTGTTTAATAATAGTCATAATGTGATTAAATACTTAAGATACAAAACAGCTCTAAGTGATGGGGAACTATTTCTTTCTAGTACCTAAAGAACCAAACAACTCAGCCATTTGAAAGTTATTTGCATGCATTAAACAGTATTGCGTTAATTTCAGCAGTCCATTCAGGTTTGTTCTGAATCCTGCCTGAATCTGTTTGCTCCCAAAATATCTACCAAAATAGAAGATGCAGCTGTGCAAACTGAGAAAATTCTGAGTTTTAAGAGGGACATAAAAACTAATCAAGCCATGTTAGAATGGTTCCAAGTCAGTAGGATTTAATAATGAAAAACTATGCAAATAGTTGGAGCACAAATAAAAATTAAATACAACCAAAATACACCATATACCCCAAAAAATGAACTGGAAAAAAAGTGAATCTGTACACTCCTTCAGAGTAAGCTATTGTTAGGTATTTCTCTTTGAATGTCATATGTATTTGAGACTGCAACATGATTAGCCATTTATTTATTTCTGAAAGCCTATCGTTCAAGTTTACCCATCAGCAGTACAAAACAAACTGTTCTAGAATGCAGCAGGTCTGAGAAGTGGAGAAATACAGACGTGAGAACATTGAGCAGAGTCTGAAAATGCATCTTGCATTAAAAATGCGTAACAATCAATTCAGTTCAAGTTGTTAATTCATTATACACAACTGTTTCTAATTCAAATAATGAACTTCTAATTTATGCATTTAATAAAAGCATATATCTTGTTTGGGTTTTTTTTTTTATTATTATTTTTTAGAGTCCAGTGAAGTGCCTTGTTCCCATGCAGGTAAATCAGTGCTTTTTGATTTTTGACTGCTAAGAACAAACTATTAACACCATGGGAGGGAAGAGAGAAGTGATCATGCTGTCAGCTACCAGTACTACTGTGCAGCAAATGTTACAGTGTACTTGGACTTCTGGAAACAGGATTTCTGTTCCATACACAGCACAGGTTTCCTTACTTTATGCATTCCAACACCTATTTCAGGAAAGAAAAAAGAAAAACAACCAAAAGAAAAAAAAATAAATCCCAAACTACACCATCCACCCAGCTCACTACAATAAAACACTATAGCTCCCTGCTGGGCCAGTTGTTTTGTACAGCACTTCCAAGAAGGATACTGTTTTCAAAACAACCTGTTAGAGACCAAAGTAAACCAAAATGAAATGGAAAGGAAGACGCCGAAACAAGAGCTTTCCTCCGAACTCCTGATAATCTCTTTTTGTCTTTTCTGTGAAGTGGGAGTAAGCTTACTCAGCTCACAGAAAAAAAAACATGGGCAACAAAAATAGCACAAAAAGAAGTGTATGACGGACAGGGGGTGACTATACAGTATTTTTCTCAAATGTAACATACACGAAGAACCACTCCTTACAGTATATGTCAAAAAATATGCTTTTCCTTTTCATGTTCCAATTAAAAACAGGGATAACAAAAGAACCCAAAACCAACAGAACCAATAGCACTTGACAATTTTTATATGCCTACTGTTTTATAACATTTTGATATGCCCCTTCAATTAAAAAAAAAAAAGAAAAAAAAGAAAAAAAAGACCAAAGAAACCAACAACAAAACCACTACAGGATGCATATGGTAAGTATGTTTTAGATGTAAAATTTCATCTCCTTCAATGATTACAAAGTAGGAGTTTGGTGATCTCATTATGAAGAACAAATTGTTTCTGCTTCCTTTGAACAATAGGAGTTACTAAGGTCTGGAATTAATCAACAATAACCAACTAAAAACCACACAAACACAAATCTCAGTAATCATTTATAAGACTGGGGTCAGGATGACTTGACTCAAAGAGTATCTTGCAGGAAACCAAAAATACTATGCTTGGGGGGTGGGAAGAAGTACTTCTCACAACATTATTAATTTACATTCATGAGATGAGGTGAATGCATGGCAAAACTTAACATTTTATCAAGATAAGTAGGATTTGTTGTCCCAAGTTTTTAGAAATTTTAAAGTGCCTAAATATTCTTGGGATCTTAACTGTCTTACACACTCAAGAAAAGCCACTACGAACTAAATTCTGCTTTAAATCAAATCCACTAAGCAAAACTATCTGCCCAGAATACTTTCTTTATAAATAGTGCAGTAACTACAAAAGATCAGTTATGAGAACAGATTGAAAACTTGATTAAATGCAATAACCAAGTTAATGGACGAAAATACTGACGAAGGACTAAACTTTTAAGTATTTACTACTGACTTTCACATCCTTAGCACTATGTTCAACTTCAGACAGGAAAACACTAAAAGCTCCATCCTGATGAGTTACCCGGCTCTTCTGCTGCTCCTGATACATTTCTGGAGAACTTCAAGACACTAATTACTTTCAAATTACTTCACTTGGAGGTTAAGATCCCTTAAGGGCCTTAACTAAGTTTTTTTTTTTAGGCAGACACAAAACCAGAAAATGGGTGAGTTGCGAGGAAAAATGTCACTTTTTCTTCTTCCTTGCTGGAAAAAAGTGAGCACTGCTTTTCTGGACACTGACACCTATCAACTACCTTTTAAGTTGTGCTGAGCCTGACAGATTACTAGGCCACCAGCTGGTAACACACTCATAGGAAAAGACTAGGCCATGTGTAACCACTTACACTTTGAAACTCAGATTTCAATGAAGTTATACAAAAGAAATAAAAGAATAATTTACCTTGAAACTTTCATTCTATCATTTGTAGTAGTTCTGCAGAATCTACAGTAGTGTTATTCTTGAGTAGCAAGTAACTGCTACCTGCAAAATAGTTAACATTAACATAATCATTTATATTCCAGTGTAATTACATGGGTTATGTAGTTCTTACCTACCACTGGAAAAAGTTACGTGTTGATAATATGATTATCAAATGTACATCTAACCGCTTGGTTACAAAAATTTGACAAAGTTTATGAAGAGCTTATTTTTTAGTTAAGCCACGAGACAAGCTTTTGAAAAAGGACAGCATAAAGCAAGAGTTCTTCTGGCCCAGTAAGAAAGTAAGCCAAAATGAAATAATTTGATTCGCAAGACATACGGGTATGACCTTTGACCTCTCTTGTCCCACCCAATCTACCCTGTAACTGAGATAGAGGTCTATGAATTAATTTGGCAAGAGAGGGGACGGAAAACAGAAAAACAAAACACACCAAACCAAAAAAACAACCCACCAAAGATATCCTCCTGTTGATAAAAGGACAATATTTTAAGGTATTTTATCCAGCCTAGAACTAGTTAATTTTGCCTAAACAGAGTCTGAAATTGTTTTTCAGCAAAGCAGAGCTGGTGCTTACCTCTAAGGTCTGGAGCACGTGATGCCAAGAGCTCTGCTTATTTGCACGCAGCCAAGCTGAGCTGCTGCAATGAAGAGCACTTCGGCAGCCATTTTGGAACTGCCCTGTCTCAGCTGCACTGAAAACGTGATTTAAGATGGCTGCAACGTGCACTCAAGACCAGCCACTCAGTGACAACTCAGCAGAGGATAAAAAACAGTTATACAGCAAAGCACCTCCCTCTTTGCCACACTGCAACAAACTGCACAGGCAGAGGGGGGCCGAAGGAATGGCTCCTTTGACAGGCAGGAAATGGTTAATGCAGGGCTGCAACACTGCAGCTGCTCAGAGCACCACTGGTAAAGAGAAAATTAAAATAAACCAGAAAACCAGCAAGAGGCAGCCCTGCTAGCTCTGTGCTCCAGGATATGTATTGCATACTTCAAATCCCTCCCGACTCCAGGCAGTTCAGAATCCATGTCACATATTAACAGCCACAGATACAGAGTCAGATCATGCATAGAACTGACAAACACTAGGGAATACTTTTCAAGAGCAGCCTCATTTCAGTCTTTAAAAAAAATAAAAATAAAAAACCAAAGCCCAAAAACTTATGAAACTGATTTCTACCTTTTCACAGTACCACCTATTTTGAAATACTGTGTAATGTTAGTTGCGCAATAAAACAGTTTTACTGGGGGGGAGGGGGAGGAAGGAAGCTCACTTTTTAAGTAAGGAAGCTAGCAAAAAGCCAAGAACACTCCAGAACTTCAGTGCTCGCAGAAATCAAGTATCTAATTCTTTATAAATGATGTAGCATGTTGTGTACGTTATTCACAAAAGGGCCATGTGTAGAATCCCTTCAGCAATTTGGCTGGAATTTTGTAATGATACCAAGTAGTTTGTTCCTAAAGAACTGGCTTGGGAACCTCTAGGGGTACAAGAGAAGTTGCCAAATACACAATTTTAACACAAGCAAAACTAAATATAATACAAATTCCTCTCTAGTGTCTGTTCTTTATTGTCAATCATGTGCTCTTGCCCAGGCAACAGCAGATCAGTTCCGGAGGGAGCTCCTCTGTATCTGCCTCACTTCACCATGTACAACTTTTCTACAAAATCCAAATCCGGAAGGAAATGAATCCGGAAGGAAATGAATGTTGAATTATTCCTAATTTTCTACCAAAAACGTAGTCTTTGTGATCCAAAGTTAGCTCAACACAGTAAGCGCCCGCGCCCCCAACAATGCAAGAGAACATGCCTTCCATCTACTTTTTTTATGAAAATGCCTAAACTTATATAACTGCATGTCTGTTGCCAGCTGTAGCTGGTTATTTCAGGACTGATTAATCATGCCAGCAGTAGTTGTCTGATACACTCATCAGCACCACAGCTAGTATTTCAAACTTGAAAAATGTTGAAATAGCCCATAAGGCTAATACAGGAAAAGGACAAAAGGAAAAGCATGATTTGCAACACAAGAAAAAGCATGTGCTACGTACATGTAAACAGCTACATTGATTGTATCATTCTTCATAATACCAAAGGCAAGTCTAAAAAACAAATTTGTGAAGACTAGAGAACTTCATTACTTTAAAGTTACCCGCTACACTGAAGCTTTACTTCACCAAGACTTACTACTAAATCAAAAAATTAACTTTACAACAAACTCAAAAGATGCATAAGCAACCCTATGTTGCTTACTCATACATAGAACACCATCAGTTTACAGGGATTTACAGTAAGATTTCAGATTCAAATTTAACATTTCATTTATATGACAAATCTACATATACTTTGATCTCCACAGTAGCAATGTTTTAAATACAAGAGATTTCTTTGTTCAGAGCACCTACAAAATTCCTACATCAAAAGGTGAATTCTGACCTCCAGTCCTAGAAGTTCAACGAAAAACCTAGGGAGGTTCTAATCCGGAACCCAAGAGCTGAGCTTGTACAACGCTGCGTTCCCTGACGTTCAGTCTTGGAGCTTGATATGTAGAAACCCAATGACTTAAATAAGTTTGAATAAGCATAGCTACTTGGCAAAAAAACTTCAGAGAACACTTTCACTGAGCCAGAGAAAACAGAACCCAAGTCACACTCCAGTTGCCGCAGTCAATCCTCTTACCTTGTCAGAAAGCTTCATGAACAGGCAAGGCAATTGATATGTTAATTCAGACACTTTGATGCAAAAAACATCTAGCGGAATGGTAACAAACGTATCCATTTTCGCAAGAGTTTGAGATACACTTCAGGTAACATCCACATGTATGTTAATACGTTAAAAAATAATAACCAAACTCCTTTTACAGTAAAACCTGATGTTTAAACAAACACAAAATCAGGAGTAAAGTAAGTCATCTGAAAATGCTTTGGTCCAGGAAAGGTTAAAGTGAACCTACACTAGTTGGAACTCCTGTATTAGCGTGGGACTGCAATTTCTTACTGCTACTTAGGGTGGCATCTATCCAGGTTTTAAAAGTAAGAAAATAAGCAAGAAAATTGAGCATTTTAAAAAGACCCAGAATGGAATTTCAATTTAACCGGTTAGGCTTAATTTCCCTCAAATACATAATATAAACTCCAAACAACTCTTACTCTGCCCTTTTTCAATGACGTGCCAACACACTGTAGTATCATCTCAGTAAGTTCAATTATTCAGTCATAAGTTATATTTTAAAACAGAGCTTCCACTTTCCAACATTCTCACGAACATCAAACAAGAAACTCAAGACAATGGTACCCTCTCATTTCTCTAATTGTTACCTTGTATAAGTAATAGCACCCACCACCACCACCTTTTTTAAAATACCATTACATAGAGTCAGACTTTATACTAAGGCTCCTACCCTGAAGAATCAAGGAGAGGCAGAAAATTTTGGACTTTCAGATGAGATTTTACGTCATTTCACATTACAAAGTCAGTAAAAAAAATGCAGCCAAAGCATAAATAATTTGTTTTGCTCAAATTCTATGCTTACAAACCAGTCTACTACATATCATCCACACTACCTTGTATACAAACCACATCTTGGCCATTTTTCTCACTTACTGTCTTCTGCTTTCTTGTTTTGTTAGGTTTTTGTATGTTAGTTAACATTAAATGGCCAAAACCGTTCTTACACTAATGAAATTTATGAGAGACTACTACTATTTGTACGCATGCAAATCGAAGTCTCTTGATAGACCATCTACTGAAACCCTCCCTTTACATCTGTAAAGTCAGCCAGTAGGCTGACTTCACGGAACAGCTCTCACTTAGGACTGCAAGATCTTCAAAGAAAGAGTGATGGTCATTAGACAGAGAAGACTTAATTTCAAAGTCTGCACAACAGTTGGGATAACAGTCCCATAATTTTAAGCCACTTGATGGTAGGATCAATAAAGGAAAATTTCAATATATTGACTGAAGTCAGCAAGCAGATATGCACTATTCTGCTACTAAACACATTCTGAAAGACTTAAAAAAAAAAACAACAAACCACCAAACAATTAGAATGCAACATATTTTTAAAATGCCCTTCAGAAAACTGCCATAAGTTGGAGGCAAAGGTAGAAGGAACTTTTTTTCATGGCAGGTGTTTGGTTGGTTGGTATTTTTTACTATAATATTTCTTTTCACTACTGTGAAATGGAGGATAATGTTTAGGACAGCACGAAATGACAGAGCAAATATACAGGTTATTTTAACAGCTAGCTGACATGTCCACAGTCATATCATTCATAAAATTTGTGCTTTTAGTACATTAATTTACTTAAGAATGTTTTCAGAAATTAGACCCAGAAGAGAAAAACATTTTTCCCGAATTAAAAATATCCAAGTTACATACAGTAAACAAGCTCTATTAGTATACCTAAAAAAAAATAGCTTGCAAGCGAGCATTTGATTTACTAAGATCTGACATGATTTAGTGTTTGTTCCTCGAAGAAATAAGAGCTGAAGAACTGGTAACTCACAAATACAGTTTTTAGTAATTTTTTACATGCACAATTCAAAATAAAACATGTTAAAGAGCACGGCTTCTGTTTTGGTGGGGTTTTGTGTGTTTTTGTTTGTTTGTTTTTTTCTTAAAGTTACTCATAAATCCCAAAGGAACAAAAAGGGCATTTGCAGAATATACATACGTATACGAGTGTCATGACACACAACTGAGGATCAGCCTTTTTTTTAATACCACCGTTACTATTATGCCTTCAGCTACACCACCAAGAAATCATGATTTAAAATGAGGGGAGAGGGGGAGGAATGGGAAGGGGGATCTGGCTCGCTGCTAAATACACTGGCGATTTTGCAAAGTATATGCCAGTGGTACTAAACAAGATAACGAGCGAGCAATGCAACTAATGAAACCACATTTCCTCAAGATTTAGAAACATTGTCTTGCTATGTTTTAGAGTAACTTGAGGTTATCACTGGTGTCTTCCCATGCTGGGCAAGTTCATAACATGTCTAGTCCTAAGCAGCATGTTGACGTGACAGTCTCCATACTGCTTTGATGGACAATACTGATGTCCTGACTGACAGCAAGCCATCCCCCCAAAACAATGTGTAACTGCCAAGTTCCCTCACTGGGGACAATGGTGGCCTCTCTTCAACCCAACTGCTTGTTTACACAAAATTTGCAGGAATTAATTATCTTGGACACTTGCTACTCTGTCAAATTTACTGAAAACCAAGTCTTTCAAGAATTACTAAGGATAGAACAATTTACAAGCAATGATCACATAAAACTGGACTACTATACTAGACCTGAGCAGATTTCTGTTAGAATTTGTAGGGTTGTAGCACAGTTAAACATTTTTCCTACCTACCTGTTTTGCAGTTTTATGCTTTAACAGATATAAATTATAGTTTTTACTAAACACATTTGTCTCATTAGTTGAATTCCCAAGTGCCACTTAATAACCTTATTCATGCATTTTTTTCAGTTTCATGCAGGCATTTCTTTTTCACTAACAGCATTCTGTTTTTCATTTAATACTAACGATCTCAAATGAAAACATAAAAAACAAAGCCATGTACAAATCAAGTGTAGCTGAAATTGTACTCTTATATTTATAATGGGTTTTTCTGTATCTATGTAGGCACACAAATAGTCAAGACAGACCAGGGATAAGAACTAGAATATTAACTAAAACCAGAATATGCAACTGAAGTTGCATATGAACATATGAACTCAAGGATTTTCTGATCCCCATTGGTACAGAAGTGGACAGGGAAAAAAGTGACAAAAATGCTCACACACACACACAAAAAAAGAGGTAAGACACCTAAACACACTACAAAAGATACACAAAGTCTTCTCAGGCAAATGAAAATTAAGATCCCAAAATATCAAGCAAAATTTTGGTTTTTAAAAAATCACCAGAATTCAAAAGGCTGACAAAAATCTATGCTTCAGATCCTCCTGACTGATAATCTCAAAGACAGAAGACCGTACAGTTACTGTCTTTGGGATCAGCCACCAGGCTTTGAAATCCAAAACAAGACTGAGTTACAGGAATTGAAAATAAGAAGTATTACCCAATTCACATCTAAACTTTATTCAGCAATTAAGACATTCTGTAACTGTCCAACTTATCAAGAACAGCTGGTTACAGAGATCATTTTAGAAAACAAGATATTTTTTTCTCTGATTCTTGATGATTTTTTTGACAGCTTGTTATTTTGGTTGGATTTTTTTTTTTTTTTTTTTTTTTTAAGAAAAAAAGGGAAAAAAAACCTCCACACATCAGCCTTATCTTCCTCTCCATGGATAAATCACTGCTGCTTAACAAACATTGTTTCTTACAGTATGATGGATACAGGAAAGGGGTTATTTTCATGCAGGAGAGCATATAGTGCAATGAGTATAACTGAAATATCTGTTACAAGTATAGATTGTAAAAGCATCATTTGTGTAGGCCAGTTTATGACTTCCCAATTGCACTGTGTATGTACGCAAGCCTCTCAAAGTAATGTCATGTACTAGAGAGTCCAGATACAGATTTAAATTAAATGTATTAACATTCTTAGATTTCACTACATTTAAGATAATATCATATGAAAATATACTGAGGACAAAAAAAAACCCAAACCAACCAAACCAAAAAAAAACAGAAACCATTAAACCCCTGTAAGTTATTTTCCTCATCACATACAAAAACTGTGATGTGCATCTGTGTCACTCCAGTAATTTCCAAAATAAACTCATAACATAAGCATGTTAACTAGCACATAATATTGAGAAACACTAGGTGGAGAGCAAGTAGAAAAAATGCATTCAACTTACAAAATATTCAAAAAAGAGCAACAAACTAGCAAAGCATCTATTTAATGTATTAGCTACATTTCATGAACAACCTTGGGATTTTTGGCATATATAAAATTCCCGACAATAAGTCCAAATAAGCCTAATTAATAGTTGCATTATTAAAAAACATTTAGATGGCAAGAAATTAGACTTTTTCATGTTGTTTTAGAATGAAAATAGAATATGTAGTTTAACCAGTAGTTTATTTTTCAGTGTGGAATTATCATCTCTAACAGAAAAAAAAAAAAGCCTTCTCCCCAAAATCACAAAGACAATAAAAATGAAGATTTAGTTACTAATTAAGAACCAGCTACTAAAACTGGATTTAAAAAATTGTTTAACACGTAAACTATTTCTGTTTGCAACAGATTCTGTAAAACCAGTATTTAAAAAGAAAGTATTTTTTATTCATAGGTTTTTCAGCCTCTTGGCTAGCCAGATCACCTCCCATGCTCAGGGGAAATCATTATGTCTATATTAGACCACATTTCCTGTCTTTATGCCCCAAATTCTGGAAGCATTACCAAAGAAGCCTTTACAGAAAAACTAACATACTACAGTTAATGTTGAGCTTCTAAATATGTGAAATGGGCATAACAACACAGGCAAAAGCAGGAGGTATCATCAAACACAGCAGACTACAGTATGCATGCATATCTATTTGGATTAGCATCTCATTGAAAACAGACTTCATAACAGACAGAAAAAGAGAATTAAGAGGTCCCTTAACAAGACCGTAAAAATGACTGTTTCAATTGATGCATGTAATTATTGTAGTCTTCTATGAATCAATTCTGTTGAAGTGTGACGTGTTGCAAGCCTACACAACAATCAAGATAGTCTTGTTACATTAAGTCATACAGCAAAACACAACACTGTTCCATGTTATCACAGGAAGCATCAGTTCAGCACCACTACAGTTGGTAGCAAGGCTAGAGCTGATAAAAAGCCTTTTGCTGCAAGCAACATAAAAGGTCTACTAAACCAGGGCGATAAAAATAAGGGTAAGAAGATCTCTTCAGATTCTTTGAAAAAGAACTCAAAAGAAGCAGTTATAAGCAGCAACAAAACATTTTTTTTCTGTATTTTAATTATTTGGCATTTATCAAACAACGTATCGCTATCCAAAATTACTCCTTTCTGGATTTTATGTACTTAAGAACTTGATTTAATACTTCCAGAGCATATAAAATCATTAGATAATTGCTAAACATGAGGAATAAATAGTGGGTTTAGCGTGATTCACGAATTGCGTAAGTCCTTGTTGAATCACTAGTGAATTCATTTTATGATGGGCCTGACAATCATCATTAGCCCCCTTTCACAGATCTGAAAACTAAGAAAATACCTATCCAAGGCGACATATCAAATAATAGTAGGTTTTGTGTTAGTTCTTTTTTCCCCTCTATATAATTTTTAATACTCAAGTTATTACTCGCCTTCATAGCTTCCCGTAGGGCTGCACAAAACAGTACCTAATCAGAAAAACATACTTTTTTTCTTTCACTGATCCCTGTTGTTTGTGTATAGAACTCACATTTACCTTATTAATTTCAGATTTAAGCAGAAGCTAAGTACATTTTCCATATTTTTTTAAAAAAATCTAAGCATAAAGTAAATATTAGTATCTGTAATGAGTGGAACTAGAACAAAGTGGTATAACAGATAATGACCTAAAATATAGTTTAACTTACAAAAAAGAGCCAAATAACATGCTCATAGAAAATCCTGATCTTGCATATGCAAATTCCAATAAACTTATTAATAAAAATATGGTGTTTGGTTGTACAATCTGGGATATTGACCAAACATATTAATTAACATACTCTTACATCCGCCAGTTAGACAATAAAATAAACTGACAAAATGTACAAATGTTATTTCTCTGTGACTGTATGAAGGCTGCAGTTTTAAGCCCATCGACTGTTGCCTAGAACAGTTGAACTGTTCACTCCTTTGGATTAAGAGAATATTTTTCCATTGACAATTCCATCCATTTGTTCCATCCAACAAGTCAGTGTTAAAGGTCACATCAACATTGCGATATGCAGATTTATTTCAAGATTACTACTACGGAACAAATAATCTAATGTAGGCATTGTCACTAGATAGCTGTCAAAGAATTGGAGATCTGATATGGGGAGGTGTCCCGGCCCATGGCAGGGCGGTTGGAACATGATGATCTTCAAGGTCCTTTCCAACTCTAACCATTCTATGATTCTATATATATATATCTGTTAAGAGAAAAACTGCTTGAGGACTTTTAACAGGCCCCGGTGTCACATCACAATTAGAACCTGAAATGCTTAACTACAAAGACACTTTCAGTATTTTAAACGCTTAAGCTCGAAGAAAATTAGAAGATCAATTTTATCTTCCTTACATTAATATGCTTCCTAAAACTTAACTTTTGCCATTTGGTTTGACACAGGCCTCCTCTACAACCTGGAGTGGCTGCTTTGGCCTCGCTTACCAATGATATCATGTAAATAATACGCAACTCGACCTTTCCTCCCCGTCCTCCCAAAAGACCCTCCTTTCTAGCAGATTACCATGCCCACATGCTTCACAAACTTCAGCCTGAAGTTCATCAACGCGCTACTGAGCGGGATAACGCCACATTTTTTTCATTCCCTCCACAGCCCGTCCACCGCGACACTCGACAAACCCCTGCTGTGTTTGACAGGGTACGTTCTGGCTGTGCACAGCAGCACCCAGGTCAGGCCACCTTCAGCTCGGAGAGGCACTTGGGAGGCAGCGGGCGCCCTCGCCCC